>OY282580.2:14706791-15089291 GCA_958299025.2 Drosophila histrio
AAAAAAAATGAACAATGTCTAGACAAAAGCGCCACCTGGCGGCTATTTGTTAAAGCGCTTGACCCAGTGTTATCTTTGATCGTTTATCGATTAACCGCTTTACCGTTATATATATATATATATATATATGTCATGACGTCATCGTCACTTGGTTTCCCATTGTTTTTGTTGATTGATTATCGTCACATTGTCAGCGATAACAATAGAAATAGTTAGTTAGGCACAGTGTGACAAAACACGCTGAGAAATGCGATGAAATTGTGAGAGCATTAATCTAAATATTAATTTATTTATTTTATTTATCAAAAAGAAATTATTTAGAATTTAATCAATTAGAAAACAAACCGAACTGTCGTTAACCCAACTGTAATATACGCTGTCGCTCTACAGGGAATTATTACCTTGTAATTCAATTTGTCATCGAAGGGGACGTGGCATCGTTATGAAATTTTCTGGACACATCGACTCCTAAATAATCATCATGTGTGCCAAATCTCAAGTCTCTAGCTACAAAACTGCTTTTGTTATGAGCTTTTACTTGATTTGTGGGCGAAAGAGTCGTGGCATTCAAAATTAAAGATAAACTTGATCTGCCTGCAAATATTATTAGTGCTGGAAGATCAAGTTCAAGCTTCTAGCTCTTACCATCTCTGAGCTGCTTCCGTTCATAGGAACAGACAGACGGACAGATGGATGGAAGGACAGACAGATGGACGGACAGACGGACAGACGGACATAGCTATATCGACTCGGCTATTGATGCTGATCTGAAATACTTATATATACTTAAAGGGATCGGCCACGCTTCTTTCTGCCTGTTACATACTTTTAACGAACTCAATATACAGGGTATAATAAGATTATAAAATGCACAATAAAACAATATAATATACAATTTTAAATATATTACTAAAACTATAAATTTATTTAAATTAATTGCTGTTTTAAAATTAATAAAAAATGTATTATAACATCACGAATTTCAAGTTGTATTCAATTAAATTTTGATAACTGAAACTTTGATCAAAATGTTTGCAATGATGCGGGCATTTTTAATTAATTTAATATAGTATTTAGCAAATATTTCCATTTCTTATAAATTTAACTCAAAGTCGGATTTATTTTGTAAAACTAAACTAATTGAAAAATATTATTTTTAATTTATCAAATATATACATAATTTTCTTTTAATTTGTATCAGTTCAACTTATCAGTTATGTATTCCAAATTGTATATAATTTAATTGAATTGTTAATTATAAAATATTATTTTCTAGTTGTTTTTTAAATTATCAATTAATTGCTATTTTGTGGACATCAAAAACAATTAATAGACATTAATAAATACTGCAAAAAATACGCTTTTTAAAACTGTCTAATATTGTTTTGGAAATTAACCTAGCTTCCAGCTGTGAAACATGTCACATAATTTGAGTTTTGTCATTAACTCTCTGCGCATTTTGCAAACTTCCCTCAATTCCCGCTCTACATCCCCGGCATCCCTCTGACACCCCTTTTATTTGTTGGCCACGCGTTTGTTGCATGTCTGCAGCGGCAATTTAAGTTGGCTTTTTTTCTTTTTCTTTTTTGGAAACATGTCGTTCATTAGCGCTTTTGTTAGCACCTGAGCCTGAGGCGCATTTTTTGGTGTTAATGGCGGAAAAGTACCACAAAAAAAAAAGCAAAAAACAAAACAAAAAAGAGATAAACAACAAAAAGAAGTATAGAAAAAAAAAGTGGCAATAATTATGCGAGCAGACGTAGAGAATTGACCTTGAACGTTAATTTGTAGTTGACGCTGGTTATCGGTCAACGAGTCGTATGCGCGTTATTTTCACCACCATCTTATCTTATGACTCTCAAAGTGCAGTGAAAGTGGACTTATGAGCAGGACAACTACATAGTTAGTTGTATTGTATTGTTGTTGTCCCTTTCGCTTCGCTTTGTCTGCGTTTTTGTCTGTTCCTTGTCGCTGTCAGAGTTTTGCCTTTTCGGTTGATGTTTATTTTAAAAGCTCTACATCATATTCGAAAATAAATTAGCAAAGCAAACAAGCAAAAATAAATCGACAACAAAAACAAAAAATACAGAAATTGTAGAAAGGCAGCTCATTGTGTTAGTTTGTCTCTCTCTCTCTCTCTTGCTCTCTCTCTCTCTCAGTCTGTCTGTCTGTCTATCTCAGACATTCTTTTGTTTATTTTTGCACTTTGATGGAAAACTGCGCGTAAAGAAGAGGCAACAAATCAAAAATTTCAGTCGAGTTGTCGATCTTGCAAGATCTGATCAGACAACAAGGCAGCCAGCAGACAGTTGCTTTGATGTTTACATATTCGTCTGTTTGTCCAACTGTCTGTCTTGTCTATCGCAGCAACTAGTATCTAACAGTATGTGCAAACGTATAGATACGTTTGGTATATCTGTAGCTGTATCTGTATCTGTATCTGTATCTGTATCTGTGAGCATTACGATTGTTTTAGCAAACATTTCTAGCGTCTGGACAGCGGTTATTCAATGGCAAATTTATGGGCTAGACGTGCTGCTGAATTAGCTGCCTGTCTCTGACGCTACCTCTCCCCCTCCCTCTCCCTTTCCCTTGCATCCACCCAGTCAACTCATTGACTTAGTATTTGCCCTCACTTTATACCCCCAATCACAATACTTGCACGCGCACAATTTATATGCCCTAACATATAAATATGAAGGGGTTATATAGACTATTTAACATTTGTATCATTTATCTTTATAGCCTTTTGCTTTCCTTTTTCATAATAAACACAATCTTTAAAATTTATTTCATTAAGTTAATCTATCAGTGTTGTTTAAGATTCATCTAATTTAAAGCTGCCATAGTTTCTTTTTTATTAGTTTTATTTAATATCTTCGTTGGATACTCCTAAATAATTAGAGTATTCAGATATCTTTCAACTTATCACTCTTACATATTAACTTTCTCAATGAATAGTTGCTTTCAATAGTCTAAACATTTGTCTTTACAGTCTTCGTTTCCTATTCATTAATTGTAAACTTAATCTTTTAAAATATATTTAATTTTATGTAATTTTGCAATTTATTTAAGATTTATCTAATCAAAAGTTACTATAGTTTCTTTAATATACAATATATTTCATCTCTTATTTGGACATCCCTAAATGATTATAGTCGTATTCAAATATCTCCTAACTTACCCAACTTTTTAATAGCTATACTTTCTTAATGAAAAGTCTTAATATAACATTTATCTTTGCAATCTTTGTTTCCTTTTCAGTTAATGTAATTTTGCAATCTATTTAAGATGTATCTAATCAAAACTTTTATTAGTTTCTTTAATATACAATATATTTCAACTCTTCTTTGGATATTTCCAAATAGTTATAGTATTCAAATATCTCCCAACTTACCCTACTCTTAAATATGTATTCTTTCTTATTGAAAAGTCTTAATATAACATTTTATTTTACAGTCTTCGTTTCCCTTTTATAAATTATAAACATACTCCTAAGATTCTTCCCAGCGGATTATGTCCATTAGAATGTTCGCTATCTCCAATATATTATGTCAAAACAAAACTCCTAAGATTTATCTTATCAAAAGTTCCAATAGTTTCTTTAATATTCCATCTATTTCATCTGCTCATAAAACATTCCCATATTATTCTTCTAATTCCTCTACTCTTAAATATTTCTATCATTTTAATGGCTTCTATAGTTAGACTTAATAGTCTATTTTTCTTTATTTACAATGCTGTATCTTTATGTTAGCTACATATAAAGTTAATTACGCCCACGTTAATAGCATCAGTTTACCAACTTGTTAGACTATTCAAATATTATGCCCAAATTAGACACAATGTGCCGACGATTATCTCGTTATAAACTTTAGCTCTAATAATACTATTAAATTTCAGTTGAATTGTAAAAAGTATAAAATCTAAATTACTTTCAGAGCATTGTCATAGTCGTTGTATTCTCTTGTTTTTTTTTTCTTCTTTATCGTTGCCACTTGTCACAGTTTGATTGATGATGAACTGAACTTGAAACTGTTATTGTAAAATTCAATGAATGCTTTGATTTTCGCAGCAACAAAACCAAACGAGACACAACGTGTGTCGCGTCGTTTCGACTTGACTTGAGTTGAGTTGAGTCTTAAGATCAGCAACGAGAATAGAACTGTATAGTATTAGATGAATGTACTGTGAAGCTGTGGCAACGCTTTTGCCACAATACGAAGGCCATATATCAAGCTGAAGTTGCGGCAAATGACTGAGAGATTGACTGACTGGCAGACTGGCAGACTGACTGACTGACTGGCAGACTGTATACGAGTCTCTAGACCATTTGGCCAGAGCTCGGTGTGGCAGCTGTCAGTTGAACGACTGATAATTGTAACGCTAATTTCAAATCAACTCAGTTTTGTATCTGTATCTGTTAGTTTTGTATCTGAATCTGCAGTTGATATCTCTTTGCTTTGATTTGTTAATTGCATTCTATGATACTTGTACTTATTATTGTTGTTGTTGTTTTTTTCTCTTTTTATTTATATTTCAAGTGCAGGCTGCAACTTGTGATTGACACTTGGAATTGTAGTTGTTGCTATGATAAATGCAAATATTTTAATTAACTAAATGCCATTTGCAATGTGCGGAAACTCATATCAATGTCAGCTTGTTAATTGCGTATTATGCACACTAAATGATATTTGTTGAACCTTAGATATGGTACGCTTTTTGGTTTTTGTGTGCCACGTGACAGCATTTGGCATGCCACATGCGGCAGGCATAATAAACAATAAATTAACTTCAACTTCTACATCAAACTCTATAAATTTGTCGTCAGTTTTTGTCGCGAATCGTCGTCACCTTCTGTTGATGTGTGCAAAACTTTGTCGCTTCGCGCCGCGGCCAATGACCAGACAATGACCCAACCAGCGAACGCCATTAGCATTATCATCGGGCCCGGGCCAGTCAACAACTACAACAACAACAACAACAACCACAGCAACAACAACAATAACAACAAACGGCGTCGGCGACAGCGTCGGCAACGAACGAAGCGGCAATAAAAATTATTAACATTTAAACGCTGCTTTGAAAAAGCCACACGCAGCGACCGCCAAATGCCGTCGACAATTGACCAAGCTCCACGGCACGCACAGTGGTTAAATGTTATTATAAAGTGTTTTTCTTTTGAAAATATATATTTGTTGTGATTAAATGAGTAACAAATTATTTATAACAACACATAGTTCTAATTTAGTATCAGCTAGCCTATAAAGTCGTTAGATGGTAGACCAATTAATTATGCAAATATAAAATACATTCTAACTGCCTAAATTTAAATCTGTTGCAAGTATCTGAAATATTAACCGCAAGCAATGAATTGACTTTAAAAGAGAATACTCTAAAAATCCAGCTAATCGTTTGTTTCAATCAAAAATAAGTGTTATAAAATCTTAAATAAAGCAAACATCAACAAAATGATCTTTGTGAATGAGAAAAACTCGCATAAACTATTGTTTAATTGAGAATCCTGACAGATGTTGCCTGTTCAATCATTTGTATTTAATACATTAATTTAAACTCATATCTTTATATACAATAAAATAATTTAAATAATAATACACTTAAATTATAAAAATAAATAAAATTATAAAATGATTTGGATAATAATGTAAGTGTATTATTATTTATATTATTTTATTTTATATCAGAAATGTGAGTTTAAACTCTAATTTGGGAATGATCAAATTTCTCTTATTATAAATTTGTATTATACAAATAAGTGCTTAGTTATGATATCTAAATAAAAGTTTAAACTTAATTATTATTTCAGCAGTTTTTTATTTAGATAAAAAAAGATCGTTTTTATTAATTATAAGAGTCAGCAACTACTTGTTATTAAAATTATAATTACTATGGTTGCTGGTCTCAATGTCTCATAAATAATAAATTGAAATGAAATGCAAATAGTCGTAATTTCTAGACACTTTAGTATTATACATTGTAAATTAGTGGAGAAAACGCGCAACGAGCAAAAGTCTATAATGAAAATCTATATAAATTATAATATAGAAAATATTTAAATTAAATACAAGCAAGTTATATCTATGTTCCAGCTTATATTGGGAACGAAAAGCCTTTAATCAAAATGGCATAAATAAGAATACTTATTTTAAATGTATTGCAAACCGCAATTTTAGTTAAGGCAACTTTCAGGCGATTTTTCTATATTGCTTTAGAATTCCCAACTGGTTCTAGCAGCACTGCATAGAGAACAAGATTGGTTTGTAGGGTAATTTAACTCATTGCCCTTTGGCAAGTATTTTTGTATTTTGTTGTATGTTTATATCTTTGTCATATCGACAATAAATTGATCTCGAGTTGACTAGCACGCAATTCATAGTGTAGAAAATTTTTAATTGAATTTTACAATTAATTTGTTAATTAAATCTGTCATTATAGAATAAATGAAACCTTTTTCTTAGCAGACTATTTCATTAATTGACAGTCGAGCCTGTTATTAATTAATATTTAAATATGACAGCTTGATCATAGCAACATTTATATTACTTGTAGTCTAGTACCCCCAAGACAAAACCTCTGCACGAGATAAAAGTCTAGTGGCGAAAGCATATTCACGTCCCAAAATTACTGCTATCAAATTTTGTGACAAACAATATTCATATTAATATATAAACTATTTTAAAATATATAAAAAATTGTTTTAAATTACTTGTAGTCTAGTATATACGTATACACATATTGTCGCACATTTTGTTAGATTTCTCACACCGCTGTGTTTACTTGCTTGCTCACCACTGTGCGTACAGTGTCATTGTAATCATCATGTTTATGATCATCAGCATAAACCGTCAACGTTTTGGTACTTTAAGACACATGCGGCTAGCCGCGGGCAAAGCTCAGGCAAAACCAACAATAACATTTGGGTTACTAAAACAGTAACAAAACGACAACGAACCAAAAACCGAACCCCATAACGAACCGAAACTGAACACCAACCGAGAAACCGAGAAACGAAAACCGAAGCCAAAAAGCGGAACTTGTAATTTTATTTCGTGTATTTCACGTTTAGCGAGGTGTCGTTGGCGCTTTTGTTGTTGTTGCTGTTGTTGTTGTAAGTGTTACTATTGTTGTTGTTGTTGCTGTAAGCTAGCTGGTGTCTGGCTTAATGAGCTGGCGGCTTTTTTTCGCTAGTCTCACGGCCCAATTGCAAACTAATTGCAAACTCAAACGTTTGAATGAGAAAAAGGGGAAAGAGAGTTATGAAAAGAGGCGGTAAAAGCAGAGAGCAGGGGGAGGGGGGGGAGTTGCTGAGGGGGTAACAGGTAGAGGGGCAAAACTGAGCTGACAGCTGAGATGCACTTGAGCGCAAATAATGGCACACGACATGCCCCAGAGATTTGTAGATCTCGTTTTTTTTTCTACTTTTTTTTTGGGATGTGGTCAAGTTGCAGCCACATGTTGCCAATTTGAATTAGAATATTAAACGTCAAGCGTGTTTTGGGGCGTGGCAACAATGTGGCAGCTTTTATCTTGTCTCTGACGTTCATTTTTAATGTCAACATAACAATTTCTGCTTATCTAATTGCAGCATTTTCATGCAACAATCCAACACAGTCAAGTCCAGTTCTCTGCAACATTGCAGCCGAGGCAGATGAGCAGGTGTTTTGCACTAAGTGCCAGGCATGTCACAGACTAAAAAAAAGACAGACGACACACAAATAAAAAAAGAAAAAGAAAAGAAACGTTGAGGATGCAACAACAGAGCCTTAAGTCTCTCTCTCTCTCTCTCTCTCTCTCTCTCTCTACATGTCTAACGTCTTCGCGACTTTTATCTTTCACTTCGTCGTGGTCGGCAAAACAAAGTTTGCCTTAATTTGACTAGACTTACGCATTTAGAACCGGAAATGTACGAGGCAACTGTCATTTTGTGCAAATGACACAAAAGACGACAGTCACAACGAGACAGTGAGACAGTGAGACAGCGAGAGGCCAAAGGAGCTCCAACTGGCTCCAACTTGCAACATGAAATGGAGCTGCAACAACAACCAAGACCAAGACCAAGACCAAGACATAGATGAATGACTGTGTGGACTTCGCACAGCTGCCCGAAAAGGGGACTTATACTTATGGTACATACTTCTTCTTGTAACTGCCCTCGGATTGCCTTTTGAATAGCTTCAAGCTCAAGTTGCAATTGTCTACATACCTGCAATTAAAAGAAATTACTAGAGATTTAGTTTTATATTTAAATAAAGGAATATAATAGGTTAGACGAAGAGTTTAGGAATTAAAATAGTATACTATATACAAATCATAGCTTATTTTATGAAAAATATAAACAAATCTAATATATACAATAACTATCAATACTATTATAATATAATTACTACTTATACGCTTGCCTTAGCTATAAGTTTGTCATTTCTTCAGATATATTTACCTAGATATTTTATACAAACATTTGTTACTCTAGAATCAATTAACAGATGAAACCATTAACAAAATGATCATCAGTTTGGCTTTAATAAAGTTATAAGTCTGAGAAAGATATTAAACTTTGAATTTAGCACACTTTACATTTAAAATTGCAATAGATTTGTTAATGTTTCCATTACAAACAAATTAAACAACTCAAAATCAAATTGGGAGTAATTTATATTAATTTTATGATCAGCAATTGATGTTTTCATACAATTAAATAGCTTAAATTAAGTGTAACAAACTTAAAGATCAAGTCAGTTAAACTTTAACAAAGTTATGAAATCGCGTGTTATAGTTTTATTGTTAGGAAACTACATAATTCATAAGTTTAACATGTGATAATAATAAGTACTTACGAAATACTCATTCTAGTTCTCTAATCTTAACACAATTCAAAGTACAACGATAAGTAATCGAAAATTTGTTCTAATTTCTTAAGAAAAATGCTTAAAAAACTTAAGATTCATTTTACAATTTAAAGGTGAAAGCCACTGGAAATTCCCGCTTGATAAGACATTAACTGATAATATAGTATATATTTTATGCTTTCCAATTGCCAAAGACTTTCTGTCTTTCGATACACATAATTAGATTTTGAATGTGTTGACTGTCAGTGTCTGCCATGACAAAGATGCCAACAAAGTCAAACTGCAGAGACCTCAGTCATGTGGTTGTTGATGATGATGATGATGTTGATGTCGTCCATTTGGCAGCACGGAGTGTGTCAAGTGTTGACATCTCCCGTTGACCTTCAAGCGGGCGGCTTTTCTCAATGAAAACAAAAAAAAGAAAACACAAAAGAGGGGGGCGCCAGAAGCTCAACAAAACTAAGCAAAACGTTTGTCGTAAGTCTTCCACTCAAGAGTATCTTATCAGCAGCAGCAGCAGCAACTACTAATACTACTACTACTGCCACAGTGAGCACATACTCAAAGATTGGCGTTTATTTTCTTATCAAGCAAAAAAAAAACAAAAAAAAATATATATTAGACAAGAAATTTTGAAATATTATAAGAAAAAAAAAAAGCACAAAAAGTAGAAAAAGAATTGGCGACGATGTCGCGACGACCAGACAAAAATAAAATTCAGCGATAAGCAAAAGCAAATGAAATAAAACAGCCGCAAAAAAAAAAGGAAAAACAACTACAACAAAAGAGTGAAAATACAACAAAAATAATAATAACAATAACTAGAGACAGCAGCGAGCGGAACAGCAGCTAGAAACAAATAGAGACTATGCGACTAGCAGATGCACTGCTTTTATGTGTTGTGAAAATTTCAAAATAAATTTATAATATCTTCAACTTGTGCTAAGATAATTATAAAGTTGTTAACTATATAATAACGTATTTAATTTGATTCTAGATAAAGCTGGAAAATTAATGTAATATTTAAAGTAAAATTAAGAGGTATACAACATATGAAAAGATGACAAAAAGGCAATGACAGTTGGAAAGAAATGTATAATAATAAAAATCATTGGCGCTTGGCCAATTGTCAGAAACAACAACAAGAACTGTCGACAGCAGAGTGGAAGAAAAAAATTAAATAAAATATATATATATATCAATGTATAATATTCATAAATATACATACATATATACTAACAAATAAACATAAATACGTATACGCCAAGTGCGATGTGTGTGTAAATAGCATAAAGACAGCGGCAAAGACAAAATTCAAATAGAGCAAAGCAAATGAGACGCAAAAAAAACCAAAGACCAGACAGAACAACAGAGTCAAAGTATCTCGCTCTCTGCCTGTCTGTCTTTAATGCTCTCTCACTCTCACTCACTGCGTGGAACGCGATAGGCAGATGAAAAACCCAGCGAAATGTTTTAATTAAAATTGTCTTAATTTATAATTTATGTTGGCGGCATTAATTCGCAGGCAACGTCGCCGACTGACGCGACGACACTAATTCACAGCTGGCCAAAGAATCTAAAAGATACAAGTCACAACTACTACTATTCGCATTTACGCAGCATTTAAAGCATTAGAAATGTAACAAATGCATAAAATAAATTGCTGTCAATATCTAAGCATAATTTATACAACTGCGAACTTAGAAATACAATGCAAAAACTAAGAATAAGTTGCAAAAGATACAACTAAACTATCGATTAAAATTAAATTATGAATCATTGTATAGCCCAAGTTTAAATTTAACTTTTGAGTCATAATTTTACTTTATTTTATTGACATATTTGCAATATTTCTATATATCAAAATTATATATTGCTGGCAAGTAATAGATAAATATATATTAATATCTAAAACATTCTTTTAGCTTAAAGACCAATTAATCTATTTAATATCACGCTCAGCAATGTCTGAAAATTGGCAATAAATTGTTTGGAAAACTCAATTTTGCGTCAAGAAAGGAAAAATGTGCAGTTTTGTAAAAGCCAAAGTATGATTTCTGTTCCTGTTCATCTCCCTAAGGGCAACTGGGAGTTCTTCTTTTGGATTATCACTTGGACTGTGACTGGAGTTGGCGACGATGAAAGTTAAAGCACAAGTTGTAATGGAATGTGTGCGTCCCTAACATAAAAGTGCCACATCTCTAACCTCTTACGATTCCAGTACGTTCACATAAAAAAAGGATTTCTGCGTCCCTAATGAAAACGAAGCCAGGCAGCAGGAGTAGATGTGGAAGCTGAAGGAACAGCAGCAGCAGCAGGAGAAGATGTAGAAGTTGTAGGGATAGCAGTGTCAGTTGAGTACAACGCACCGACAATGAGGTCGACGAGGACGACAAGAACGATGACGACATGTTGTTGTTGTCCCTCCCCCTCCCTCCATCCCTTCCCAAGTCACAATTGGCAGAACGCAGCGAACGCATTGTCATTGAAAGGAACTTGAGCGGCGAGTAGGAAGCAAAAACAACAATGCAACTTGGCTTCTAACAAAAGCTAAAAAGGAAACAGAGGGCACCGACTGACTGAAGGCGGCCAGGGGCAGCGACCGCAGCAGGTTCGGTAAACGAGTTCAGCAACGATGAGAACGACGACAGCGACGTCGACGTCATCATGTCCTGCATGTGCAAAGTCTTTAACCTTTCAAGGATTTTGTAGACATTGCCAAGTCACATTTATTGAACATTTGGTCTAACAACTGGCAATGTTTGCTTGTTAGGGCTTTAACAACAGCAGCAGCAGTTCCCCTCACGGCGAGTATAGAGAAAAAAATACGAGTACAGTGTATACCTAAAGGGGGGGATCGTCATTCTGTGTGTGTGTGCAGATCTTATATCAGGATAAATGCTGAGACGAGTGCAAAAATCTAATAAATTCAACTTAGGGGAAAGCAAGCGCCATAAGTGTCCCGCACAAAAGTTGATGAACTTTTTAGCTAAACTAAGGGCTAAACTGACAGCAAAAAGAAAAAAGAGAAAGAGAGATAAAACAAAAAGAAAGAGAGGGAGAAATGCGTAACGCAGCAAGTTGGGCTACCTGAAAGAAGCAACTCGTACCCTAGAAAAATATATATTATAACAAAGAAAATGCCTTAAGCCAAGTACAAGGAGTAGCCTATCAAGAAATCATATATATAAATGGCAAAGACTGCTCGCGAGGGCAGTACTTAAAGTAGAACAAAGTAGACAAATATACATGACAAAATATACATGACAAAATATACATGACAAAATATACAAGACAAAATATAAATACTGTTAATTGCAAGCAAATACAGGCTGCGGCAAAAGTAATCACTCTATTGGAAAACGCTATAACTTTGGGAAATGTTGTGTAAAAGAAATTGGCAACAATTATTCTACCTTCTTGCGAAGTAAAGCGATTCATGGCTAATCGATTTGTATTCTAACGTTTGTTTACTTCACAGTTGTCAAAAACGAATTGACATTTGGCTTCAAGCAAAAGTTATAGCGTTTTCCATTAGAGTGTTTACTTTTGCCCCAGCCTGTGTATATACAATTTATAGGCAAAGCATTAAACAATTAGGATTTGTTATATAATTGTAAGAGCATCAGTCTGCTCTCTTTATAAACAATAAATAATATAAGCCTAATTTTATATAGTTTTATATGTTATAAAATTTCATTTCTTTTACCTAAATTGAGAAGAATTAAATGAGTAAATAAATAAAAGTAAAATAGTTTCGATATACACAGAAAATTGATAAATATTATTAGCTAAGATTTAGTCTGTGCTTTTTACAAATCTTTCTACTAAATATGCCATTATTTAATTTAGAAAACTACTGCATAAAGAGCAATAAAGTGTTTTATTTCAAGCATTATTCAGTTTTTAACTCTTGTTAGTTTTGTTTATACTACATGAACTGCCCTCTCATTAAGGCCATACCTACAATTATATGACACTACACACATGTGTATACACATATATATATATGTATTTATATAATATAATAGATCCAAGCAACCCTCTGTGTGTATATCAAGGTGTTGCTTTGTCCTGATGCTCTACGCATTTTGCCAAACTGAAAAGCAACGCAATTTACTTTTGTCTTTTGGGGTTGGCTTTTCTGTGGCTTTTGTGTGCTGTAGTATAGAAGGATACTCGTATGTTTGCTAGGGGTTTTTTCCCTACTCATTGTTGTTTTTGTTGTTGTTTTCTATTTCCGATGCTACGCTTTGGTTGTCTTAGGTCAGACGAATGGCAAGGGGAAACGAGAGTACGCACTTTCGTCAATATTTGCAATGCGTTTGCAATTAAAAATTTAAAAAGCTTCTAACGAAAAAAAAAAAAGATAAAACCATCATTAAAAATTAGCATTGCCCCCGGGAGTGTTGCATTAAGTACACACAGAGAGGGTTGCATTACGGGGGAAAAGAAAGGAAAGGAAGAAGGAGAAACTCGTATGGGTTAATTGCCTTTTTTGCCAAAGATTAATGCCGGACGATAGAGCCCAGCAAATTGCCATAGATAAAGGATGAAAGACAAAATGCAAAACTGTAGTGAATTTGTCATTAAAAGGGAAGCAAAGAAAGCTAAAGGAAAACTCGTAATATTACGTATACGTAATGCAACAAACAAATCACAAGTTTTGTCAGTTAAGCAGTCCATTTTATAGTAGATAGCGTTTTTCTACTTTTTTCTTTATTATATATATATGAATATATTTTCCTTTTGCCATTTCACACATAAATTTGATTTATTTGCTGCCTATTTTTAAACGCAAAGCCAAAGGCGACGAAGACGTCGGCTAATTGTTGCTGACATGGCAAGAACAAGCAAAACGACCAAAAGACAACAACTGGCCTGTACTTATAACAACAAGAAAAGATACTCCCAACTTAGACAAGTGACAAGACAGATAAATACTCTTTACTATTGGTAGATATATATTTGAAATTACTACATTGAAAGTTATAAGTTCAAATCATTTAAAAAGTCTATATTATGAGTATTTAAAATTATTTTAATTCAAAGAAATTTTCTATACATAAAACAGAAGATTGTAGTTAAAAACAATGCATTAATTAATAAATTAATAAAACTATAACGATTAGAAAAATTTATTATAACAGAAATATTCAATTTTTTAAATGGAAATTAAGTTTGTTCTCTTTTTGAAATTACTATATTGAAAGTTATAAGTTCAAATCATTTAAAAAGTCTATATTATCAGTATATAAAATTATCTTAATTCAAAGACATTTTCTATACATAAAACAGTAGATTTTAGTTACAAAACAATGTATAGATTAATAAATTAATAAAACTACAACAATTAGTTATAACAGAAATATTCCACTATTTAATGAAAATTAAGTTTGTTCTCTTTGTAATAAATGTATATTTAAATAAAAATATATTTTGAGTGTTATATCTATTTAGAAATCTTCTGTATGTTTTTTCTTTCAAAGTTTATTTGAGTTGTTTCTATATGATATCTTAGCTAATATATTTAATCTTCATTCTCACACATTTCCCTCATCTCTTTCCTAGTTCAACACCTAGCTAATATGCCCCATTGAAAAGCTAAATGAGAAATTCCCATAAATTTTAAATATTTTGCTTGTTTGCACTTTCGGCATATTTTTTCGAAAATTATTTCACTTTGTTGTTGGCAGTCAAATTTTGTTTGTCGTTTGTCGTCGACGTCGACCACGCCCACATCAATTTTACTGTCTGTGAGTTCTCAATATACTTTTTTTTTATACTTTTATTTTCCACATTTCTTTTTTAATGAACAAAATATTTTCGCTAGAATGAAAAGAAATAATAATTTTTCAAATGAATTTCATGAGAATTTTTGTATGAGCTGGTTGAATGTTGAATGTTGACGGTTGTCTATTGACGGTTGGTGAGTTGGTGGCTTGGTGGCTTGGTGGGTTGTTGGTTTGACTTTTGACAAACATCCCGGCAAAAGTTTGGCAAGGTTGCCTGGGTTGACTCATTGGCTTATTAAATGACAACAATGTGCGCCATAATTAACTTGAAAATGCGCCAATGGAAAAAATGGAAAATTGCTTTTGCCGCATTGTCGCATTTAATGTCCAGTGGGTCAAATGCGTTTTAGTTTTCAATTGTGGCTTTATACTTAGTTTGGCTAAAACCACTTAAAATATTTAACCAAAAAGCGTTCTTTGCAGAATTTAGACACCGAAATGCTGCTTAAAAACTTGCATAACTCGGAGACGGAGTCAAACCATCAAACAGCTGCGGCAAATTCAACTTTTGTGCAACTGTGGCAAGTGGGGCACACTAGACACAGACATTTCCATGTTGCCTTTTTAAGGTCATGGCGCAAAACCAACTGCAATTGGCATAATTGAGCCGCAAGTAGGCGGCATGGGCGTGCCAAACAGCGTGCAACAACAATAACAACAACAACAGCAGCACAAACATGGTTAAAATGGCATTGGCAACAAGTTGCTGCCACACTGTAATGCTCGACAACTGGTAAGTTTAACAAGCACAAATGTTGCATGCAACAACTTATATTTATTCCATTATAACTAAAGCAATTTAATAAGCAGCTAAATCTTCAATTGCTTCACTTTTTATACTATGCCATAAAATGTTGCCTACATTTGCCAGAGTTTAACAGGCACAAATGTTGCATGCAAGAACTACTTATTCATTCCTTTTTAATTAGATATTTATTATATACAATTGTATAATTATTAACAAGAATTTCCTGCACGCATTTTGACAAATATCGTATTTAAATACTAATCAAAATTAGGAAAACATTTAATTGAGAAACTAAAATTACAAAACAAATATTGGGATAGAGAAAATTAGAAAATACAAGTTAATACACGAAAAATAACAATATTTTAATGAAACATTTGTGTTTACGTCTTAATCTTAAAAGGAAACTAGATTTAGTCAAACTATTTATTTAGCATCTAAAATCAGCAGAGTATAATAAACCTGTAATATTGGATTCGCACAATGAAAGAAAGCAAAATTCAAAATAAGTTACAGTAAAACACAAAACGACCTTTACTTAATATATTATATTTTTTAATTAGAACGACTTTATTTAAATTTACTAATATTTGTTGCATTTATTTCCCCTCTTTATTTTAGTTTCTTTAAATTGTATTTCTAGTTAACTTCTATTTCTATTTCAACCATTAAAATGTGCATTTGCTACACTATATCAAACATGCCCCAAAATCTTGCCAACATTGGCCCACAATTTTGTTTTATATTGGCCAACATTTTGGCCAATTGGCAACTGCTAACCGGTTCAGCGGCCCAAATAATTGCCATTGCCTGACTTGACTGCGTTTTTTTTTTTCTTTTCAAATCAAGTTCAAAACTGCAATTTTATTAGTGCCGCTGACGAAGATGATGATGATGATCAGCAGCATGATAATGATGTTGATAATGCTGGTACTAAAAAAAAAAAAAAAAATGATAGCAACAGTTGACGCATTGGTCGTTGGCCGTTTACATAAGCCAAGGGCTCTCGGGGCAGACATCGCAGGCAATTAGACAACGACGACGACGTGGACGACGACGACGACGATGACTTTGCCGGCCCAGACACTTGGCCAACAACAATCTTGAGAGTTGCCTGTCACGTGTAAAAAGTCAATAGATTGCACAATGCGGCATGAAGTGCGCTAGGTACGAGACAGAGGGGGGAAAGGGGGAACGGTGACAAAGAGAGACAACAAGGCTGAGTTAGGACAGTGGAAAAAAACGACTAGACTAGCAAATAAAAATATTATTTAAAAAATATAAATAGTGTAAATAATATAAATAGTGTAAATAATATAAATACTATACATAATATATATACAATAAATACAACAAATAAAAAATTAAATAAATAATAAAAATTAAATAAATAAAATAAACAATACAAATAATATAAATAATATATAAATTAAATAAATAACACAAATAATATAAATACTAAAAATAATATAATAATAAAAATAATATATATACAATAAATAATACAAATATATAAATATTAAATTAAATTAAATTAAAAAAAATGAATAAAATAAAAATTAAACAAAAAGTTCAAATAATATAAATAATATAAATATATAAATAAAATAAATAATATAAACAATATATATATACAATAAATAATACAAATAATAAATTAAATAAATAATATAAATAATGTAAGTAATATAAATAATACAAATTATATAAATGATATAAATTATAGAAAGAATACGAGTAATACAAATAATATAAATAATATAAATACTATTAATAATATAAATAATACAAATAATATAAATTATACAAATAATATAAGTAATACAAATAATACAAATAATATATATAATATACATTAAATAAATAATATAAATTAAATAAATAATATAAATCAAATAAATAATATAAATACTATAAATAATATATATAATATAAATAATACAAAAATTATAAATATATTAAATAATATAAATAATAGAAAATACTATAAATAATACAATTAACATAAACTAAATAAATAATGTAAATAATTTAAATAATGTAAGTAATATAAATAATAAAATAATACAAATAAATATTATACAATAACTAATATTAATAAATTATTCAATGCAAGAAGGGTATTGTCCATCTGATTTATAGAAATATTTTACAATAACATTAGAAAATAAGTTTTTAAAATTAACAATTATAGTTATTATTATAATTAAATGGTATTTTAATTTAAAACTGAAAAGAATCAAATAAATAAAGTTATAAAGATCGGGGGGTAATCAAAAGGATGACTTTAAATGATCTAACATTTGTGGCAAGCATTGGGAAAACCCCCAGAGAAACCCAATCAGATCAATAAGTATTAGTACTAAAATAAGTGTTGGTATATATAAGGCTAGTCTAAGCATTATTTATTCCACTGTATGCAGGGGCAATAAAGAGGTCGCTCGCTTTTGCTTTGCTGCGTCAATATTTCCGTAAACAACAGCGAGCAAGAGAAAGAAGGAAAGAAAGACAGAGATAGAGGGAGAGAGAGAGCGCAACATTGTGACAGCTGAGAGAGACAGTCAAACATTTCATTAATTACAAAAACAATGCACAGCAACAACAACAACAACTGCAGCTAAGAAATGCTAAATGCACGTTACGTTATAATTACACAAAATACCCCCCAATGCTGTTCCATCTCCCTGCCAACCCCTTTACCCCATACCTCCCATCCCCCCCCCCCTGAACTGGTATCGTCTTCGTCGCATTGTCAGCTTCTAATATTTCATTAGCCGAGAGTCGCGTGCCTTCTGCCGACTTAAAGTCGCGTCAGCAGCGTCAGACTTGAGGCATGTCAGCGGGTTGGTAGGTGGCAAGTGGTAGCAGTGGGTAAGGGGTGGGCAAGGGGTTAGTGGTACGCCTTTGGGGGGAGGGGGGTAGCCACTTTGAGGTTATGTGCGCGCAATTTGCGTGTGCCAATTAAGAAAAAAAAAAGCAAAAACAAGGGGTTTTGGGGAGGCAAGTAGAGCTTGGGGTGAGCTCTATTCCAATTGGAGGTTGGGCTGACAACAATGTATCGTAGCTGTCCGCAGTGAGCGCATTTTATAGTTCAGCGCCTGCGACAACAACACCAACTGTGGGTAAGGCAAAACCCTAAAAAACAAAAAACGAAACTACTCAAAACAGACGAAATTCAGATGCTCTACAGAGCATACTAAAGAAATTTAATAATCACTCTTATTGGGTTGCAGTATTATTTACATTTGTTAGTTTATAATTTGTCTGCAAATTAAGTATAATTTATCTAAGAAGTTGGAAGAAGAAATAATGCATTTAAGATTTTAACAGCATAACTTTAACATTAACATTAAATTGTACAGCGTCACTTTAACATCAACATTGTGAATAATGTAATTATTTAACAGATGATGAGAATATGTTAGCAAAACTCCAAAACTTTGATGTTTTTTTGAGTTTTTAAATATATTATTTAATTATACAAAATAAACATTCATTAAATATTGTAAAGAGAATAGAAATACAATTATTTTAATTGCGAAACATGTTGCAAAATGCAGTAAAATATAAGAAAAATTTTAGAGTGAAAAGAGATTATAATATTAAGTAAATATTTATAGTTATTGCTTTTGTTAAATTTAATAAAAAATATCTACTTATATTCCAATAAGAGTAAATTAACTGCTGGCCTTTAAGCTCGATTAAAAAGCTACAGATATTAATAAGAATAAGTTGAAATATTTTAATTAAAATAAAAATCAATAATGTATCAGGAGAAAAACAGAATTTCCCTTGGGACTTAACATCTGAGTGACTACTTTAATAATAATATTACTATATTATATTAGCATGATGATAATAATTATTTTTATTAATATAGAGTTATTTTTAAAGTATTTATTATTATTATTATTATTATGTTTACTATTTGTTTTATTAGCATTATAATTTATATTAAATAACTTATTGATTTGATTATTATTATTAACACAATTCTGATTAATATATTCCGTTTCTTATTCTATTATTATCTCATCGATTGACAAATTTAATGGAAACATCGTTTTGCTTAAATTTCCACTTAAAATTGATTAAAAATCTTTAGATTATAATAAGAATAATTTAAAATAATTAAATTAAAATAAAAATCAATAATGTAACAGGAGAAAAATAGATTTTCCTCTGGACTAAACATCTGAGTTACTATTTTAATAATAATATTACTACATTGTTTTATCATGATGATAATTATTATTTTTCTTAATATAGAGTTATTTTTAAAATATTTTTTATTATTATTATATTTATTATTTGTTTTATTAGCATTATAATTAATATACTTATTGATTCTTATATGGAGTTATTTTTTAAAATATTTATTATTGCTATGAGCATTATTATTTTTAATGTTCTTACTATAATTATTATTCACATTGACTTAATTAGTTTTAATCTCACAATTGTCTCTATTCCTCTTAAGTTATTCTATTATTATCTTATCGATTGACAAATTGAATGAAAATATCGCTATGCTTCAATTTGTCTGCCAATGTATAGTTGCATTAACTAATGCAAATGTTTGTAAGTGTATTGACAGCGTCATTGCTGTTGTCTGTTGTCTTGGGGCATTACATTTTGTGGCATCCACGGCGTCACCAGCAGCAACAGCAAAATGACAGGGCACTATGTAAATATGTGTGTATGAGTGTGTATGTGTGTGTGTGTGTGTGTGTGTGTATAACGACAGTATCATTTACAACAAGCAAATGCCGTTGACGTGTTGGCTGAGAGGCTGGTTGCGGGTGTTGTTGCTGCTGCTGTTGTTGCTGCTGCTGCTGTTGTTGTTGCTGCTGCTGTTGTTGCTGCTGCTGTTGTTGCTGCTGCTGTTGTTGCTGCTGCTGCTGCTGTTGCATTTGCCGCCATGTCGCGCGAAATTTACAATTGACGTCGTTGTCGACGTTGTTGTTGCTGTTGTTGTTATTGTATGTTTTGTTTTGGTTTTATTTTTTGCCAAGCTCTCCCATAGCCTAGACACTCGGCTCAATGTTCACTCATGCGCAGTGACAGCAGCAACAACTACAGCAACAGCAGCAGCAACAACAGCAGCAACAACAACAATAGCTGCCACATTTGACGTGTAAAACGTCTAGAATTTCTCTTGACGGCTTTTGGTTCGATGCTCAACACGAGTAGCCGTTGAAATTTAAAACACCCACCCAACAGCAACATTAACAATAGCAACAGCTGCACGCAAATCTAACGCAATTTTGTTGTTGTTGTTGTTTTTTTGGGCAGATCAGCAGCAGACAATTGTTGTTGTTGCGTGTGAAAGTACCGCCAGAGATTTAAATCAAAACACGACAGTTATCAAGATTTAACATGTAGATTTTGACCAACACTTAATATGCCTTCTTGGAGTTGTTGACGTTTGGGTTTGACGCTTTAGACGGGTTCTACTTCATTATCTAAATGCCCCATAAAACGTATGTCAAGTCTCGTCTTACAGTGGCTGTCAATCAATTACGACTACTACTACTACTACTACCTCTTGACAAGTGCAAAAGCAGTAACCAAACCCAATTGCAAACCGAAACCACATGGCAGTCGTTACACTTTCGACAAGGTTGCGGCTGTGCAGAGGGAAAATGTTGTGGGATTTAACATAAAATTTATAATTTATCAATCAATGTACATAACATGTTAATAATTGAAGTTTAATAACAAAAAAAGAAGTAAATTTATGAATTATAAATATATTAAATTGATTTATGCAATACATAAACTCAAAATAAATGCAATTATTATGCATTTAATACAAAAAGTTATCCCACAAGGGATTCATATCTAAACGAGTTAAGAAAGTGACAGAAAAATTAAGAAAAATAAGATATAAATACAAAAACAAATCAAGTTATTTATAAATAAGTCAATTTATTAATTATATATATAATAAATTGATTTAAGCAATATCTAAACTAGCAATAAATGCAATTATTATGTATTTAAAATATGCATTTATTACAAAAAGTTATTCATATCTAAACAAGTTAAGAAAGTGACAGAAAAGTTAAGAAAAATAAGTAAAAATATAAAAAACTAATCAAGTTATTTATAAATAAGTCAATTTATTAATTATATATATAATAAATTGATTTAGGCAATATATAAACTAACAATAAATGCATTTATTATCCATTTAAAATATTTTTTTTTTTTTTTTTTTTTTTTAATGCTTTGCTATTTATTTATTGAATCTTCTCCAGAGGGAGACTAACAATAAGTTTATCAAATCTTAAAATAATGCGTTAGATAATAGCCGTGTTGACTGAATCCGAGTTAAAGGGCCCTAATGGATTATTTAAAATATGTATTTATTACAAAAATGTATTCCACAAGTAATTCATATCTAATCGACTTAAGAAAGTGACAGAAAAATTAAGAAAAATTCAAAATAAATTCAAAAAACAAATCAAGTTACTTATAAATAAGATTTGTTATATTTTCAAACAATTTTCTTTACAAAAACATTAAAGAAAAAGCTAAAACTGCATTCTAAATTAAATTTGATTCATTATTTAATTATTATATTACTAATTACACAAAGAAATAATAAATATAGAATATAAATAATATATTCCAATAGACAACTGCATTTCAGATAAAAGTTTCAATTCAATTTATTAGATAAATTGCCAGATACTTGTCTGCTCCTCTCTATGTCTCTTTCTTTCTCTATCTGTCTCACTTTATGCCTCTCTCTCTCCCTCTCTCCCTCTCGCCTTTACAAGGTCGTTAAATTATCAAAGTTTTAATCAGTGTTTTTCCCGCTCTCGCTTTTTTATTACTATACCTATCTCTATCATTTTTCTTCTTTTTTTTTTTTTTTAAATGAAAAGAAATAGTCACATTAAAAGTGTGCTCTCATTGTTGTTATTCATTCTATTATTATTATTACTATTGTTATTTGTTTGCTTCTTTTATTGCTACCGTGACTCTTATCGAATTGAAAAGCAATTAGCGCCAAAAGAAATGTAGTATCTAAGTATTCCCCATGGTTTTTTTTTTGATGAATGCGAAATTGAAAATCATATCATTTAATGGGAAATTATTAACAATTATAAGAAAGCATTATTGTTGCGATTTTACTTCATGGTGGATGAACTACAATTGGCTGCCCAATTAGCGACAATTGTGTGATTGAGGGAAAAGAGCTCAAACTGTATGTGTGCACTGTGATAAGACGTGGAGGAGTCCAACTCAACTTGCGAATTTCCGCTTAGACAGACCAAACGACCGTTAAACAAATAGGAAGGAAATAAACAGGGTTAAAAAAAAGCAGACAGAACTAGAACCTGAACTGAGACCAAGACGAAGATACAGATAGAAATGGAGAGAAGGAGAAGTAGAAGTAGAAGTAGAAGTAGAAGTAGAAGAAGTTAGTTATAGAGAGGGGGGAGAACCAGTGAAGCAAGTCGCCATCGTCATAGACCGTCACCTGTGCCAGGTGTAAACTGTCAGATGTTGTGAGTAGGAAGAAGGAAGGGAAAAGCTGTAGAAACGGGGCTATAAGCGTCTGACGGAAACGTTGGCCAGCGAGAACATGGGAAATGACACTAGGAAATCGCTTGTAAACAACTCGTTCAATGTGTGACGACTGAGTGTGGAATGGCCAACATAATCATCATCATCATCATCATCAGCATTATCATCATCAACATGCTGAAATGTTGCATAGCTCAAGATTTCTGATAGCGTCGTTTTAAATCGGTTGCATGCAAATTCTGTCACGTCTACATCGCTTAGACGTGGTACTAAAGTTACTCGTACCGACTAGATATGGTTATAAAGAGCAGATACCAATGAAATTAAGTCTGAGCACACACATCGCATTGATAAGAAAATAGTAGTACTAGTAACGCTGATAAGAGCGTCTAAAAGAGACTAAAAAGAATGCAAAAGAGAGAGAGCGAGTGAGTACACAGAGGTAATCACAGATAAGAAAGACTGCGACCTTATAAGTAGTATTATTAGTAAGTATAATACTAGTACACATACACATAAATACATACATATATCTGTATTATCAGCAATCGCAGTCGCAGCACAGCTTCAATTCAATTATCAATTATATATGCATATAATATACTATATACACTTCTATACAATTTAGTTGTTGAGACATTTGTAACACATTTTAAGTTGCTAGCAACACGAAAATGTATATATATATATAGAGTATATGTATAATACACAAACAACAATGAAAACAAGGTCATTGCCTATTAGCAAAATAAGTAAAAATAAATAAAAATTCCAAAGTACAATGTCAGCGGCAAAGGCGAATACGCAATGCCCTATATACGATAATCAAATGTGATTTTAATTAAAAAGGAAAATACTGTGGCAACATCAAAATGAGTGTATCGATAACTATCGATTACTTTACGGTCTCATTGACTTGATGTTTGCCCATTACTGGTACTTCGAGCCGTTTGAATAGACAAAACGATTTGAAAACAATTATATTATAATTAATAAATGTATTACTTATACTAATTACTATAATAGCCAGACTAGTGTCGCCATCTAGCGCTCAGAACTGTCAGTTGTAGCATAATAAATGTAATTTTTATTACAAAAAGTAAGTTCAAAAGATATTCGCCATCTAGCGGTCCGCAGAGTTAGTAAATTATTATTAAATTAATCAATTTTGAAATCTACTAACTCAATTATTAGATAAACAAACTAGAGTCGCCATCTAGCGTTCAGAACTGACGGTTGTAGCATAATAAAATTCATTTTTATGAAAAAGTAAGTTCAAATATAAATAAAACCTAAGATAGTTACTAAACTATTATTCAATTGATCAATTTTAAAATGAACTAACTCAATTATAAGACAAATTTCAAGTGATATCTTAAGTATACTTCGTATCACTTAAGAGCAATTTTCAAACACACAAATCAAAGTAAAAAATCTCCAGCCTATAACGATAATAAATGCAACAATGCTGATCGAAATCGTTGACAAAATATTTACATAATAATTTTTGGTCGCTCTCAAAGAAGATGCGATAAAAAATAACAAAAAATGTTGAAACACGTTTCGGTTATTTAAATATTTTCACTAATTTGTGTGTGTGCTAAAAAAAAAATAAATACACATTTCTCAAGTCAATTGATACGCAACAAGAACAACAACAACAACAGCAACAACAATGAGAGCATGCCAATATCATTAGCAACAAAAATCGAACGTTCAAATTTAATCGTTGGGCTTAATTAAAATAAACATGAGAATGATTTTTAAACATTTGCTAAGTGGGCAGCAGCGAGGAGTGTTTTGTTCAGAGGGCGTGGGGACAGACTTTAAGACGTTTGCCGTGTCTGAGACTCAGTCTGAGTCTGATTCTCCCCAGAGGCCAGAGCAATGGAACTGCAACAACAAGCAAACGATTTAGATTTGAGATCAGCGATAAACGACGCATAAAAGTTGTCTAAGCTGAGGTTCTGGCAAACACACACACACACACCTGTTCCAAACAACAACAACAAGAACAACAACAGGTATGCAAAAGTACTCAGAACTGTACTCAAGTCAGATACGGGCTTATAGTAGTAGTCGAAGCATCTACTAGACCGGGCCCAGATCCGACCACACCTTGACAGACTTTGCTTTGGTTTTTTTTTTCTTTTCGCATTAGCAAAAACAAAATAAAAATAATAACAACAGAAGAAGAAATAATAATAAAAAAAGCAACGAACATCACATGACATGATGATGATGATGCGAGGAGGTCTCGAGACTTGCCAGCGGGGTTTCTTAATAGTAGATCAGCAATGGGAGTGAGGGATGAGGGAATGAGGGAGCGTACGATGTACGATGTGGCTTATCTCGCTTATCACATCGCCAACTGTCTCAGCTCTGCCAACAACAAGCTCAACGAAGCAAATCCCTTGGGGTTAATAATCATACATATATACATATAAATATGTATATACTTAAGCAAGAATATATATTTAATTAGAACAACAACAGACATGGAACTATTGCTGAATGGAAAATAGCAGAAAGTTGAAGTATTTTGTTTAAAGTTTGCGAAATAATCGTAGAGACTGTTACCTAATAGTAAGGCTGAAAACACTAGCCGGAGAGTCGGAGCGGGTGCCCTGAACCAGTCTTCTTGGTTATCATGCCCTGGCCGAATACTGTATTTAATTTTGGACAGATCTTTTGATATCTTTATGATATCCGATTCTAACCAAACTTTGTCAGAATGTTAAAGACAACTTCCACCACATAATCAGACAGTTTGGTTGAGATATATTGAGAGGCAACAGCGAATTTCATATCAAACATTATATTTCAACCGATCTTTCCTATGGCAGCTGTAAGATATAGTGATCCCATCCGATCGACGGATCCGACACATGTACTGCCTTGAGCCAAAAGACGAAGCTGTACCAAGTTTCATTCAGATAACTCTAAATATGAGAGACTACTTTGCCTAGAATCAGACAGAAGGACAGACAGACAGACGGACGGACAGACATACAGATGGACAGATAGACGCACGAACAGACAGACGGATAGACAGACAGACAGACGGACGGACGGATAGACAGACAAATGGACAGACAGACGCACGAACAGACAGACGGACAGACAGACGGACGGACGGATAGACAGACAGACAGATGGACGGACGGACAGACGGATAGACAGACAGACAGATGGACGGACGGACAGACAGATGGATGGACGGACAGGCAGACAGACGAACAGACAGACAGACGGACACACAGACGGACAGACAGACAGAAGGACGGACAGATGTACAGACGTACAGGCAGACGAGCAGACAGACATACGAACAGACAGAAGGAAAGACAGACAGAAGAACCGACGGACGGATAGACAGACAGACGGACAGACAGACAGACAGACAGACAGACAGACTTGGCCATATCAACTCTGCTGTTGATGCAGATCAAGAATATATATACATATAGAAAAAGACGTAAAAAGAAGAAATTTGCCTAGACAATTTGAATTTTTCTTTGTTATAATTTCTTACAACATTTTTCTTACTTTAAGTTACCTAATTAATAAAATTATTACTATTTTCTAATTAAATATTTCCTAAATTTGTTCTCGCATTGTTTTAAAAATGCAAACATGTCTTAAAAATATATATAATAAATCTAATCTAATAAATAAATTAAGAAATATGAATTGAGTGCTAAAAGAAACCCGGATTTTTGCTATTTACTTACTATAACTATAAGAAATCAAAGCATTTTGTTTAATAACATATACGTTTATATACGCAATAATGCTTAATTGTTAACAAATTAAAGTTATAAGACTTCTGCCATTTTTTCAGCACTTCTCCAACATGTTCAATGTCAAAATTTAGCGAACATAAGAAATATTAACTGAAAGTCCATAGCACATTAATTTGAATTGAATCATGACAGTCCAATTAGCTGATGACATACTAGCTGATCACTAATCAAATTATACTCCAAGTATATTAATGAGAGAGAAATATTATTAATTGTGTGAGAGGGACACGAGTTTAGTTAATTACGTGCTTCATCTGTATACTAGTACATAGAAGATTAACTTGAAGAATTTTAAGATTCTGACTTGATTATCAGTTTGCAGTCTTCATGGATCGTTCGATCAAAGGTAACCCTGACTAAATATGGTTTTTTTCTCTTTTCTTTTCACTTTTTTTCTTTTTTTTGGCTATTCAAAACGTGGTCAACGAATAATTTGTGCTGACTTTATCAGGCTGACTGTGGATGATAAGATAAACGAACTTTTACAATAACTTGAAGTTTTTGGGACGTGCTAAGCTTCAAAATTTTTCGATTTGTAATTTCATGCAGACAACCAGAAAAACACGACGACTGACAAACATAATAAAGAGCAAGCCAAAACAATAACAATACGAGTCTTATATATGTACTACATACATACTATACTATCATATAGTATATATAAAGAGATATTTTGCAGAGATTAAAAGTAATTATGTAAATTTTTGGTAATTTTATGAGCGATAAGCAAAAACCAGTCGATACAATTTTATTTCTTTTCAAAAATACAAAAATAAACATCATTTGCAATTTGAAATAATTGAGTGAGTAGAGCAGAAAAACTCGTGTTATGTAAGCAGCTAATAGAGAGAGAGAGAGTGAGAGGGAGAGATAAAATAATTCTAGGGCTGCCAACTTGATTAGTCACAAATAGGCGCAACGATTAAGAGCAAAAACAAACAGTGACAACAACTCTTCGAAGGGCAGGCAAAAATAAAAAGACAAAAGGTCTGCCGACTGCTCAGTCAAAGTCTGCGCCTCGTGACAACGACAGCGGCAGCGGAGCGTTAGCTTCGTTATTGTTTTTGTTGCTGTTGTCGACGTTGACGTCGACGTCTACGTCGTCGTCGTCTGTCACGTTCATTGGCATTTCAAAGCTAGTTTGTTTGCATGCTGCGCCTGTGTGGGGCGCTCTTTAGCTTCGTCCCTCTCTCTATGTCTGCTGCTTCTGCCTTTGCGTCTGCTGCTGCTGCTGCTGCCTGTTATTGTTATAGTAAGTATATACATACATACAGACATATATTTTATATGCTGGTGTGTTCCTTTTTTTTTTGTTTTTGCGCAACAAGCTCTGCCGGCAGTTGCGACTGCGCGGCGCCCAGACAAAAGCAACAGCAGCAGCGGCCAAAGAGAGTGAGAGGGAGATAGAAGGCGAAGTACACAACAAACAAGAGACAGACGACAGACGTCAACCGGTTTTTTGCGATTTATTTTTGCCCTTGCTCCCCGTTAAGTCCCCTTATCCCCGCAGCCAACCCTTTTAACCATGCCCTTACGCCCTTTTTTGCTTATTTTATTATAAAATATTTGTTGGATCTTTTATACCCTGTACAGTCAGGTATATTAAGTTTTGTAAAAGAGTGTGTACAGTGGCTGCCAGTTTATTTATTATTATATTATTACAACTAAAATAAAGAAGATATTAAAATAATTGTGTTATCGTAGGATGTTATCCTTAAATGATGCTTTCAGATCCATGTCCGTCTGTCTGTCAGTCCGTCCGTTTGTCTGTTCGTCTGTCTGTCACTCGGTCAGCCTGTCCGTCTTCTGTGCGTCTGTTCGTCTGTCTGTCCGTCTCTCTATCTGTCTGTCCGACTGTCAATCAGTCTGTCTGTCCCTCTGTCTATCCGCCTCTCTGTTCGTCTGTCTTTCCGTCTGTCTTTCCGTCTATCCGTCTGTCTATCTATCCGTCTGTAAATCAGTCTGTCTGTCCCGCCGTATGTCCGTCCGTATGTTTGTCCGCCTGTCTATCAGCCTTTCTGTCTGTCTGTCACTCGGTCTGTTCTTCTGTCTATCCGTCTGTCTGTTCGACTGTCTTTCTAACTGTCCGTCCGTCTATCTATCCTTCTGTCTGATCGTCTGTCTGTCCATCAGTCTGTCCATCTGTCTGTTTGTCCATTTGACTCTCCGTCTTTCTCTCCCTCTGTCAGTTGGCCTGTCTGTCCGTTTGTTTCTTCGTTTGTTTGTTTCTCTATCTGTCTGTCTGTCCGCCTGTCTGACCGCCTGTCTGTCCGCCTGTCTGTCCACCTGTCGTTCTGTTCGTATGCACGAATTGTTCTCAGAGTTTGTAAGAACTTAAAACACTAAATTTGATATGTAGTCTCCTTATATAAACACACAGATTTAGATTATTTTAAATATTAGATTTCACGCTCCCTTCGCAAATCGAATAAAAGCGAATTACAAGAGAAGTTTTATAGCTACGCAATTGATATTTGGCAAATATGTTAAGTATGTTAGATTCAAAGTGTTCAGAAAATTTCAGCACACACTGCCACGCCCCATTCGCCCACAAAACAACGAATAGTAGAAATCCTCTTACTACCGCTGGGTGTATTACGGTCGAGCTTCCGATTGTCCGTCTACTTTTTCTATTATAACATATTTGCTGTTGTGGATATTTTGTTTTTTAACATTGAAACTGGCGCGATTTTTGCAGCTAAAATTGAAAGGCTGCTGCTGCCCGCGGCGCAGTCAGCGTCGCTGCGACTGCGCAAGCAACATGATGACAGGCAAAAAAAAAAAAAAAGAGCACAACAAGAGAAGTTAAATTGTGCGCAAAAAGTTTAAAAGCCTAGCGAAAGAGCGAACTTAAGATTTTTAAATAAAATAAAATATATGTATAATGACAAAGCTTGTATCTATCGACTGTTATTTAAATTGTACTATAGTCACTTTATCGATTTCAGCTAATTAATGTGGATCACAAATTGACAAACGCAATTCTCGTCATACTAAAAATAATCAACGCTCGTCATTGTTCTTCTTCTTGTTGTTTTCTTTTTTCTCTGTGTGTGTTTGCCAGCAAACAGACGTCAGCAGAGACAAGTTGTCGTCGTTGCAGCGCCGCTTCGGCCACGGTCGCCGCAGACGCGCTGGCAGCGCGCGTTGAGCACGCAACTGAGCACAAACAAAAAACGTTGGTATTTATTGTAATTTAAACGAGTGCGCTGTTTAAGCAGAAAATTAAGTAGTTTAAATAAATACAAAAAAAAAGAAAACATAAAAAAAACCAACGATCAAGAGCAACAATTTTTTTTGTTATTGTTGGCTGTTGTGTAAAAGAGATGGCAATCGAAATATTGAATTAATATAAAAATTTTAATCTATAGATATTATAATTTTAAATGCTTGTCTGCTGCGCATTTTTTATGACAGCGCTGCCAGTGGCGCTGTCGCTGTTGCTGCCGCCGGCGCCAATGGCGATGCCCCGCAAAGTAATCTCTCTTTCTCGCTTGCTCTGCTTGCTGTCTGCGTTTGACTTGCCTTTTTATACTACATACATTTATGACAATTTAACAACGGGCACGGGGAATAAGCAAAGCGACGAAATGTCGTTAAAGAAGATCGAATTGAATACGAATGCGAAATGTGAATGAGAATCCAGCAACAATAACAACAACAACAGCAACAACAAGAGCAGAGACAACCAAATATGGCGCCGCCTCAGCAGCCGCTAGTGGGCGCTGCAGTAGCTTAAGGTGTGAAGAAAACGACGGCGCCTTTTATTTTATTTTTGTTGTTGTTGTGTCAAAGAGAGGGTCGCGGCATAAAGAGCATAATTGGGAACAGCGGGATGCCGAGCTGTTGCTCTTCAACGATACGAACCGAAAAGCGAAATTACTTAAGTATTAATTATGTACATAATTATGTACATACATATGTATGTATGTATGTTATGTACGTGTATGGTTAATAACCGTATCGAACACATATTAAAGAAAATAAAACGTCTCATAAACTACGTAAAATACGTAATATACATATGTTAATATGAATGACTATGAATACAACCAACTCATTCATACAATTAGCAATTCCTAGAACTGTTAATGGAGCATTTCGTATATTCTTGAATGAAAGAAGCTTGCATAAAGAAGAAGAGAGGCAAAGAGTGGTAGTACAAAAATAATAAAAACACTTAAATAATATAGAAAAGAATATAAATTAATGATATGAGTAATGAAAATAATAAGAGCTATCTTATAACTATAAGACTCCTTTGTAATTAATTTATTACAATGTTTAAATGTAATTTATGTAATGTAATTTACATTATTTTACTATTTATTATATTTTATATTTTGTTTTTTTTTTAATTAAAAATTAATTATTTCATTATTATATTATATATTTTATAGCTATGTTCCATTAAGTTAATTATTATTATTTATTTATTAATTTTATTATTATTATATTATTTATTTTGAAACAATTATTAATTAATTTTTATAATTTTATTATTATATTAGTTATTTTGAAACAATTATTAATTAATTTTTATAATTTTATTAATATGAATTAATTTTGTAATACTGGTCAAATAATTTTCTTTAAGTATGTAATTATTTTATTTGTATATTATTTATTAAAAAAAAATTACTAGCGCCTTGATTTTGTATTTTATTACAATATAATTTATTTTATAACAGTGTTAAATTAATTTTATTTTAGTAGGTAATTAATTGAATATTATATTATATATTTTATGACAATGTTTAATTAATTACCGTTTAATATGTATTATAAGTTTTTTTATTATATTAATTAGTTCATAAAAATGTTCAATTAATTTCCGTTTAGTACGTAATTTAAATATTAATTTATATATATTTATTAAAGCCTTTGTTTATTATTATATTATTTTTATTATTTATTATTCAATTAATGCTCAATTGTGTATTTCCGTTTGGTACATAAAGCGCTTAATTTGTTATTTTTTATTATTATATTGTTGCTTTTTTTTTTTTTTTTTTTTTTTTTTTTATTAATTTATTATACATCAAGCATAATTTGCTTATGAATCCAATATTGATGATTAGTGCGCTGTGTAAATTATATATTACATGTTTGCAGATGAACTAAGTTTCGATTTGTGAGGTTTATAATAATATCCTTGAAGAGGAATCTTGTGGATGATGTCTTCAAAGTCTTCTTGATGTGGAAGAGATCGCAAGTTCAGAGACAAGCGGGTTTGAATAACAATGTTTGTAATTACATATATAACTATTAGATATTATAGTTTATAACAATGTTTATCTAGTAACTATCGCCCTAATTTACAAATAATCTATGCTGTAACGCTTCATAAACATATCGTAATACATAAATAAAATATATACATATATATTTTTTTTTGCTCACCTTTCGTTTCTTGTGATCCAATTCGCATTGCGCCTTATGCATCTCCTTCAATTCAACCTCCTTCAGCTGATCCAGGATGCGTTGATATTTCTCGCGATTCTCAACGTCGAGCGCCACATGGAGATAATCATGCCAATTACGCGAATCGAATCCCCAGTGACAGGTGCGATTCTCGAACTTGCGATGCACGTGTCCCACAAATTTCTGCGGTGAGAACCAACCCTCACACTCCAGGCACTTAATGCACGTGGGCTTCTGATAGGAGTACATGTCCGGCGTACAGATACCCTCACATTTGCCAAAGCACTTGTGATAGACCTGAAAGCTCAGCGCCCCCTTGGCCAAACTCTCGACGGGCACATAGCTATTCCGATCCGAACGATGCAACAATGCGGCACAAAGACGCTCCGCATCGGTGCGTGTTATCAGTCCGCTTGCCTTAACATCCGATGGCAATATTTTGGCTGCCTTAAACTCAACCAGCTGATCGGGCGTACACTGTGAACAATAAATGCCCAATTCATCGAATATACGATTTATTTGCTCCAATGTAAAATCATTCAAGACATTATTCAGAAATTGTGGCAAACACAAACGCATCTCGCCGCCCAATGAGAAACAACCAATTGTTTTACCCTCCAGTCGCGTCTCATACAATTCACCACATCCTGAATCTGGCTGTGATAATATCGGTTGTGATAATTCCGGTGGCAGCGGCATTGGTGCTGCATAGATTTGTGACCGCTCGCTGTTGTTGTTGTTGCTGCTGTTGTTGCTGCTGCTGCTGTTGCTGCTGCTGTTGTTGCTGCTGCCAACAACAACAACAGCGGCATTTGTGCCCGCCTCATGTGAATGCTGCTGATGCTGCTGATGATGATGATGATGATGATGATGATGCAGTTCATGTGGCTCTGGGGAGCTGAGTATTTCCTTTTTAATTAATGCCACCGCAGGACCCTGCAGACTTTTCGTTGCGCTATTCTGATACTTTTTCAGCACACTGCTGATCATCGGCGTCACGTACTCGGTCATTATATATAGTGTGATCGATAAATACGATTGCTCGATAAATCGCTCGATTGTCGCGCTGCTGCTGCGGCTGTTGCTGCGCTGCTGCTGCGGCTGTTGCTGCGCTGCTGCTGCTGTTGCTACTGCGCTGCTGCTGTTGTTACTGCGCTGCTGCTCTGCTGTTGCTGCTGCTGCTGTATTTGCTGCTACTGTCGCTGCTGCTACTGTCGCTGTCGCTGTTGCTGCTTTTGTCGCTGCTGCGCTGCTTCTGCTGCTGCTTATTTGTAGTTGTTGTTGTGTCGTATAAATCAAATTCACGTCGGCGACAACATTTTCTTTACGCGTTCTCAATATTTATTGCAATTATTATTATGAATACATGTTAACAATTTTGGCACTTTGTACGTTTCGCGTATATTTCATCTTTGATGCCTACATTTGCCGACGGCGCTGCTGCTGAGAGCTTTTTGCTGTTGTTGTTATTGTGTTATGAAGGCGCGCGTGTTGCGGCTCTGCCAGCGTCGGCGCTGACGTTAGACGCTGGCTGCAGCGCAATATTTAAATTTGTCTTTTCTTTGCTTTTCTTTCTAAATTTAAAACTTTGTGCGCACTTTGACGGCTGCTCTATTTGTTGTTGTTGTTGTTGTTGCTGCTGTTGTTGTTGTTATTCACTTATTACATTTTTGCCATAAATTAATTTCCACTCAATAGAATTTCGTATTCGTATATATATTCTTGCAAAAAAGCCACACGACGAAACCGACGGCTACAGATACTAAAGAGACGCTGCTAACGCAGACGTCGCTGGCGGAGACGAAGACGAAGGCCGGCAGACACCGACACACAGACACGCCGGCCGGACACAAAACACACACAGACACACGCGCAAGCACGTCTCGCACACGCACACGCACACACAACAATCACACACACACACAGGCACGCACGCACACAGAGACAGAGACGCAAACGCCGCCGCCTGACAAATTCTTATTGCGGCTGCTGCTGCTGCTGCTGCTCGCTCGATTGTGCCGCCTTGTTTGTGCACTATTTATAAACTTTTTTTCTTATTTCTATTTTTTTTTTTACTTTTGTGCTTGCAAATATTTTTGCATTCTTAACGATTTGCTTTTGTCGTTATTGAATATTTATTTAGAATTTGCTCTTTGCTCTTCTTAAAACACACACAAAATACACGGCGTTTGCGTTTCGTTTTGTTTCTATTATTTTTATTTTTTTGTATATTTGTGCTTCTCAATGGGCGAACTTGCCGTAGCGACGCGTTCGCACGTGCGAGCTTTCTGACGACCGCCACAAAACTGTTCAAAACGTCCGTTCGTAGCGGCAAATGGAAAGAGAATGAATCGCCAGGCATGTTTCTCTTTAAAAACTTTCAGATACTTGGAAGTTCGTATGTTCTCTCACTCTCACACTCTCTCCCTCTCTGTTATCTATCTCACTCTGCCACTTTTGAAGCAACCACCATTTGCTGTGAAGCACTTGCTCTCTGTCTCTCTCTGTGTGTGTGTGTGCTTTTTGGCAAGTATCCTCTCCGGATTAAAAGCATTATGGGAGCGTAAGATTGCCAAAATAAAACTCGTTTCATTAAAAACACAGCGGCATTCAAGCGAGATCAGTTGGCAAAAAACGTAAACATTTGGTTGATAAATTTAACAAAAATAATTACAAAGTAATTTATAATAAATGTGTACATTTCATTTAATACAGCACAGTTTACAAAGAATTTTATATGAAATAATTATAAAATAATAAATCTAAAGCAGCAGTTAGTATTTGGGTACTATCTTTGTATAAGTTTCATTAACTTTAAAGCAAACCCGCGCTGAGAGAAATGTTGCTATAAGTTTTGTTTGTTTGTGCATGTTGCAAATGTTGCTGCAACATGTATGCGCAGTAAACATATTGTTGCTGTCGATAAATGTTTGAAACGTTAACATATCGATAACGATTGTTAACGAGCGCAATAGTTGACTCGCATGAAGTTGGCAGCACGCAAATATAAGCTCACCAAGCTGCCAGCTTGTTAAAAAACTATATACAAATTGCACTGTAGATTTGAGCTCTTCACACACTATTTCTCAACTCTTTGCACAGCCGTCAGCTGTTTGTTGTTTTTAGCTGCTGGTTTGATTTTGGGTAAAAATTAAGTTTTCTACAATTAAAATGTGCGTAAACGTAAATATAATTGCATAATTAATACCTTAATTATCCTTGCAGTACACAGAGAAGCTAAAAGATGCCGGAACCGCGCAGTCCAATGGCAAGTTTTGCACAATCAGTGCAAAATGCAATTGATGGTCCCATAACCTGGTTCCGTGGTAATTATTACAGATAAAAAAAGAAACAAACTGCAAGCAAGATGCATTGACAGCCAGAACTGCTTCTGCTAGTTGTTTGTTTGTGCAGCGTTTGTTATTTAAAATCCCGTTTTGAAATTACATAACGACATAACCTCAAATGTAAAGCGGCTTTGTTTTTGTTTACATGATTATGGTTGCAGAATCGATTGTGGAACCAAATCAACAGAAATACAATTGGTATCATCAGCGCTTCCGTCGCGTGCCGACAATCGATCAATGCTACACGGACGATGCCGTCTGTCGCTTTGAGGCCGATCAACAATTCCGACGCGATCGCATGGTTGACAACGAAGTCGTCAACATTTTGCGACAACGCTTCGAGGATTGCATGTTGTACGAGGCGCCCGATCACATGGCCAAGTGTCGGCCATTCCTCGAGACCTACGAGAAGGCCACCGAGAATTGGTTCATCAAGTGTAAGGCATAAGTTTCCCCTATCTAACGCGCATATCAATTGAAATTCCTCTTCCCCTTTGCAGATGGAGATTTGGGTGGCTATGCCAATGCCAAGACAGCGTACATGAAGCAGAAGCATCGTATGATCTGGGAACGTCGTCATGGTCCCGTTGGCAGCGGCATGAAGGAGGAGGAGCATACCGCCCACTAAAATATGCTACATTTTCTGATTAAACACAATTGTTGGAAGTCTGTGAAAAGGATTTACAAGAAAAAACAAAATATACACAAACTATAGCAAAATGCAGCTTAAAGCAGTTGAGAATTACAGCAACAAGAGATTTAAACTTCGACTGGTAAATGTGAAGAGTTGGTATATTAGACAGTTTATTAAGTGTCCACATTGTTTAGTTTGTTAATTTGACAATGCATTAGGCAAAATGTCAGGAATTGCTTTAAAAGTAATGCCAAACTTCAGTTAAAGTAATTTACTGTAATGGGAAACAATTAGATATGTTTATGGTTCGTGGAAGGGGCTTTAATTTGTATAGAATGTTAATTGTGGACTTTGAGGCGCCAGCAGGAAGCCTTAAATTGGAAAGTCTTGTCATCAACAGTCCCTCAAATCAGTTAAAATAGAAGTTCCTTTAATAACTATTAGTTGACAAAGAGAGCAAATAGTTTAGATAGTTTATTAAGTGATTAAATTATATAGAATGACAAGGCTCTGGGCTTCGAATTGCCAGAAGAAAGCCGTAGTCTTTTCATCAGTTAAAATAGAAGTTCCTTTAATAGCATTAATTTCAGAAAAACAGCAAATTGTTTATAATAATAGCAATTAGTTTAGATAGTTTATTAAGTTACTAAATTATATAGAATGTTAAAATAAACAAGGCTCTGGACTTTGAGGCGCCAGCAGCAAGCCTCAAAGTGCAAAGTCTTGTCAACATCAGTTCTTAAAATGCTAGCAAAAAGATCAGTTAAAAGTAAAATTCACAAGCGAATTGTTTGTTCAGCTTAAACTAGTTGAGGATTACAAATAAACGGAGCTTTTAGCGGCAGTGTTTTTTTAGACAATTAGATTAGATTAGATTATCAAAACGCCACAAGGAAGCCTCATCAATCAGTCATCATGAAAATTTCTGCTAATTTCCTTTACTAACTTATCGATACAAGCGGTTTGTTCATGAGGCTCTTCTTGAGCTTGGCCAGAGCACTGGACGCGCTGCCATCGCCTGGTTTCTTATCCTTATTATTCTTAGGTCCCAGCGGAATCATGCTGGTGTCGATAAGACGACGACGGAAGTTCTTGTAGAATTGCAACACCTGTGAATTGGCCCACACCTGTTTGGCATCAAAGTCCAGAATGCGTACAGATTGCAGTGACTTGGCGCGTGACAAGGCAACATACGCTTGGCCAGCTTCAAACACCTTCGAGAGGGACATCTCGACGCAGTCCAAGGTTAAGCCCTGACTCTTGTGTATAGAGAATGCCCAGGCGAGTTTCAACGGCACCTGGCGACGTGTCAAGACGCCTCCCGTTGCCGTCTTAATCATCCATTTCTCGTGTCGACAAACATATTCCTGATTGTTTTTGAAACGCACCACGGGCAGACCCTTCTCAATGCGCACAACAACGCCACGGGCGCCATTGACCAGACCATTGGCTATATTGATGTTCTTCAACAACATAACCTGGGCATTTATCTTCAGATAGAGCTGTGATGGCGCCTGAACTTGTTGATCCAATTGTTTGCTCATATTACCATCCGAATCTTCGGCACGAAACAAAACCTTATCGCCAGCCAAATTCTCCAGCTTGGACTCATTTATGGAGTTGGCATCGTTGGTGTGCGAACAGAGTTGTGTGGCCAAAATGCCATTGCCCTCGATCTTCTGCTTGGACGTCGACACCAGGCGACTTGCAATCACCTCGTTGACATGCCCTATCCGCAAATGATTGAGTATTTTTACAAATTCTGGATCCGATTGACGATGCACCTGTTTCAGTTCGTAGACGCATTGTATGCAGCTCTCCCAGACGCTCGACTGAAAGCAGAAACGTTGCTGTGCTCCAATCTCACCCTTGACCACAGGTGGCAGCTGCAGAAAGTCACCGCAGAGTATCAATTGAATGCCACCAAAGGGACGATCGTTGCGTCGAATGTGACGTGCCACAGCTTCGATTTTCTGCGGAGTTTTCAAGGCAATAATATTAGCAATGATTTTCTTCAACTAGTCAACAGACTTACCTCAAAGTACTCTCCATCCACCATGGAGATCTCATCAATGATCAGTCGCTTGCATTTGCGCCAAGTCTGTCCGCTCATGGGACGCGATGCGAGTTCCAGGCAACGCTTCATGGTGGCATCACCACCGCCAATGCCGGCAAATGCATGCAGCGTTGTGCCGCCAATTAGACACGCTGCCACGCCCGTCGATGCCGTTGCCACGGTGCCCTCGGGCGGCAATGCTGAGATAATCTTACGCAGTAAGAAACTCTTTCCAGTGCCGGCTGAGCCGGTGAAGAAGACACTCTTGCCCGCCGTACAAGCGCGCAACACTTCCATCTGTTCCTCACTCAAACGCAACGAATCCTCTGTATCGCCAGCTGCCAACGGCGAGTCCTGATAGAGTTTCTTGGCCGCTGGCACGCTGCTCTTGTCCTCAGCGCTTAAGCGACGCTTTTTGGCCGCTTGTGACGGCGACGGCGTTGTTGTCGTGCCACGCGTTATTAGACCAGCTTTTTTACGCGCCAAAACCATTTCGGCCGTGGTCACAGGTGAGATTTCCTCAAAGCTGCTCGGCTTGCCGGACATCAAATGTTCGCGTAACTTTTTCTGCATTGTCGCCTCGTCCATGGATGTTGCTCCATCGCCAGTTCCATTCATTTTGATGAACAGGGTGCGTAGGAAGAGCATTAATGGTCCGGGCGGTGCATTGGACAAATAGAGTGCACACTGTTCGGCCTTAAACGTAAACGTTGCCTTGCCCTCGTTCATGAACTTCTTGTGCACCATAATGTCCTTTAACTTGAATTTCAGCGGCTTCAATTTCTCGGGCGTCACTTCCACAAACATTTCACGCAAATCGTTTCGCACCAAACGTAGCGTCGCCGTCTTGTAGGTGAGCTTTCGCCCCGTAATACCCACCGCATTTGTCCATTGTATATTAACCGCGCACGTTATCACGGCATCGTTAAGATCCATAATTTGTTTCTTTTGGTATAATTATTTGTTTAAAATTTTCAGTCCCTGGCCTGGCGAAAAGAGTGTTCACACCTCCCGCCAAAATAAATAATGACCGACTGTCGATCGATAGACAAACCATGCACAACACTATGCTTAATCGATGTTTGCTTTGAGAAAGACAAAGCGATAGTTTTGCCATGACGCCAGATGGCGCCAGTTAGACGCGCGCTTTATTAATTTTAAATTTAATCTGACAGGTAGCATACTCAAGTTACATTTAAAGTTGAATTCTACGTTATTTTGTAACGGAAATAATAAAACTGGCAATTCTAATGCTAATCACGTTTTTGTTTATTTTCCAGCAAAACGCTACAGTTCGACACACTTCCTTATCACAAAACAATTAGACTAATGAACATACAACTTCACAATAACTAACGCAATGTAAAGTTAATGAACTATGAAGTATCTTGAGGTAAGTTTTTCTTATGTAAGGTCTACAAGCAGCGCTAATTGGGAAGAAACCCAAGATAGTTAAGAGCTGACAAGTCAATAAGTGTGCTAAGGATTCCTAGCAAACAACTTTTTATTAAGTTTTCACAACTTAAAAAGTAAAAGTTCAACTTTAAAATTTCGTTGGAATTGCTTATTAATGGATCATCAAAATAATTGTGGGCTTAGCTTATACAATGAAGGGTGGGCTGGTGGAACTACTATTTACTTAAGCTATCGTCATCGATTGTTTTGTATTCCCAAACAAAACAGACTATAGTCAAAAAAAAGTTCATAAAACTCACGTGTGTTGTGCTGAAAGTGTGGGAAGTTCATTGTTCTTCATGAAGGTTTCAAGTTCGATTCAAAAAAAAAAAAGAAAAGAAAAAAACTTCCAAAGATTCTCTTTTATCTCTACTCATACATTATTGATATACTTGCATTGAAATGCAAACAGAAAGTGAATGGGAAAAAATGCAAATTCCCCTTCAGAATAAACGAATACTAAAAAAAAAAATGGCCCGTTTCGGTTTAGAAATCTTATCATTTCGGGGATTAATTGACGTTAGTAGCCGAGGCAATTGAACTGACTTTGCGCCATGCAGTCTGCAACATATTATAAAGGGCGGGATCACATGCAATTTTTCAAAGTTCAGTGTTGCAAACCGCGATATGATCTTTTGATTTATTGTGCCTATTAAATGGCGACTTTTGTTTGCAATATTATAAGATTTTGTGTATATTTTGCACCGCGTTTGTTTATCACATTTTCAATAAACAAAGTCAACTGATTCAGAGATGTTTCGGGGCCGGCGTCATCTTAAATCATAGACCAAGAAATTAATATATGTTTTTTTTTAAAGCTACCAATACATGAACAAACAGTTTCACACACACACACACACACACAAATATGTGGGTCATCGACGCTTACGTCGAAGTAAAATGATGTTATTTTGCATACCCTGCAAATTTTAAGAGCTCTGCATTGCATCATTTGAGTTCTTATCTGTTAACTAGGGCTGCAAATACATCGATGGCATTATCGATATTACATTATTGTAAATAATGCGATATATCGATGTATGGTTCTCAACACTGCGATATATAGATTTTTGAAAACATCGATGTACGTACTATTATTGATTTTGCAGCCCTACTGTTAACACTTTTGGAACTTAGCTAAAACATTTGTAATAAATTGTATATAATACTTTGTTATTGTTATTGTACTAGCCAAAATGTTATACAATTCCCTTCGTAGAACTGTTCCTCTTTTAATTCCATCACTATAACATTTATTTTATTATAACAACCATATTCAATTTCATATACTTTATGTGAATATACCCAATACAGCGCATCTTATTTGCATTACTTTTAAATAGATATAGAGACATATAGTATTAAAGGTGTATTGTTTATAAACAGTGCTTATCAGTGCAGCAAAAAAAAGCAATATTACATTAAATACATATGACAAATGTGAATGAAATGCATAGACAGAATTCCTTTGAATTGATAAGTTCAAACCAGCACAGATTGCTAGGCATAAACAAATAACTTATAAGCAGGGTATTAAAGACGTCGAAGTGAGCATAAACTTGTTGATTGGCTCGTTGTATTCTCGTTTTTTTTGTTTGTGCGGCGCTCAGCGAAAACTCGAAAGAGCAGCGCCTTCATTCATAACAAACTATCAGCACATTGAATAGAAATAGCTAAATTAAGATGCTAATATTATTATAAATACAGACATACAACTGTATGTTTGTATGTATATATAGACAGATAGTACTTTTTTTAGAGCTGCCGCAACAGAAATGTGCAATTTCGTCAGCCTTGCCGAATTAACGAAACGAAAAACAAAACACATTTCGAATGTCTGGCCCCGCTAGATCATTGGACGCGCGGTGTGAGGGGATGTCTCTGAAGGGGCTGCAAACCTTACCTGTGTCCCATTTCGAATATTTCCCAAGACGCATTTTCACTCTCAGCTACTACTGCTGCGCAAGTACAAACAAAATCAAAATAAAAAGCGAAACTAAATCCAAACAGGTTTTCTCTACCGAGGGGTTGATAAGTCCCAGAGAGAGAGAGAGAGTGAGAGAGATGGCATAGCTCGCATACTCTTACACCCGCACGTAGGGCGGTTTTATGTTGTGGTCTACGTGCGGGATGACACGGCAAAACTGTTGCTGCTGTTCTACGTCGCGTTTGTTTATCATCTGACTTTCGGGGTCAGCACTTAAGCATATGTATGTCTGTCTGTAGATATGGATATTCCCTTAGCCCAACTTGACGCAATTGGGTTAATTGTACAGGTGTAAAAATGGAATTGTTTCATCTAAGATCAGACTTCACACAGTCTTTACCAGGTACCCAAAGGGTGCCAAGACTTATGAGATTGTGACAATACATGTAACAGACAGAAGACGGCATCCTATAACGTACATAGATACTATATTCTTAGTCGGTATAGATATGCGAGTCCATATAGCCATTTACACGCCCCCTTCCGTCCTCACAAATCGAAAAAAAGTGATGTTAAATAGAAATTTTAAAGCTGCAGCCTTGAAAATCTATTAATCATCAATAATTTACCAAAGCGATATAACGCATCATTTGCAAATCTATAAATATCGTTTCGTCCACTCAATGATTTTGCAGCCCTAATTCTCCTCAAGTCCTTGCGAAAGTGAGATGATTTAACAAATCGATAGCTCGCTTCATTTGCAAATCTATAGATATCGTTTCCTACACTCAATGATTTTGCAGCCCTAGTTCCCCCCCCCCCAAGGCCTTGCGATGCCACTGATCTCTGGTCAATGTTTTTCATAAATTTAGACACGTGGCGTTTATTTTGACCTTGCTCCATAGATATTCTTAGCATCAGTATTTTAGATCGTGGGCGTTACGTGTGACATAGAATGTCCCACATAATTATGCCAAATTTCGGTGTCTTACACGTGGCGCCATTACAAACACACCACCAAGATCAAGGTATGGCCATTGGCCAAAAATCGAAATCTCAGCAAACTACGTCGAATCCGTGTCCCACGTAAATAGCTAACAAAAATCGTAGTATTTTTACATGCGTTCAACATTAAGTGTCGTCAGCAACGCCCCCACATGTTGTTGTTCCGCGACTCGTGCCGTTCCTTTTTTTAATTGATATGCTCGCTTCATACTACGTCAGTAACTCGCCGGCAACGTGTCTTTATGCTAAATAATCACTTAATTATGCATGTGTCTTTCTGTCGATAATTCGCAAATATAGAAGTCATGGCTGAGTCACCAATGTGCAGTGGGGCGAAGACAATCGATAACGATAACCAATTTATTAATCTTGATGTTTGTGCGCTTTGTCTCCAAGTATTTCTAAATAACTCTTGTTTACCAATAAATACTATGAGAACGCGATTAAGGTAAACATATTAGAACCGGTCAACAACAGCCCGCACCCGCTCAAGGCTGATATCGTCTCATTCCCCACAAAATAAAATAACTCGAACGGTCTGGGCTGCAACCGCTAAAGATATAGAACAACAACAAAGGTGAGAATACGACAATAACACCGACACAAGCACAGTTGTCAGTTTGTACTACGCAGAAATTCTGTAGAAAACAAAAACAAGCAAAAACATCAGCAGACCGCTACCCCCAGCGAGAGAGAGAGCATTGCTTGGAGAGAGCATTTTTAAGTGTGTCGGTGTGTGTGTGTGTGTGTGTTATTGTTTTGCTTGCACGCTGAACGAGAGAAAGAGGAAGAGCGCGCAGTATAAATAGAGCTTCTCACTGCCGTTGTGTGTCAATTGGACTCGCAAAGCGAACCGAAAACGTACTCAACAGCGGCAGCAACAGCTGATAAGGCAACAACGCAATTTCGTGCAACAAGAAAAAAACAAAAGTCGTTCGATTGCGATTTACAAGTGCAATAATAACAAAGTAACAAAAAGTTCTTATAAACAATAAATTAAAATGTCTGCATCGCCCACTGCTCGTCAAGCCATCTCTCATGCGCTGCCTTTGGCCATGACGAAGACCAAGAAGATTGTCATATCGGATCCCATGCAAATGCCGGAGGTTTATTCCTCTACGCCTGGCGGTACCCTCTACTCCACCACCCCTGGCGGTAAGTTGAAAAGATATATTTCAGCTACTGTGAATCAGTCAGAAGTTGTGATAAGCGTCTGTCTAGACGAGCAAGTGTTTGTGACTCACCTGTCTTATCAACTGAACAGCGTCTGATGCAAGAATCATTGACACTTTACTCATAGTTTATTTTTCTGATTGCAGGCACCAAATTGATCTATGAACGCGCTTTCATGAAGAATCTGCGGGCATCTCCCATGAGTCAAACACCCCCCAGCAATATCCCAAGCTGCCTGCTGCGTGGTACTCCCCGCACACCCTTCCGCAAGTGTGTGCCCGTGCCCACGGATGTGGTGAAGAAAACGGAATCACTGAAAATTGAGGATCAGGAGCAGTTCCAGTTGGAGCTGTAAACGAGCTGGCCCAACAATCATCCCGATTCCACAGCAGCTACTGCCAAAACAGACTCATTTACACTAATATACCACATACTCTATTTATCAAACAAGCCATCAACCTAGTTGTATTATATACATAAATTTTAGTGATAGTTCTCAATACCCACATTTTATTCATTTACCACTAAATTACCCATATAGCTATTAAGTTTGTAGATCTTCCCGTCGACAGAGGCGATTGTTCAGCTTTCAGTCATATTGACTGAATTTTATATTATATGTATATAGTTTTTAAGCAATTCATGCAATAATAAAATGAATAATAATACTTAACGGAATTGATCAACACGTAGTATTTGTTTATTTTTATCAGCTAATGAACCTTGAGATACTTTCTAATGAGTTATCAAAAAACTGCTTAAACGATTGCCACTTTTACCTTGGCTCAACTCTCTATATAAGAATTGATTTTTTGTGGTTTGTTGAACTTCTGGTAAGACCGGCCGGTTTGTTTGCTAAGAAAACAAAATGCGTTTTCAAAATAACTGCGCAATTTGCATTTTGTTCTTTTGCTTAAGAATATACATATGATTCATTTGTATGACATGTGTAAGATCTGGAGACTATAATATATATGTTGCCTAATTATATTTGAAATGGAATGTGCTGATATTTTGTAATCATAGTAGAATCAACTTATCTATCAAGTTCTTAAGGTAGTTACAGAGATGGTTTAATTTATTTTGAGTTACCAAAGTGCTGATGATTAGTTGAATACTAAGAAAGAGTCACGATTAGATCGGAGAAATTCTTTCTATAGAAATCTTCAAGTGTTGAATGGATAATACATATATACGACAACTAACTCTTAATACAAATAGTATAGATATTATTCAACTACATTTCCTATTTATATTTTGTAATCTGTAGTTTTTTCAGTCTAAACAAATTGATTACATTTCTGTTGCATGAAAAACATTAGAAAATACCTGATTAAAATTAAACAAATGGGCCACAGATAACAACAAAACAATGAAAAACATTTCGAAATAGTAGTACAAGTATGTATATACAGTTAGTCAAGTAATTTTTATGACAAACTAAATATTTCAACATATTTTATGCTGCAAAATCAATTATATCTTCTTATTTTAATATATTATAGTTTCCTATGCTCTGGAAATAAAAATGTTCCATTGTTAACTATATTTATACGCTATGGGAGTATATTAAGTTTGTTAAATGCAGAAGGAAGCGTGGCCGGTACCATAAACTATATATATTCCTGATCAGCATCAATAGCCAAGTCTGTCTGTCCTTCCGTCCGTCTGTCCCTATAAAGGGAAGGATCTCAGAGATGGTAAGAGCTAGAAGCCTAAACTTGATCTCCCAGCACTGGTAATATTTGCAGGCAGATCAGGTTTATCTTTCAAATTTGATGCCACGCCTCCTTCACCCACAAATCAAGTAAAAGTTCGTAACAAAAGCAGTTTTTCAGCTAGAAACTTCAGATTTGGCACACATGATGAATATTTTGCGGTCAAGGTGTCCTGAAAATTTCATCACGATGCCACGCCTCCTTCGCCCACATCGGTAGTGATGTTTAGCGGGTTCCTGTGGAGCCACAGGGAATATTACGATCGTGGTCCCGACTGTTCGGCTTGTTAAAAATAAAGAACAAATAATTAACATACTTTACTTTGTCAAAACAATTATATGACTAACTGTGTGTTTGTATATGTAAATCTATATACTATATTATCTAATATATAATTATGTTGTTTACAAACAACATTAGATATGAAAGGATTAAAGTACTGCGTATATACTCACAATCACTTATTCTTCAGTTAGTTATACAAATACACTCATAAATGGCACCATAAACACATTCAAAGATACAAACATACATAAATAAAATCATAAATACATTTATAGATGCCAGCATACATACACACACATACATATTATTGTCCCTTCAAGTTCTATTTGTAAAATGAGCTTATTGATAACACCAGCTGAGTGAAAGAGCGCAATATTGAGAGTCGACGTTGAGAGCGCAGTGCAGTTACGCCATCGCGACACGTGTGTGTATATATGTATATGTGTGTGCCTTTGTTTTGTTTACGCTCCACACGTACGAAAGAGGAAGAGTGCGCTGTATAAATAGAGCTTCTCATTGCCGTTGTATGTCAATTGGAATCGCAAAGCGAACCGAAAACGTACTCAGTAGCAGCAGCAGCAACAGCTGATAAGGCAACAACGCAATTTCGTGTAAACAAACAAAAGTCGTTCGATTACGATTTACAAGTGCAACAGAAAGTTTCGTAAGCATAAAATAAAGATGTCTGCATCGCCCACTGCTCGTCAAGCCATCTCTCATGCGCTCCCTCTGGCCATGACAAAGACCAAGAAGATTGTTATTTCGGATCCCATGCAAATGCCGGAGGTCTATTCCTCTACGCCTGGCGGTACCCTCTATTCCACCACACCTGGCGGTAAGTTGACAAGATATATTTCAGCTATTGTGAATCAGTCAAAAGTTGTGATAAGCGTCTGTCTAGGCGAGCAAGTGTTTGTGACTCACCTGTCTTATCACCTAAGCAGGTGTTTCTGATGCAAGAATCATTGACACTTTACTCATAGTTTATTATTTTCCTATTTACTCATTGCAGGCACCAAATTGATCTATGAACGCGCTTTCATGAAGAATCTGCGGGCATCTCCCATGAGTCAAACACCTCCCAGCAATATCCCAAGCTGCCTGCTGCGTGGTACTCCCCGCACACCCTTCCGCAAGTGTGTGCCCGTGCCCACGGATGTGGTGAAGCAAACGCAATCACAGAAAATTGAGGATCAGGAGCAGTTCCAGTTGGAGCTGTAAACGAGCTGGCCAACAAGCATCCCGATTCCAAAGCAGCTACTGCCAAATCTCATATACCCTATACTCTATTTATCACACAAGCCATCAACCTAGCTGTATTACGGAACACTTTATACTAATAGTACTCCATTTGATTACATATATGTAAATAGCTCGTAAGTTTGCATGGAGTCTTATTTTCAGTCTCCAGTCATATTGACTGAATTTGTTTTATTTAATTTAATTGTATATTTATTTAGCACTTAAGCAAATCTTGCAATAAACTGAAAATAGTATTAACAATTACTGAAATTCATTATTTTATTTGCTTATAAATTCGAGATGCTTTCTAATGAACCGATTTAACAAACAAACAAAAAGAAAACTGCTTTCAATTCACCTTGGCAAGGCGTTTGATTTGTGAATTTCTGGGGTTTGTTGAACTTCTGGAATTGCCGGCCGGCACATGTCTGTCTGTTTTGGCGCCTATTATTGAACTAAAAACAAAACAAGAGTCGGAGCAAAGAAGTCGACTATGAGAGACCCTGTTCTTATTTTGTATACCTCAATATGTATATCAGTTACCTGTTAGACTTATTTTATTGCTGACAAACTTAATAGACCTATGGCAGCTGTACAGGGTTGAAAAACAACAAACAACTGCAAATAGGCTGGGATGGAGGGAGGTGGGGTCTTTGCAAATATACGCGTGGCTCTTAACCCACATTCTATATATTTATTTACATAAATATATAAGTATACAGCTTTGCATACACACGTACATATAAATATATATATAATACATACTACTACACATTAAAGAAACCGGCAGCACAAACAAAAAATAGATTTTAAGCAACTGCGCAGTTTGCGAGTATCGCCCCCTCAGCGTTAACGCAACACACATTTGTAGCCGGCACATGGGACTCACAGCAAAGCAAAGCAAAGCCTCGTCTAATGCGCATAATGCAAACTAAATAGTATATAGTGTCAATTTTTTTCTAAATTACGCACACACATATAAACAACTACATTTGCATGCTCAGTTAGCTAAATAAATTTATGTGATTACGGCAAACATTAAATTCAAAAGATTCGCACTTTGCATATGCAGCCCTGGCGGCGCAACAGTTGGGTGCGTCAAATAAAAACTGTTGCATACTTTTACGCGCTGCTAAGAATTGTTTTCAAGCAAAGTTTTAATTGAAGTCTTGTTTAAGCATTTTTACCAGCAAACGTATTAAGGCAAAAGTAAAGAATTGTGTATAAATAATAATAGTAAGCATTAACTAAATATATTATTAGCAAATTTAGAAAGGCTAGTATTTAATTTCGCATAAAATAAAAGGTACTGAAAGGCTTACAAGCAAGCAAGAAACAAAATTATAATTTCAAACAATTGTTTGTTATTTTTAAATTTTAATAAGATTGCAAGCAATTGTTTGCTAGTAATACAATTTAAATACCTTTGGAATTAGATACTAAAATGGAATTTTAAAATTAAGGCTGCAAAATATCGAAGAACCAGTTCGTTTCCGCTTAATGACTAAACGGAACCGGAACATGAACCTCATTTTTATAGTGATCTACCATTAAAACCGAAACTCTTTATAAGATGTTGTATTTGATACATAGAAAACTCGTCAATTTATTACATTCATCTTAATTTAGAAAAGATGAGATGATAATTATGATATCATAATCTTAAGTTAACGTTTTTCTAAAGCAATTTAAGTGTTGAGAACTGCTTTAAAAACATCAGAAATCTATGGAAATCAATTGGTAGAGTGATACAAAATTGAGGGTATTAAATTGAAGCTGGGTTTAAACCAAAACTTTGGGTTCAAAAGCATTTAAAACCATTTCGCCAGCCAAACAGAAATCTGAGCCATCAAATCAAACATGCTTAAACATTTTGCAGTTTTCTAGAATTACTTAAAATGCTTTATATTATACTGAAAGGCTTAGTAAAGTAAATAAAAGTTAGTAAATTCATCTAAAAGCACATAGAAGATAAAACACTACACTGCAAGAAATGAATTTGCCACTGCGCTGCTGCATTCCTTTTTTTTAGTCATATGAATAACGACGATCAACTTGGTTTGAACATGAGCTGATCTCGTGGTCAATTCGGTTTCGGTTTGGTTGGAGTTGCTGTTGTTGTTCATCCATTGGGCAACGGAGAGCGCGTGATTTCCATTGGATTCATTCCCTGACTCGGATCGCGTTTCGCCGAGCTCAGCAGAAGCGGTTCGAACGTTTCCATTGAAAGCAGAAACCGCAACGAAGTCCACCGCATGGAATAAAGCTATAGCAAAAATTCTGTTTATATGCTCTTTTATTTTCTTTTTATTTTCATAAATGTATATATATTTATATATATATACTATTTGTTTTTTCTTCTTCTCTTTCACTTGTTTCGTCGTTTTATGTTTTCATTTGTTATTTACGAACATTCTTTTGTTTCTTGTTTTTTGTTTTTTTTTAGACACAAATACAAATAGATACAATATACATATTTAAATTGTTCTCTCTAAAATCTACTACAAAAATTGTTGTTGTTGTTGTTGTTTGCCAAGTTAGCGCGCTTAAGAACTACAACATATATCACATACATGCATATGTATGTATGTACATATATATATATATACTATATAATATATATTTCATATAAAAAATACAACAAATTTGCAATTCGTTATCATTTGTCAACTCAGCACAGCGCCAAAAAAAAAATGTTTGCCCATTGGGATTATTTGTTTATCGTTCACATTTAATTATGGCAAAAAACATCATCATCATCTCTGAAATTTAAAATACATTTTTCCAGCTTTTCTTTTTGTTTGTTTTTTATGTTGTTTGAAACGCATATAACTACATACTAAATTTTTAAAACTTATAAAATACTACAACGTACGAGATCCGCTGAAATCTCATAGCATTAGAAATTAAAAAAATATTATTATTATTATTAATATAAACAGATGAAATTATGCGATTACATGTTAAATAAATTAAATTAACTGTTACATATACAGAGTAGTACATATAAAAAAAATAATATATTGTGAGTGTTGCTGTTGTCGTGTTTTTTTTTTTTTTTTTTTTTTTTTTTTGAATTCAATTTTTCTTTATTTGATCCATCGATATATTTACACTTAAAAAATGCTAGTAGTACTAACTAAGAGAAAAAATATACATACTTTAAAAATAATTAAGATCTAGAGTGTAGTCTGCCCCCGCGGTACTGACGTCAGTCACTGCGTCGCCGGGGCGGATGACTACAACCAAGTCTTAAACCTCGCTGCGTCTCTCCCTCTCAACTCTGCGAAGTTCCTGCATGACACAGGCCGCAAAGTAGCAGAACGCGTCCCAGAATAGGGGGTCAGATATTAAGAGCTCCGTCAAATTTTCTGCTGTGACTCGCTGCCCAGCCGCAGCTGAGAGACGGAGTCTTTGGCCATCAAACCGCCCACAGTCAAACATTATGTGGCTGGCATCTTCAACATACCCCTCTCCGCACCAGGTACAACTGGAAGCTGTCTCATGGCCAAACCTATGTAGGTATTGCCTGAAACACCCGTGCCCACTCAGCAATTGAGTGATATAGAAGTTCACTCTTCCATGTTTGCGGTCAGCCCAGCTCCTGATGTTGCGTATTAGTTGGTGCGTCCAACGCCCTTTGGACGAGGCGTCCCATCGCAGTTGCCAGTTTGCCATGGTAATCCCTCTGGCTTCAAGGCGCGCTCTCCTTCTCTCTTGGCCTGCTCTGGTGGCTGCATCCACGGCTTTCTCCTCAGCTGCCAGTAGGTCAATCGGGACCATGCCCGCAATAACGAACGCCGCATCGTCCGACACCGTTCTAAAAGCACTGCACACGCGCAGCGCACAGAGACGGTGAGTAGCCACGATACTCCTGGCGTAGCTCTTAGTCTTAACGGCGTCTGCCCAGATCGGCGCCGCATACAGCGTGATGGACCTGGTGACGCTCGTTAGGAGCATTCTCCTCTCCTGTTTGGGGCCCCGGGTGTTCAGCATAATCCTGGACAGTGCCCGACTCGAGTTTGCCGCCTTTTCCTGGATAAAGGCAAGGTGCTCGCGATAACTCAGTCGAGTGTCTATTACGACGCCTAAGTACTTGATAGCCCTTTTGGACTCCACAAAGACTCCATCCTCGATCTGAATCCGAGCAGTTTCTACCCGTTTCCGGCTGCTTATTAGCACCGCCTCAGTTTTCTGGGCCGCCAGTTCCAGGCTCATTGAGCGCAGCCACTGTGTTACCACGCGCACTGCCGCACTGCAGGTATCCTCCACCTCGTGTAGTTGTTTGGCAACGACCACAAGCGCCACGTCGTCGGCGTAACCAATTATTTGGCAGCCCTCCGGAAGAGGCAGCCGCAGGACTCCATCGTACATCACGTTCCACAGAAGCGGCCCCAACACAGAGCCTTGGGGCACTCCAGCCGAGACGCTATGGGAAGCAGGGCCGGCTTCTGTAGAGTAGTGCAGCTGTCTGTTGCCGAAATAGCTTCTCACCAGTGTGTGAATATACGGTGGGACACCGAATCCGTGCTGTTGTCGTGTGTGCGTGTGTGTGTGTGTGTTGTGTGTGTGTTTGTGTAAAAAACAAATTGCCTGACACACCTCCAAAAAAATGATTTGCCCTTTCCAAAGTTACAGAATTTTTCACAGACTTCTCTGACTTTTAAACAAAACACAAATTGCACAAAATAGTTGTTTTTTGGAAAGAGCAGCTAAAAAAACGCATTGCAGGTGGGTTAAATATGCATTAATAATATTACAAACTGAAGCTTCTTTTTGTTTACTTATTTTTTGCACATTGCAGCAGATTTCGTTTTGTCTTTTTTTTGTTTTTTGTTTTTTTTTTGTATAAATAACAAATGTAAACAGTTTGTTTCGTTTGTTTTGCCAATTGCACTTTTGTTTCTTTGTTGTGTGTGTGTGTGTGTATTTGTGGTTGTGTCTATAAAGTTAATTAATATTATTGCAATAGAAAACACACAAAATGATATATATATATATATATATATATAGATAGATGGAGGAGGAAAAAAAAAACATAATTATTATGATAAAGTAGCAACAGACAACTAACTGATCACATCGAGTAAACATACGTAATTGTACTTAAAACTATTTCAAAATCATTTTTAGACTCGTAATAACAACAAATAATTTGGTGGTCGGATTGGATTATCAAAATCTGCTTTTCTTTTTTATCGATCGACCGTATTTCAAAACTTTAGATATATATATACATATAAATAAATATATATATATACATATACATATATATATATATATATATATATATATTCATTTATTTATAATGAACACGACAAAGAGTTATGTTTATAATTTGTTAGCAGATACGTTCACAATCTTTGAAGTCTTGAAGACGCACAGCGTTTACAAGCTCTATCGATTGTTAGAGTTCTTTACTTTAAGATAGATTTGACGCATCTTAATATGAATGTTGGTAATTATATGGATAATTACACAGCAGTTGGCCTGACGTTATCACTTATCAAGCGAAATGCATTGTTACAACAGAAAAAAAAATATGTATACAAAACGCAAACAACACATACAACATACATACATATGGAGATATATAATGGTATATATACATTTCTATACACACATATGGAGATATATAATGATATATATACATTTATATACACATATGTATATGTATTTGTATATATATATTCAATAAACAACATCAACATGATCACCAAATTACTTGTTACTGTTTCGTTTGCTGTTTTTTTCGCTTTAAAAGCGGCGACAGTTTTTCCCGAGCTGCCGCCATCACACAAATATTGTTTCCATTTTCTTCTTTCTTCTTTTAAACATATTGATTAAGAGAGATAGCTTTAGAGGGGCGCTGAGGACAGGGGCAGTGTGTGTGTGTGTGTATTTGTGTGCAGTTGCATCGCAGGGATTCCTACTATGAGAGACAGCTGTGACAGCCTGAGGTATTGGCTGCTTGGACCGGAGAAGCACAGGGAGATTTTGTTTCATGGATTGGATAGTTAGTTTTTTCTTTCTATCGCCTCTATTGCGATGTACTAAAATTGGAAGGCGATATGGAGGTCGGTGGCGTTTCCGTTTCGCTGCTGCCCAGCGATGCATCAACAGTGTCATGGCCGCTATGATGATGATGATCTCGGGATCGTGTCGTGGGTATTGGTGCACTGCTCGCTGCTGTCTGCATGGCAGTCATGGCTGTCATTAGTTCGGTTTCCTGTGCCAGCCGTTCCTGTTCCTCACACTCTAGCTCCTCCTGCAGCTGTGCCAATACATTCTGTTTATCCTCCAGCCAATAGAGCACCGGAATACGCAACACTGTGGTCAACGTATCGTTGTGTTCCTCCAGCGAATTGCAGGCATAATGCTCCACCAGTTTATTAAGCGACGAATAGATGTTATACGGCGCTGCAAAACCAAATCCCGTCTCTGTCTCATAAATGATGCAATGATGTATGCCCGCCTTGCAGACAATCGAGAGCGCATAGTGTCCGGCATCGCGCACTCGTATCAGGAATGTTCCAGTTGGCGCACCCTTCAGCAACTCCTCGGCATCCCGTCGCTTCACATCCTTGAGGAACCACAGCGATTCATTGCGATGCGGCTGATTTGATGCCTTCTCATAATATTGCTTCCACTTATCGAAGCCCATTTCCAGTATGACGTTTAGATCGTCTTCCGTTAGGCCAAAACCTTTCAGGCGCCTGCAAATAAACCAAGTACGAAAATACGTTAGACACAATTGTTATAATCAGAAAAATAGAAAAACAAAACAAAAAAAAGTAGCAAGCTACGTGCTTTTGACGTCGTGCTGTCTGCATTTATACGATTCAACTGCCAGACTAGGCGGTAATTTCATCATCCCGCTGACGGGGAGTATGAGTTTGACTCAACCCTATTTTATATCATTTAAAGAAATAAATGAAATTAAACGAATATAAGTATAAATGCATATATATATATATATATATATATACATATATACAAAGCGTATATCTGTATATATATGTATAGCAAAAATCTTATCAGCCTTTGTGATGTCATCGACTACTGGCTGGCGATTTTGGATCAAGACAAGGAACTTGGAACTCAAACAACCCATAGATATCTATTCCCCATTCATGTGTGTGTGATAATACAGATATACACATTTTTAATTGGAAATCATTAATATTTGTCTAATTTTAACTTATATTATATGCAATCTTATCGTTATCGATATAAATCAAACTACACGAAAGACTTTTTGGCTACATGGAAGACTATAAATGATGATTCAAGTTAAGATAAAACTTTATGCCTTCTCGGCATAAATAAATGTATAAATGGATAAATATATGCTATATATATATAAATGGCAGTTAGCAGACACTCAATTGTTAATAGTTTTACTAGTGTTGTTTGAAGGTGATACCTCAATGTTTACCGATATTTACCGATGTTTCGATGGTTATGATAAAACATCGGTCAGTTCAATAAATATTTTTAAAGATAAAATTCTTCATTGTATTTCAGTTAAGTCGATAAAGTCGATATTTTATTGTACGATTGAATGATAAAGGGATTCAAATGAACGAAGAAAAACTAGCTTGGTGATCTACAATCAGGAATATAGTTCGTTTTTTTAGACCTTTTACTTTAAAAATCACATAAAACGAGAATTATTAATGCTACAGTCCTGAATTTTGGCATACAGGACAAGCATTAGAGTTCTAATGTATCCTGATTGGATAATAAACTCGAAAGTTATTTATTTTTAGAGAATAAGTAAAGGGTCTCTCATAGTCGGTTTCGACTGTAGCATATCGTTTGCTACTATCGCTAACAAAATGCAGCAGCTCTGAAAAGCATCGATAATTTGTGTCCGATATATCGAACAATATCGAGCTTGATTTGGAAATCTCCGATAAACACCGACATCGAAGTTTCCATTCAAATTTACATCCCTAGCGCTAGAGTTGTTCATCGTTATTCAATTGAAGCATTTAGTTCAATAGTTCAATTATTGATGAACGAACTAATCTTTGTCACATACATACATAGATCAGTGCCTTGTTCGTTCATGACGTATGTATGTATGTTGATGACGTTAACTGCTGTGCTGCAGTTGCCTGACGATTAATAGAGAAGGTAGGTTGCTTAAACTTTTAAATGCGATAACCAAAGTAATCGAACTCAATGAACGGAACTCAAAAAGCGATTCGCGTCAATGAACGGAACTAAAAAGGGATACGAATCAACTGAACTAAATGATCTACAATCAGTGATTTAGTGCGTTCGTTCACTTCACTGATTAGTTCAATTGAACATAAACCGAACGATCTGATACAGCTCTGCCAAACTTTCCCTTTTCTTTTTGCGGTATCGTCGCTATCAGTGAATCCTTGAAGAAACATAGCATAGAACGTAATTGGGAATAAATCTAATTTGATTCGCACATTTAACGACCTCTCCAATGTGTTATCTGTGCTGTGGCCACCACAACTATTACACACATACATTCATATATAAATATTGCACGATTTTAATCGCTTTCCTCATACGACGGACGACCTAGGCCTCAGACGAGCCGGAGCAATTTTTTTTTTGCTTATGACGCGCGTGCCGTGAGGAATTCACAGATACCCCAATAGAGAGAACACCCAAACAGAATCCCACAATACACACATGCTTCGAAGCATGTATGCCACGGCAGCTTAATCTTAATTAAAATAAAGCACAGACAAAATAATAATAATAATAAAACAAAAGGTTTGCGAATATAAAATAAAGTAATGTCAAGAAAAGAAGAGCAAAAAAAAAAATAGAATAGAAGAAAAATTTAAGCACTCGGCAAACAATAATGCCCGCCAGCGCCAGATAACGATAGTGTCTTATCTGGGGACCCAATGGAAAGGTATACGCACAGTCCGGAACACTACAATAGAAACCCAAAGGCGATTCGCAGCTGCAATTCAAGACGATGACAAAAAACAGAAAAGGGGAAGTATACCAAATGTTTGTTAGTTGCTATGGGCGCAAAAATTCGATTGGCTTTAACAAGATTCCCAAAATAGATAAGAGTAATACGAATGTAACAAGACTGATAAATGTAAAATTTGTTGGGTTTCCTAGGGCTTTAACTACAACAACAAAATGAAAACTAATCATTGAAAGAGATAAAACTGTAGATAGTGCAAAAACAAAAAGCGGCTATACCATAAGAAACGCTCCTAATACTAAATATTATATTATGGTTCAAGGTTCGACTAATTACCATAATCATCAACATCATCATCCCCATCGATGACGAATTTGGCTAAAGCGTCATTAAGTTCTAAAAATATAATAAACAAATGACACTAGCTACAAGTTTAGGGCTAACAAAGCGAGTTGACAGTATATACATATGTAGGATTCATCTTAAGATTGTATAATTGTATATTGTAAAAAGCATTCTAATTTATTTAGAAAACTGCCAACTGCGAGTTTTTGTTTGTTTGCTGTTTGTTCAAGTCAAGTGTTCAAATTACAAGTGAGAAACAATTCAGATTCGCACATGTCTATATAAGATATGTATATATATATATATATATTCTTATGCAATATTGTCGCCTGACTGCCTGCCTCAATTCTTGGGTAAGTTTATCAACCATTGTCATTGGCCAAACAGGCGGAATATATACATATATATGTATGTACATACATATATTCGGTTTCAGGGCAAACGCATCCAAATACTTGGTTACATTACATGCGGGCACGTAGGCCAGTCAGCGTGTCGGATTGAAAGCCGAAGCCAGACGAGCGGTTCTAAACGGCAAACGGCACAAATGGCAAAAAGTGTTATTTCTATTATATAGTATATAGTATCGGTCAACCGCACAGCAGCTCAAGAAAGCAGCCAAAATGGCCAACACAAGCGAGCCGCGTGTAAAATGAGCCAGAACTCTTGAACATTAAAATTCCTTGGCTGGCGAAAAAAAAAAACAAAAAACAAAAAAGAAAAATTGCAATGGACAGCGAAAAGGGCAGGCAAGAAGCGACGGGGGTGACACAAAGCATGAAACGAACGAGTGTCTGACTGACTGACTGAATGACTCCCTCCTCACTCCTCACTCTCCCTGTTATATACTATACTTTAACCAACTCAAGTCTAACGTGTCTGTCGCGCTGACTCGACGCTAATCAGTTTTGGCACTTGAAATACTAAATTGTAAATGACGTCAGTGTCAGTTGGTTAAGACTCTTACTCAATGTGCTTGTCCTTGCGCAATTGCAATTCCTGCAGCTCCGGCTTGCTGGCATTTATTTGTCGTTCCAACAATTGTTCCTCCTCCTTTCTAGACTTAATATACAGATTCAGGCATTCCATTTTAGCGTGCATTCCCTCCAGATGATCTTTCAGTCGCGATAGATTATCCTGCATGTGTTCGAACTCCTCCTGTCGTGTTGCATTATTACAAACGGCATTATTGATAGCACCGGCAATGGCACCAACACCGGCACCACCTACTCCCGTTGCACCCGTTGTTCCCGTTGCACTTCCTCCAACAGCTGCAGCACTAGCACCACCACCAACACCACCAATAACATTCACCGGTGGCTTGATCATAAACGATTCAATCAATGCAATTTGACTGCGAAACATTTTCTCAGCATTGCCAAAAACGCTTTGATGCAATTTCTTTTCCAGCAACTCTTCGCGTATCTCATTAAATGCCGTTTTCTTCTGATCGAGTGCCTGTTCACGTTGCAATAGAATTTGCGAGCAACGTATAAATTCATCGCTTAATAGACGTATATCACCCTGGGGCTGGGCATCATCATCGTCGAATGGACAATATATTGGATTGCTGAGCGTTATGTCCAACGTTTTATTGTACATTTTCAATGAGTTGATCGTATAATAGTTGATCATTTCCACAACCGAATTGAACTGATATTTTTCGACAAAACCATAGTTTCCATTTATGTGGCAAATTTTGATCAACTTCTCGTTGCCATCCTTCATCAGGGTTAATGTGTATTCACCCTTCTGCAAGTGCAAAAAAAAAAAAAAAAAAAGATAAAAAATTATGATTATTTTTAGTAGTTGTTTGGACAAAATATATTGTTGACATAATTTTTGTTAAATAGTTAAACTCAATGTTAATCATAATTTAATTTTACTTTAAGTACCAGCAATAAAAATCAAAGAAAAAAAATATTTTCTTTTTACATTAGTCAGGCAGCAAATGTGTTGACAATTTCAAATTTTATTATGGTTGTTGCAAGGCAAAAATAAAACTATTTTAAAAACAAACGTGAATTTCATGCTTTGTAGTAAAATGCAAATTACTTGACGACATACACATACTGTATCCGCTAATAAGTAAATATCTGTTTAGTTAATTTTACTTACTTTTGCTTGGGCATCGCGCACTAAAAAGCTGCCATCCGGCTTGCCAAACAATACGTTTTTAGCCTCCTCGCGCGTTATGTTGCCCCAGTACCATGGTGCAGTGCGTAGTTCATCCTTTTTTGGATCATGCACTGCCGGCGCCTGTGGCCTCATCGTTGAATAGTGCAGCGGCGAGGGAAGCACTGCAAGGCAATAGAAAATCACATTTTTACACATTAGTTTTTTTTTTTAGTGTTGCTGCTGTTGCTGTTGTTGCTGCTGCTGGGTGCTGCTTAATAAATCCATACATATGAACACACATACATATATACAAACATATGTATGTAAGCACATACATGTATATATCTATGTACATGTACATATGTAGCGGCTTTTGCTTGTTGCCAAGCGCCCCCAAAACGCATTTGAAAAAATGTGAATACGATTGCAAGCATATCGACAATTTGCCACTTTGCTATACTCACTTTTGATTTGCTTCAATTCCAATTAATAGCTGGATAATTTCTTAACCACTTTTCGCCAAAAATTGTTGGGGTATTTATATATATTATTTATTTTCACGCTTACAATTTACCGAGCACCATCTTTCTATTCTCAATTTCGCGAATCAACTGAGAAACTCGGAGGCAAACACACACTTGTACACACTCGCATACAATACACCTATAAGATCATACACACACTCACACTATAATACACAAGCATACATATAACTATAGTTAAAACAATTAATAACGTGCTGGAATTGATATTTAAATATGCGTTTACTTTTCAGCTTATTTGTTAGAAAATTTTATCAAATTAAACGCGTTCGTTGCTTTTTAATTTATTATTATATATAATGAAATCACAATCAGCACTCCATTTCTTTTTTTTGTGGAAGAAATCGTCCTCAACACTGCACTTACACTGGCACTGGCAATAGCATGTTGCTATATTCGTATACTGTCCAACACTATTTGCAGAAATACACTAAAAAATACCGACGCAGCGCGATGCGGCAATCCATTGCTAAAATAATATGCTGGTATTTTATATGCCAACTTTAAAGCAATTTATAGGTTTTATTTCAAAACTCTGCAGTTTACCAGGATAACAGCACACGCAAGCAAATATTACCACAAAAGGAGCAGTATACACATATATATATTTCATAATATTTATTTAGTTTTTATTATTCGTTAAAATTTGCCAATGTTAAGCATTATTTGGTTCACAGATGTTGGCAATACTGTTGTAAATAGTGAATTTCCGACCGATTTTAAATGATTTAACTACATATTTTCGAATTGAAAAAGTATTGTTTACTTTGGAACGTAACCTTTATATAATTAACAGGATTTAATTAAAAGTGCGGTTTTTCTTTTTGTTAGCAAAAAAAGTGAGCGAATTGGTAGGCTAATGGCAAATTAAAAAGAACCAATTAAATATATTCTAACATACTATTACCTTTCTTTGACTTGTATTTATTTTACATTGAAAAACTTATTTTTAGAGCTAAGCTACAGCATATAATGTAGAATGAATTCAAGGACCACGGCTTTTTGTTTGTGGTAGGCAGAACTCCACCAACATCTGCGTAAATCAACTATGCAGACATAAAGTATTGTATATATATAATTATTGGTTTGCAATCATTTTTTCTGTAGTGAGCCTAGTATAGTCGTTTAGCGTTGCGATATCCAAGGTAGTTTCTCAATTGGAAATGTTATTTAGTTTTGAGGCTGCGCACCGCGGCTTATTAGTTCAATTGTTATTATGTGTTTATGCATATTTGTTTGTATTGTGTCTCCTGAATGTTAGCGATTGTTGTTGTTGTTTTTTGCATAACAATATAGTCCTAATGTATCTGTATAATTCCCGATTCCAGCAACTTCATTATCTTGTCGGCAACGGCTGGATTTTGTAAATGTCTATAAAAAAGTAAGTGATTAATTAAATGTTCAAAATTAAATAACAATTTGTCTTACTCTTTAACAGCATTTGGATCATTTTGCATCTGTTCGAGAATCATACGCATGGCCGGATCCTTGAGAATTTGCTGTATTTCTGGATCGGACATGGCATTCTTGAGCACTTCTTGAGGATTACGTTGGAAGTTCATTGAACATTGACGATAGCCGTCAATTGCCTCGGCATTGTTAGGATCCAGCTCAAGGGCCTTCTGGTATGCCGTCGAAGCCTTTGACGTTTGTTGCATGCCCTACAATATTCAAGATAATAAAATGGGTTAATCAAATGCTGTAGCTGTTAATGATTTAACCACAACTACTACTTGCCTGCAGAATCTTGCCCTTTCGAATGTAACCCTTAATGAATTTCTCGTCTAGCTTGATACAAGTATCGCAATCCTTCAAGCCCAGATCAAAAGCGGCTAACTTTGTGTAGCAGGCAGCACGATTGCTGTACAATTTAGGATCATCGGGATTCCGCTTAATGGCCTCGGTGTAGTGTTTAACAGCATTGCTGTAATCACCCTTCTTAAAGAACACATTACCCATTTCCTTCTCCTCCTCGGCTTTGGTTGGATCAATATACGCTTGTCGTTCCTCCTCCTTAATCTTGGCCTCCACCTCGCTCAACGAAGTCTTTATCTCCGGCGTACGATGCTCCGACATTGCCTTCTCATAATAGAACTTGGCCTGCTTGTAGTTCTCCAATTTGCGATAAGTATTGCCAATGCGTGCCAAAGACTTTGCAATCAGCTTGAAGTCAGCACGATTCTCACGACCCACTTCAATGCCCTTCTCACATTGCTTAATGCATTCTTCGTACTCCTTGCGCTCGAAGTAAACGGCCGCGATGTTATTGTGAAATGTTATATCAGTCGGATCGTGTTCAATGGCAGCATTATAATGTTTGAGAGCAGTCTCGAAATCCTTCTTTTTGTATGCCGCATTGCCCAGTTCCTTTTCCTGCTTAGCAAAGTATTTCTTGCGCTCCTCTTCGCTCATATCTTCGGGTCTACGCTCTGCCGGCTTTGGGGGCTCAGTTGGCTTTGGTGCTGGCTTTGATTCAAAGCTAGTGCTGCTCTGCTGGGGATCAATATCCATGGGAATATCACCCTGTGATTGCATATAGCTCAGCACTGAGGCAGTAATTTCCTGACGTCCTTGCAATAGAATAGCATTTTGCGGATCGTACTTCAAACCTGCCAGAGTTGAACAACACACACACACACACGCACGCACACATTCACAGTATTAGTGAGGTTATGTCGGTGGAGGACTCAATATGATGACGGAAACATGCTTACCCTCATTGTAGGCTTCAAAGGCTTTCATGTAATCACGCAGACCGGCGGCAGCAGCTCCCTTGCGGGAATAACCCTTCGCCCAGGTGGGATTCAACGCGATGGTCTTTTCGGCATCCTCCAGTGCGTCCCTGAACTTTCCGGCCTTGGCATAGGCCGCCGACCGATTGCTGAACAGCACATGATTATTGGCATCCAGCGCAATGGCTTCTGTGTAGGCCGCTACCGCCTCGTCGAATTTCTCGGCATTAAGCGCTGTGTTGCCCTTTTCCTTCAGTTCGTTCACCTGCAATGGCAAAAAAAAAAAATCATGCACTATAATGATCGCTTTGTTTCCAACAATTTTGTATTGCTGGCCAGTGTGCTGCTTACCTTATCCATTCTATACAATTTCCAATAACTTCTTTACTGATTAATTAATTTAAAATTGCGATAAACACAAAGTTACCACGCAAAGTTATGAGCTGAAATTGCAATAATGCCGCTGACGGACTTTTCTAGAAGTACATGAGTTGTGTGCCTCGCTCAGTTCTCGTGTTCTCTCTCTTACCGAAACGTCAGACGCACAGCGTTGCCAACAAACTCTAAAACCAAATGGCGTTGCCAGAGCGTTTACAGAAATAAAATATAATTAATAAATAAAAAGAAAACTTGTATTAAATTAATTGCAATTGCTTAGGGACAATAATCAAATATGGTAATATGAATCAGTTGAATATTATATTTAAGATTTGTTAATTTTTCCGGCGTTCAACAAATAAGTTGGCAGCACCAAATGTATATGATTACTTTCGCCTGGCAACGTTGTCGCAAAATAAGACAGACGCTGTTTTTTTTGCGTGCGCCTGAAAATTTATGTTAAAAATTTGTCAAAATATAGAGAAACGACGTGTAACAACCTTGTAGCTAACAGGCCGAATAGAAGATAAACGTTTAACACAGCAGTTCATTACAGCACCAGCGTAATGGCCGAATATTTGGCATCAATTTTTGGCACGGAAAAGGACAAGTAAGTGGGAAAACTAAAAGCAGCAGTCCGCATGTTCCTGCCTGACTGCGCATTCCTCCTGTACTTTTCCGGCAAAAACAATAATCTTAAATGCTTTTGCTTGCAGAGTCAACTGTTCGTTTTATTTTAAAATAGGAGCCTGCCGGCATGGAGACCGCTGCTCGCGTATACACAACAAGCCGACGTTTTCGCAAACGGTGCTGCTGCAAAATCTGTACGTTAATCCCCAAAATTCGGCCAAATCGGCGGATGGTTCACATTTGGTGGCAAATGTCTCCGATGAGGAGATGCAGGAGCATTATGACAATTTCTTTGAAGATGTCTTTGTTGAGTGCGAGGACAAGTATGGAGAAATTGAAGAGATGAATGTGTGCGACAATTTGGGCGACCATTTGGTAGGCAATGTGTATATCAAATTCCGCAATGAGGCCGACGCAGACAAGGCGGCGAATGATTTAAACAATCGCTGGTTTGGCGGCCGACCCGTCTACTCGGAACTCTCGCCGGTCACTGATTTCCGCGAGGCGTGTTGCAGACAATACGAAATGGGTGAATGCACACGTTCGGGCTTCTGCAATTTTATGCACTTAAAGCCCATATCACGCGAGTTGAGAAGGTATTTATACTCGCGGCGTCGTCGCAATCGTTCGCGTTCCCGTTCCGGTGGCCCAAGACGTCGTTCTCGCAGTCGTTCCCGCTCGCCGCGCCGTCGACGTGAGGAGCGTGGCATTGGCGGGGGAACAGATCGTGGTGGTGAGCGGGGTATTGTCGGTGGCACTGATCGTGGTGGTGAGCGTGGTATTGGAGGAGGCACCGATCGAGGTGATCGTAATGATCGTGACGGCAATGATCGGGATCGACGTAAAGGCGGAGGTGGTGGAGGCGGCGGCGGTGGTGGAGGAGGAGGTGGCGGTGGCGGCGGAGGAGGAGGACGATATTAGTTAATGGTTCACAGTTTGTGGACTTCGGACTATGGAACTACATTGGTGGCAATGAGAAAACGGACAATGAACGCCAAGAATCGTGTAATTCTCAGCTCTTTTTGTTTTAATTATGATTTAGAAAACTGGGGTGTCCACCACAATATGTACAAACCACCAAAATACATTATGTGAGCTACTTTATCGAACGCCCATTAGAATTGTAATTACTTATACACACATTCGTAATAATAAAATCGAGTAATAATTATAAAGAAAAAACTAACAATAAGTCAGTCAGAAAATCCATCTATTTTTTGTCTGTACTTAGAATATTAACTATATTTGCATCTTATGTAGTAAAAACTTAATAATTTGTGTGCTGCACTTAAGGCGGCGGCTGCAGTGCAACGGCATCCAGATTGGGAGTTTTATTAGACGGATTAGATTCCTCGGGTTTTTCCGTTTTGGTCTGCATCGTTTTCAATTGTTTTGTCATGTCGATTTGCTGTTGCAAGGCGTATGTGTTTTCATGCTTGCGTCGCTGCTGCTGTTCGACATCACGTAGCACTCCCTGATGCAGTTTTAGACTGCACAAACAATTGAAATTGCATTTAAGTGCCTGTTTTCATTCAAGAAACGAACAAGAAACTTACCGGTCTTCCGACTGTTTATAGTGGACATAACCTATAATTGCGCTAGAAATTCCAATCGCTGCTCCCAGTGTTATTTTTGCCGACAACGACATGCTTTTGAGTTAGCTAACTAAAAAAATATAGGCAAATTTTGAATATTAAATTTCGTTTCATTTAGATTTGGCTCTAATAAATAGAGTTGACAGTTGTTACGACACAACTTATCAAATTACTAGAAACAACTCCAAAGAAACTTGAAAACAAAACAAAAGCCGATTAAATTCAATGCTGTTTACAGTCAACTGACCTTTTTAAAAGTTCTCTGCTGCTGCGTTACGTTTCGAAAATAGTTTATGCATTTAAACAATTTGTTGCTATTTTTAGTTGTTGAATGTTTGTTAACAATATAAATTTGAACTATAATAAAAATGCAATATACATATATATATATATATAAATGTTACTCTCAAGGGCCGCAAAGCCAGGGTTGCACACACAACACACACGAACAGCTGTTGGTAGTGTTCGATAACGTTGTCGCAATGTGCGCGCTATTTCATTAATTCAAACGTATTTGTTTGAACAAGCTGTTATCTTTAGTGCTATTTTGACGCATTATCTAAATAATTTAGTTTTGTTTGCTTATTTCCATTATTCATTCTGTAGAATGACGCAGATGCATAGTTAAAATTAGAAACAGTTTGCCTGATTAATTATAGAAGTGTACTCGTAGTTGTCCAAACAAAAACGTTGACCTGCTGCCACAGTAACGCTATTGCCTGGGTACAGACCGAAAAGAGACCCAATCCTTGGACCTGCCACACGCAGCTGAAATTCTGGACATGCGCATCAGTTGCACGCATTTCGAAGCAACAGCACAAGTACACACAACAGAAGTACAAATGTGTGTGGACGAAAGTAAAAGCGACAAAGCAACCAATGCGGCGTATGAGCAACATTATTTATCCACTGCCAGTGCGACTCCAGTTTTCCATACGATAAGTTGTGCGCGCCAGTTTCAGCTGCTGACGACGGACATACAAAAAAAAATTAAATTAACCAAAAGCAAGTGAAAACTATAGCAAAATATATTAACGTGCGTGTGCGTCGTGTGCTAAAAGATTTGTTTAAAAATACTATACTACTACAACAATCAACAATTGCGTACGAGACTGGCAAATAAAATCTATTAACATATGTAAATTATAAACACCGACCCCAGGCGCCAGGCAACTTCAATTTGTGGCTTTTCTTTCAAATTTCATTTTCTTTTTTGCTTATTTCAAATAGTATTTATGTCAGTGGCGCAAATATTGATTGTGTTTTATGTATGTTCTCGCCCCGGGGGGGAGTCTTTAAGTGGGTGCTAAGACCTTGCTAAGTCCTCGACTTTTGTCATAAAGTTGCCACAAAACCCAATAAATATTAAGATACATTTTCATTTTTTTGTTGCCTTACAAATTGAAGTTTTGCTTCTGGACTGTCTTACAGTAGTCGACCAATAAAGACATTTCCTATACAAGATGACCAAAGTGGAGCTATATAAATCTCGTGTCTTTGTAACAATTATACATTTGTGTGCATTGGGTCAATTTGCCTATGGATTATATTATAGCAGTTTTGAGATACAACGCAGTTATAAGCTCAAAACGAGCTCAAATCGTCGCCTGGTGCCCGAAAATTTTCCACAAAAATTGCGATTCCTCAGCTATTGGTCGCTGGTGAGTTTAATATTAAAAAGAAAAAAATAAAAGTACATTAACGTAGCTCATCATAGTATATCATGGGTCATTATAATATGACGGAAATGCGGCCGCAGCCACAATCGTTTCAAGTGTGTTCCAGTTTCAAAAGGAATAATAAAGAAATAAAGAAAATAAAACATTGGTTATTATTGTCTCCCATTTATGTCTGCCATATGTTTGTTTATACTTATATACATATAAATGTTTTTTTTATCTTGCTTTTTTGATTTTTTGGCTGGAGGTCAACAACAACTGCGTGTGCTGCATTCGCGTATCTTTCAGCTACGTATTTCTGAATTCCATTCAGCAATTCAATTGTTGTCATTGCAAATTGTTACACATTTTACACATTATTTATTTTCACAATCTCACGAATTCTTTGCATTGTGAAAAACTCTTTCGCTTTATTGAATTGTAATGCCGGCCACAAATCAAATTGCTGGAAAACAAAAGGCATCCAGCCATCGTCTTGGCCGATTTTTATTGCTGCTGATAGATGCCAGAGATTATCTTATTGGCGTGAATGTAAATATGCCATACGGTGGCAGTGGGGCGATGCCTGGCGGGGGGGCGTGGTTGCTGCTGCTTTTGCTTCCAAACTCATTTACATGTCGTAAAATATTCTAAGAATTCGATCATCTATTATGGATTTTCGCCTTCTCATCATTTCAATAGAATAAGGATTATTTCAGGCTGCTTCTACATATTACAGCAATTACTTAATTGTAAAACTTATTATACCCTGTATGGGCAAAAAAGGGTATAATGAATTTGTGTGAATGTATGTAACAGGCAGAAAGAAGCATATCCGAACCTATAAAGTATATATATATATTCTTGATCAGCATCGACAGTCGAGTCGATTGACATCCGTCCGTCCGTCTGTCCGTCCGTCCGTCTGTCCGTCCGTCCGTCCATCCGTCCGTTCGTCTGTATAAACGCGTCGATCTCAGCAACTATAAGAGCTAGAGACTTCAAATGTGGATTGTTGGTTCCTGAATACCATATGCAGATCAAGTTTACTATAAATTTTCGCTATCAAGCTCCGTTTGTTTTAAAATTAGAAAAATCACCATAACATAAGCAATGTTTAAAGCCAGAGACTTGAGATTTGACACACATGATAAGAAGCTTGGACTTAATGTGTCTAGAAAATGTCATCGCGTTGCCACGCCCCCTTTGCCCAGAATTTGAAAAAGCTGATAACAAGAGCAGTTTTATAGCTAGTTTTCTCTAAATACTTTTGTTTTAAGACCTGCACAGGGTATCCTACTGTCACGCCCGCTCGACTGATCGTCTTGTTTCTCTATACATTGGTTTATCCTATCAGTTGGCATTTTATGTAGATAGATAGCAAATTGTTTGGGCGATAGCAAATGTACTTGGTTAATAGTTCATCTGAGATTGACGCATTTAATAGATAATAGATTGACGGCTAGATTGACTCGACTGTTGATGTTTAATAATGAGTTTTAAATGAGTGTGGAATATAACAAAGATTTAGCATTATGTATGGTCTATTATTAAGCTTGTATACATTCAAAAATTAGAGTATTTTTAAATCTGGAACATGAAGATAAATAGCTTTGAGTTCGGTCTAGGGAATAGCTTTAAATTCCATAACTAGCCACTTTACTTTAAAAGAGCAAAAAGGGTCTATAAAAAAGGTCTGAGGAAGTCTGGTAGATGTCATAATTGATCAGAATCAACAGTCGAGTCGATATAGCCAGGTCTGTCAGTCCGCCTGTCCGCGCATCCGTCTGTCCGTCTTTCCTTCTGTATGATCGCCTAGATCTTAAAGACTATAAGAGCTTGAGTCGCCAAATTTGGTATGTTGGTCCGTCTATGGGCTAAGCAAAACCTGTTTGTGTTTAAATTTTTCCACAACCCCTTCCGCCCCCGTAAATCGAAACAACAATTTTGAAATCCCATTAATCGAGAATTATTAAGCCTAGAGTCTAGAGTTTTGGCATACAGGATAAGCATTGGGGTCTTAATGTATCCTGAAAATTTCATCACGATCGAATAATAAACTCGTAAGTTATTCAAAACACAATATTACGCAGTGTTGGGTCAAAGGAAGAAGACGAGAAGAAGGGTATTTGGCCATTTCAGAGATTAATCGTTTTTGTACTTTTTTCTTTAAGTAAATGCTTGTATATTTTTATATACATTTAAGATACAAATATCTTCTTTACTTCTTGACGTTTTAACGAAGTAAACAAGATATTTGGATCTAGTTTTTATATAAAAATCGACAAGCTTTTACTTAAAATAAAATCGATTTTTAGCTTAGTAGCAATTTATATCAGATCTATGTTATCTATCTATCTTTCTTTTAAGCCTTCTCCAATTATATATACTAAATTCTTCTTAATACTAAACCACAAGTTGGTCAAAAACTTCCTTCCGAATTACAGTTTTTTTCTACGAAAAAAGATCACATAAAAACTGCTGTTAATTTCCCTTTTTGCAGTTGAGTTGAAAGTTTTAGTACATTTTAATAGACAACTTTGACGACCTTGCGTGCCCTTGATTTACAATCTGAATACAGTAAATACTTTGATCTCCTGGCGTAAAGTGTTTTATATCTAAGCGTTTATACTAAATATCTAAACTGTGGACACGAGTGCTGCTAATGTTTTCTTTGGCTGGTGTTTTCACTTGATTATCTTTTTTTGGTTTTTTTTTGTTGTTTCTTTTTAGCAAATAGCTTTCATGTGAAAATCATACCATGACCAGGTCATGCACACGCACCATTACCATCCGGTTGTTTGCATTCCATTGGCTTCCGTCAAATCCGCGCGGCTTCGGACTCCGAATTGTTTATGTATCGCCGGCGAAATCAAAATAAACGTTTTTTTCTTCTTCCATCTTTTGCCAAACAATTGCATTGTAATACAGAAGATTTGATTATTCAATGTTCGGCATATGCTCATATGCTACATATGTATTCGCTTTAATATATATATATATATTTATATATATTTCTATACTTTTAGCGGCTCACGTTCGTCTCCATTCGTTGATTTTGTGCAATTTATTACTTGCAAATTTATTAGGCAAATTTATCGTGCCGTTTTGTATGGAATTTTTTAAAACTATTTAAACACCGAATATAATTTGTTCTAACAAATGGGAAATTGTATAAAAAATATATATCTTATTTTACAACATTTTTTATACATTTTGTATAAATTTTTATACTCTATATATTTATAATAATAATGTCAACAAGCATCAATCTATTTCTTTATATCATACAACAGTTATCCCCGTTATCATATAACAGTTCTATGTATAAATGACTCTAATGGCAGCCAAACTATATGACAGTTATACACTCAGAAACAAGCCGATCAGTCGAGCGCGCGCGACAGTGGGAAGCCAACTGCAAGTCTTCTAAGAAATGTATTTTCATTATAATGGAATTTAAATATATCGCTTAAAGTCGACTTTGTTTGCATTGAGAGTAGGTAGCTTGCGATAGTCTGGCAACACTGGATTGCGACTGGAAATTGCCGAAGGGCAAATCAAAATACAGTTCTGAATGTGGCCGTCAGTATTTTGAACTGTGTAGCGCCACACAACGGCCGACAGCGCAAATCATCAGATTATCAAATGCGCTCTCGTTTGCGCAAATAGCATTTCAATATGCTATCTCGCTTTGGCTTGGATTTAAAACGAATTCCTTAATATCTCCTTTATTTATTGGTCGATCGGTATGAAAATTGCAACAAATTGCCCAGCGTGAGTTATGCTTCAACTATCTGTTATGCTGGACTGAGTTATCTGAGGCAGTGATAGTTTGCTTCGATTTGCATGAGCGGCGTGTGAGATATCGAAAATTGAAAATAAACTTGATCTGCGTCTGGTATTCGGGAACTTTCGTTCCAAATTTGAAGTCTTTAGCTCTTAGAGCGCGTTGGTACAAATCAAGAATATTGTTTTAAGCAATTCAAATTCAATTCGAATCTAGCTCCCAAACTGTCTAAGCTATAAGTCTTTTAATTTGAGATTCAATCTCTAATTTTAAGATCGTTTTTCACACTCCCTTAAATCAGCAAACAATAAATTTTGCTAAGAGTTTAACTACAAATTGTAATTAATTTAAATATGCAATATTTATTATTTATTATTTGTTATTAAGATCAAAAGATTTGTAATCTTATTTCAAAATATACTAGCTTCTAGTCCGGAACAATATCCTTTATGTAAGTCAGGAAGTATCTTGTTTTAGATATAAAATATTTATATGATTAAGTATTATTTCAAGCTTGAAACAAACTAGTAGAAGTAGACAAACATCTGCTGAGGATAGCAGTAGTTTTAGAAGAAATAAAAAAGAAATGAAGATAATAAAACATTGGTTATTATTGTATATACTTGTTTCAATTCCAAAACAATCACATTCATATAAGTCAGGAACTATCTTGTTTTAAGTACTTTTCAACCTTTAAACAAACTAATAGAAGTAGACAAAAATCTGCAATATCTGAGTGTAGCATATTTTATCTGCCTGTATATACACTAATTTTTAATGTTTTTCCTGGAACTTGTTAAGAATTTGTTTAGAGCTGTCTCTGTGTGTTATACTTTGTTATAGTATGTTGCTTCAATTTATTTTCACTCGGCATTTCAGTTAATTATCTGTCTGTGAATGTCTGGAGAACTGCGGGAAACGCCCCCAAAATCACAGAGCAAATACTCGAAATACTGAAAATTGTCGCTGAGTTCTCAGTCTGAATTGTGAATTGATGTCAACATGTTGCAGCCAAAACGTATCTTGATTATATTGGCCAGTTTGCTCTTGCTGGAGGCGGATACGGCGGACAGCACGACCATTAAGTGGCATAGTGCTGGGTCTTCATTTGGTAGTCCTGCTGCCTGGTTGGATGATTATTTGCCCTGTGTGCACGATTTAGTTGTCTTTCCTGACTATTATCCGGCCATTTTGCCACTTCCGGTAGATGTAGCCGTTAGGGGATTTATGCTGCCACGTCAGGGAGCTGTGCTGCTGGCCGAGGATTCAACCATTAATTTGGTAACTGCCAAGACAACTGGTCATGGACTTAATCCCGATTGTGGCAGCGATGAAGGTCGTGCATTTTTAAAGCCGCCCAAGACAAGCAAATGGTTTGATCCCAACAGTTGGAGCGAGCAACCGGGTATGGGATCGGGAGGGGGATCCGGAGTTGGCAGCAGTTCCTCCATTGTGCCAGAGTTGGAACGAGTGCCATGTGATGATGAGCACGTTGTGATTGCCGGCAACAGTGGAGCACTCTCATTTGATTTGGAAAATGTGCAATACCTACGTTTGGGACAATTGATCTTGGCCGGCTCATCGATATCGCGAAACTATCTGCAGGATCTGATGAGCAGAGAACTGGGACGTCTGCTCTTTCACAATGCCCAGGATGTGAATGTGGAGTATTATCGGGGAGAGTTGTGTGGCTGCCACAAGGATTTCGAGCGTCTAGTCGAACCCGTTTGCCACAACGTGGAATCACAATGTGAACAACCTCATTGTGTCTCCCCGATTCGTCCCTTTGGCTCGTGTTGTTTACTCTGTGGCGCTGTCATGACTTATCAGAGTCCAAGTTGCATGGCAGAGGATCGCAAATCTTTAACTACGTTTATTAATTCGATCATTGATAGACAGAATTTGAGGGATGAGTTGCAGCTGCATGTGGACTTTGTGGGCTCCAAGCAATATGGCAATTTCCTGCAGGCAATTGTCGTGGATCGTGGCGGCTACAGTGAACGTAGCACTGAGTTTATGCGTCTCTTGGCGAGTCAACGTAACGAGAGTAATTTTCTGGCCCAGGGCAACAAATTGGATGTGAAGTATGCAGGTCATCCATACAATCCAAATGTAACCTTTGCCTCGGTGCTACTCATACTCTTCTGTTTGGTCCTGGTGGGCGTTGTTACGTTGATCATACTGGCTCACTATATGCCAGAGAATCCGTATCTTAGTCGCATTCCCCGTTGGATTCAAGATCCACGACGTTGGCGTTGGCGTCATTTGGGTTTGCGCCTGCGTAGGAATCTTCTCTTTAATCGTTTTGATGATACATCTTCGGGTAATCCAATTGCTGGCGGTGGTATTGGCGTAGAGCGTTTGGCGGTGATTGGTTATGATGCAGAGAGCGGTGAGGTGCGTGAACGTTCCTTTAATAATCCCATGTTTGAGCAGGAGGAGGAGGAGGTGGCGGCGGCAGACGTATCTCAGCCAAGTGCATCACAGTCACAAGACAAGTCCGAGCTCTGTCCGGTTGTCTTGTCCCCCCATGTGGAAACCGGCGAACTGGACAGTTGCAGCGGGGAGGAGCAGGAGCTGGCAGAAATCAATCTAGATTCCTCCGAAGGGGAAAGCGACTTTGAGGCGGAAACCAAAGAATAAATGAATTCATTTTGATATTTATCTATTTATTCATAAATTCCACACGCAATAAACAAATCGATAAAGTTGCACCTTAAATAAACTAATCAACACAAATTTGATTTTTGCCTCAGGTACAACAATAATAATAATAATAAACAAAGCTAATAATTTAAAAATATAAAGACTTATTGTCTGTTTTTATTATGGAATAATATGTATTTTATTGCTGCTCGTTTTCACACATTGTTTTCCATTATTGAAAACTTAATATTTTTGTGTTTATTTAAAAAATACTCTAGGCTTTTCCACACGCAATACAAAAATCGATTAAGCTTCAACTTAAATACACTAAGCTACACAAATTTGATTTACAGCATTAATAATTATGCAGCAAGCTAAACTTTGAAATCTTATAAAGACACAATTTGTCAATTGGTAGTAAGTTTTCTGATAACTAACTAATATTTTGATATATATTTTGAATAGAGCTCAATTTACGTCAATTTCAAAAATTTATGTATTTCTCCTGTAAGTCGTTTTCATCAATTTGTGACCGAAGGGGGCGTGGCATCGTGTTGAAATTTTCTGGACACATCGACCACAAGCTATTCATCATGTGTGCCAAATCTTAAGTCTCTAGCTGCAAAACTGTTTTTGTTATGAGCTTTTTCTTGATTTGTGGGCAAAGGGGGCGTGGCATTCCAAAAACAAGATAAACTTGATCTGCCTGCAAATATTAGCAGTGCTAGGAGACCAATTTCAAGCTGCTACCTCTTAACATCTCTGAGAACCTTTCATTTATACGCAACGAAGTTAAAATCCTGTTGATCAGTGTAATGTATAATGATATATATGTACATCTATTTAGCGCTGCGTCAATTTTGTGGGCTTGCCCCTTGACCTTCGCGCGGCTTTGAAACAGCGTTCGAAATTAAATCGATAGTTCGCATTAGTTGTGGCGACAACAGATTCAATAGCGTTTGTTTCTATTCATAGCTTGGCGGCAATATTCCCAGCCAGCCCCTTTTCCCCACCCCTTGCACTTCCAATTGGATTACAGGTTGACTGGACGCCAGCGCAGCTGTCAGTGTAACTGTTGTAACGGTGAAAGTGTTTCAAATTCTGTGTTGTTTCCGTTGCATTTCAATATTTCTCTACATATGCATATATAATGTATGTATACTACATATATGTATGATTTTGCAATATCATCACACACACACACACATATAATCTTAATACGAAGCAACTTTGTCATGGTGATAAGCGTTGTTATCAGTTCACAATTCAGAGCAAAGCGCGGTGTGGACAGCGGCAAACAAGTGTAATGCATATAAACTATGTACTATATACTTAGATTGTACACAGCCGGCTAATCAGTACAAAGTGGACTTTTGTGCGGTAAACATGGCAAAATCCAAGAACAAGAACAAAGGCTCCACGCCAGCTGGCTTCAGTCGCGCAGTGCAGTTAATGCTGCACATTGCGGCAGCGATTCAGTTCAACTATGGTGTCTACTACTTTCATAATTTGGAAATGCCATCGTCGGTATTCCATCCGTTCGCCGGCAAATTCAAATTTTTAACATTCCTCGGTGCGGTAAGCGAACCAGTTGCTAGTGCAGCCCTAACAGATATCGATAACTATAGTCATCTATCGCGACCGATTGACAGTTATTGGCGCGCAATCGAACAATTTTGAAAACTGTGATGTGAAACATGTCAATAAGAAATTTTTTTTACATTTTACTGATTGTCATGACTGTTTTTAGGCACAAATATTAGTGATAATCTAAACTTTCAGCAGTAATTGCTGAATTTTAAATTCTTTAATACTTAAATGTTGAATCTATACAAATAAATATATATTTTATTAAACAGTTCCTAGTAATCTGAAGTTGGTAGTAAATATATGAGTATAACTTATAACTACATTTATTGCTTAAAAGCATTTGCTTAGTCATTAACCACACATTAAGCTCTCTTGTGTGTGTAACCAATAGATTCCTATAAGGTTTAATGGTTTTATTTATTACTTTCCATTTTTTGTTATTGTCTGCTTTTAACTTCCTGTACAGTGGGTGCTAGAAATATGGCACCATATATGAGTAACGTCGCCGTGAGAAGCCGGCGTTTTACACCCATTGCCCTTTCCACAACAGAACTTAGCCCTCACCAAGAGTCGAAACATAAATTGAATTTGAATGTTTATAGTATATTTAGTATTTTTAGTTTAAATAAGCATACATTAAATATTATATTTGTATTTTATAGGCACTACCAATCGTATGTTTTTTTATATTTATTTACTAATCCAAATTAATGGTTTCATTGATTATTTCCTTCTTTAAATTCAACGTACAGAAAAAATACTTATTTTCAATTTATGGCAGCAAAAGCTAAACCAATGTGGCCAAACATATAAAAGTAGAGAAAAATCACCAATTGTGATAGCTATCGATAATTAATTCTTGTAGGACCACGGTCACACTGCGACCAAACCGTCTTCAGTTTTACATTTTTGCTGGCCGGCCGCTGTTCGTTGCCGTGAAAAAATCAATTACCATATTAAAATGGCCACAAGCCCTGCAACACATTCGCTACTCAACAGTGTCTTTGGCGCCCTTCGAACACTGCTTCATTTGACGGCGGCAGTTCAATTCACTTATGGAATCTATTATGATTACACATACGTTGAATTTCCAAATGCGACAGACACAAATTCGAAATTACTTCATCATCCATTTGGTGGAAAATTCAAATATTTAACTTTCTTAGATGCGGTAAGCAATAGTTGACATGTTTAGATTAGTTGTCTTATCTAAATCAAGTACATGTATTAGCCTAAAATATTGATAACCGGTTTGGATTTGAGTTTGTTAAGGTTCAATGATTTAGTGTTTGCAATCTATTCCACTTCAGTTAACATTTCTTCCACCCCCCAAAAGCACAATCACAACCCCTCAATTGTTAAACACACAACACGCATCTGTCTAACCGCCATTTATTCATTTCCACTTACAGATAATTCAGGCACTTTATTACATTGTCTCGCTCGTCAATGATTTTGTGGGTACAAATGAATTGGTGCCAAAGCGTCCACCGGCCATACGCAAATTCAAGGACTGGCTGATGGCCACCCTCGCCTTCCCTGTGGCCTTGAATGTAGGCGTAACCTTTTGGTCGCTCTATGCCATCGATCGTGAACTTGTCTTTCCCAAAGTACTGGACCCCGTCTTCCCCAGGTAAGTCAAAAGAAATCGAATTTGCAGACCCTGTACTTTAAAATGTCTATTAAGTTTGCCAAACAGGCAGTAGGAGTTCTTGCAGACTCCGTAATATATATTCTAGATCAGTACTAGCAGCCGAGTCGATATAGTTATGTCCGTCTGTAGTAGCACCTAGATCTCAGAGACTATAAGAACTAGAGACACCACAGTTTGTAAGCAGGTTTCTCTATATCCTAAGCAGCACCAGTTTTTAAAAATTGAATTAAAAAGGCAATTTTAAAGCTAGAGCCTTAAATTTTGGCGCACATGTTAAAGATAGGGTAGTCGATGTGTTTTAAAAATTTCATTGCGATCGGATAATAAACTCGGCAATTTAAGATACAATTTAAAGCAGCAAAGAATAATGACACTACAACCGTTTAAGGGTTGCAGACTGCTTGTACAGGGTCTCTTACAGTCGGTAGCCTTTCCGATTACTAAATAATAACACTTCTAATTATATTTTTATTGATATTTGCAGCTGGCTCAATCATGTCCTGCACACCAACATTGTTGTCTTCATTGTGCTAGAGATGTTCACTTCGTATCGTGCCTATCCTAGTCGCAGCAAGGGTCTCACCGGTCTGGGCATCTTTATGGGCGGCTATCTGGTCTGGATACACATTATCAAGCATTATTCGAATGTCTGGGTCTATCCGGTGCTGGAGGTGCTACAGCTGCCACAGCGCATTGTTTTCTTTGTTGCCGTGCTCGGTTTCACCTTTGCCCTCTACCTACTCGGCGAATTCGTGAACAACGTTGTGTGGGCCAAGGAAGTGAAGCTGTCGCAACGCAAATCCAAGTAGGCTGTGTCTTTAGTGTGTCTGTAGTCAATAATACTAGTATGTCTGTGTAATCGTCTGTTTAAATAGCAACTACTTAAATCAGCAAAACAAAAAAGAAAAAAGTAATGAAAATGTCGCTTATATATTTTACACAACAATCTAATAAATTATAATGTTGATCTAATCCCTATACTTAATAGTAATTGGCTTAAATAGCAATAAACTTTTGTAGACTTTCAATTAGATTGCACTTGCAATTGCAAATTCGAGTTTGTCACAATTGATGATTTGGTACTTTATTAGATGAGCCTAATTAATTGCATAATTCATATCAAGCAAAAAGCACAGCATCAACTTTAATATCTGCGTTAACCTGTAAATTTCAATACTAGAGTCATTAAAAATAATTATTACAATTACTACAATAAAAAAATCTAATTAACTTAGAAACTTTCAACAACACTTCGTTTCAATTGCAACTCTCAACGAAAAGGGCGCCAACTGCTGTCACTTTTCAAACTGAAGCTAAAAACCATTAGAAACATCATTAAAGCAGATGCATTCGAGTTATTAGATGCTGTGGGTGGTCTTGCCACACCCAATGGCAACTCGAATAAAAAGCTTCCAAAGCAGCCCTGGTATTGTCAATCAGCTGTTGTATGTGGTTATTGTGATCTTACGTTGTCGAAACAAAAACTGAATACTTAATGAGTACGTGTCGAAAGTTGCTTTGGAAGCAAACTACAAGTTGTCTACACCTCCTGCCCTCTTCCGCATCGGAATTTACTTTCGCAGCCAAGTGTAACTTTTCTACTTCTGTGTAAATATTCTAATGGTTCAACGCATATGTTGTTACCACTGTTTCTTACCTGCTGTCACGCCCTCTTTCCGGTTTGCGGCGTTTCCACTACCTGCTTTACACAAAAGTCCAGAGGTCAGTTTAAAAAACCAGTAACAACCTTTTGGAAAGTGAAAATATCTCACCTTTTCTCTTTGTTTTAGTGGGGTTTCTTTGGATTACGGCTAAGGTTACTGCGACTTCTAAAGTATTCAATGTAGTATTTTCATTAGAAGCCCAAGTATTATGTGTTTATTATTCAGAGATATTTTTATACGCTTGCGGGGGGTATTATAAATATGTGGAACTGCAAAACCACAACACCAAAGATGGTTGTCTTAATATAGACTTGCCAGTTGCTTAAACTCTGAGTTTACACACATAAATAACTATATATTAATCGGAATCTGTTGGATTTATAAAGCTCTCCCCATTAAAACGACTTTAATGTGTTTGATCTTGAGAATTATTGCAGTTTAACTATTTTAATTACTCGAGTCACCTAATTAATGACCTTTACCTACTTTTCAGTTAACAATTTTACAGCAAAATCATAATTGAAAACAAAAATTTATTTGTTTGTTTATTTTCCTCACACAACGTAAGAAAATATACGCCTAGAAATTGGAACTCTGCAATTAAACTACTATAAACAAGATCTATAAATGAGTCCCCCGAGCCGTACTACACTATATTTGATTTATGGGATTTAAAATCGGTTTATTATTAGTTACAAAATGTTAATTGTAAGCATTTTAGGCACTTTGTAACACAATTCGTTTCGTTTTCGTTGTGCTTTGTGATTTGCCCAATAGGGCGACTTATTTGTACATTTAAAACAACATACATCGATACTACAGATTCTAAAGTCTAGAGTTTAAGGAAACAGTCAAAATATAGCGACATACACACATATAAATCTTAAATTCTACTATTCTGTGAGATTTGTAAACTTTTCAAAACTTAATTGCTATGAGTATTCGATTGTAATGGAAGAATATAAGTGTTTTAGAAACTTAAGTAAATGCATTTGTTTTCAGTAAGCCACTCCCCATACTATTTGGAGGGCAGCAGTAACATTTTAAGTTTATCAGATTCACTCATAAGCGTTGGCTCCTTGTTGTGATGTCGTGGTCCTAGCAACGATTGCATTTCCGTGGCATCCTCAGCCATCAAATCGTTGCGTTGCCGACTTGCCGCATTGAGCAGACGCATCGCCTGCTGCAATTCCTCATTGCCATAGGTGGGCAGCGTGTGTGTGGCAATGTCGAAGGGATTCGCCTGTATGCCCACATCACAGCTAGTCTTGCTGTTGCGCGAATTGGGCTTGCCCGTGGACATGCCGGAGTAGGAACTATGTAGCATGATATCCAAGGGTATATCTAACTCAACGGAGGAACAGCTAAGAGAGTCGCCATTCACATCAATTGCAGCCGTCAATTGTCGCACATATTTCTGCTTAAAATCACTATTTGAATCCACATCCAAATCGAGATCAAGTTCCAAATTGCCGTGACGTTGTGACTTGGTGTGTTCCTTGTTCCGCGACTTGCGACTTCGCTGGGAGTTTCTCGAATGGCGATTGGATTCATTGGACTTTTGCATGTGTTTAAGGAAATGTTCAAATGCTGCGGCTTTGCTGCCATTGCTGGGCAACTCCTGTATTTGTGGTCCATCATTATCGTCGTCGTCGTCGTCGCTCAGTTCCTGCTTGACCACCACATTGAGGTCGTGTATTTTGAAGGAAGCACGCGAATTATCCTCCTCATCCGAGGAGGTAGTCATGCCCTGATTCTGTAAAAATGGCAAGATAAACTGTCCATTCTTTTGTATAAAATCATTGATAATGGTGGGATCGAGGCCCGCATTACGACGCCTTGTGCTGTTGTGTTTTTTGGTGCTCTGGGCAAACATGCCCACTTTGTGACTAGCATTCGGATACGTGGTCTTCTTCAGCGCAATAACTTGTGACTCAACAGACGTGCTGCTCTCACGTCGTCCTCGTCCTCCGCTGCTGTACTTTGTCCGACCACTGCTGGCCGCAATGAAATCCCTGCGACGTTGTGATCTCTTATTACTGCCCGTTGTGTAACCACCATGTTTGCCATGTTGTCGCGATCGTGAGGCTACTTTTGTCTTCATTTCAGCTATCTTCACCGAGACCTGTGAGTCGACAGAGTTGCGTCGCGACTCAACGGACACATGACGCACACTGACGCTTATTTCCGAGTCCAAGGAGTTCTTGCGTCCAGCCTGTCCCTGGCTGGAGGAGTTTGTATTGCCGGGCGTCACTCCTGTCAATGCCATGCGACGTTTTACACACTGCGGTAAATAATGTACCCAGGTGGAGCTAATCTCATTCGTTTCCGATGAGTTTAGATCGTTAACATCAAAATTTAGCCCAACAGGATCGGTGTGTGTATTATACAGTGTTATGGACAGTCTACCCTTGTCCTCAAAGTCTTTGCGCTTGGCCCAAGTCTGTGCAATGACCTTGTGTTTGGGCATTTTGACCTCTTCGACGACCTCCTTTCCACACTTTCTGGCAAAAAGAAACCAGAAGAAAAATTACATACAATTCAATAGAAAAATCTACCCTCAAAACTTACTTTTTTATATAGCGCTTCCAGGTCTCTATGGAGGACGGCGTCCAGCACCAGGTGGACATAAGAATGCCAGAACTAAACAGGCAAAGTAAGTGCAATTGAAGCACTCCCACACTGGGACGATTCTCAATCTTGCAGACGCTGTTCTCATCAAAAACGGAGCTGATGCGGCAACTGTAAAGCAACGATGTGAAGAAACTAATTATTTAATACCACATGCAATCTTTGATTTGTATTTCTTGTTGTTAATATTATAGCAAATCAATTATTTAATTATACTTACATTATATAGTGCCTAAAACTTTCGGCCCATTCAGCTGAATGTCGAAATTCTGTCACATGGCAGGCAATGGCAACAAGTATGAAAATCAACGTTAATAACGCACAGACGCCCATTCGCATGATAATCAAATGGATTTTATTGCTTGCCGAGGTTGATTTAATGTCATTGGCAAAATGCTTTAGGCCAAATAGCATAATCATGCCGCGCGTGATGAAATAACCGCCAATTAGAATGACGCCACAAAGTGGTCCCAAGAGTAGACCGGCTCGCATCGAATGATTAATGTAGCCAACAAAACAGATGCCCACAATGCCATTGCCATCAACTTCACTCAGTGCCATTGTCGTTATGGTCAGCACCAAAGGCAGTGACCAAGCCACTAAATGAAAATATGATCCCTTCTTATCAATGCGATCCTGTACATGACCCATGGCACGCCAATGCCAGGCATAGGTGAGGAACACAAACCATACCATGCCGGCGGTAAGAAAGTAATAGACAAGCACAAATATCACAATACACGAGAGATTCTCGCCTGCCGTTGGCTCCGAGTGACGCAGCGTGCCATCCTTGCGACAGACAATATCTTCCCGGGATCCAGACGTAAACTGCACCAACCAGCTGCCAAATGAAAATGATTAAATATAAGACTACTCCTTCGCCTTGTCAACTCACCCAAAGCAGGAAATGAGAAAGCACAGATTGATGTAGAAAACAATCACAGCTGGATACTTGTTGGCATTCTGCCAGTCGATGAGGAATGTGGCAACCACAAACAGATTGGAGAGCAGGCACAGTGTGCCACCGTAGCCAATTAATTTGTGTATTTGCCGATGCTCATCATCGGTGTACAATGGATCCTTGCACTGCACACCACAGCCCTCAATGCCTGGATAATAGCTGGCAGCATTGTCTGCCGGCACCAATGGTGGCATACATTTTCCAGTGACATTGAATTTCATTTCACGTGCATCATTGCTGCACTTCATAGGAAAAAGCGTTTCGTTGCAGCGCAGAAATTTCGGGAAAAACGTTGTGTTATATAGCACGCGGCAAGGTTCGAGTGTAATCTTGCACATTTCATAGGATGGCAGGTAGACCATGTCCTGTCCATTAATTTCCTCGCACCTGGGCTTGAAAACAGCGCAGAGAAATGGCTGTAAGGACAACAATTAATTGAGATTCCTCTATGTATGTTTATAAATCTCAATGCTTACCTGTATTACGGCCCAGCATTTGGGAACATGTCGTAGGGCATAGTAACCACTTAATGCTTCATCCAACTCCCTTTCCTTACGATAATCGGTCAGTCCCAGGCTGGTCAAGGCATATGGCAACTTGGAGCCCAAACATGTATTGTGTGTGGTATTAACCTCCAGACAATGGCCACTTCGCACACATTGTATATGCCGGCTATCAATCCCATCAAACCAGGGTTTAACATCCTTGCCCTTTTTGCCATACAGACGATAATTCATAGTGCCATTAATTGGCTCTAAATCGACTTGTGTTGCACTGGATGGCGTAGTACTTGTACTAAACTTTGTAGAACTGGGACTGGCGCACAAGCCAGGAGATAGACTGGCCAGCAAAAGGCAGCAGACAGTGAGAGTGCTCCTGGTAAGCAGGCCAAGATTTGAATTAGCATTTAAATGTCTTTGACGCTGTCAGCATACTTACTTCTTCATAATGTGGTAGATGCAAATATTCAATAGACTGCCACAAACGATATTCGCTATTAATATATATTAAGCGAAGCCTTTGTGAATATTAATGTTCCAGACGAAGATGTGCAGACGAAGAGACGAAGACGAAGACGCAGCAGCGCCTTGTTTAGTACCACAAAATATCGCAATCAGCGCATTTTGCTGCTGTTTTTGTATGTTCACGCCAATGCTGCTTTAGCAATGCGTTGTAATTTCAAATACGTTACAAGTTGTTAATTCAAAATTATAAAACAAAACAAGAAGAAAAAATAAAATTAAAATGCACCGCGAACACACACAAAAAGCAACAAATGAGCGTTTGATTGTTGGTCGCCGCAGACCACCCACAAAGTGGTCAGTTATCGCAATCGTCTGGCCGACAATCGATAATCGATTGCCACTGCAACACTCAAGTCGCTGCAAAGATATCGATGTGTGGCGTTCTTTACAACCCTGGCCGCAGTTTGGCTTGTGCAAATTTTTATAAAAAAAAGAAGGCTTGATTTAAATTAAACTTGTGCATTTATTAAACTCGCTGGCCAAAAATCAAAGCCATGGATGCCGCTCCAGTAGTAGCACCGCACGCTGCCCATGAGACGAAGCCACAAGTCCAAATCCCGGCCCCGGCGGCCGCTGCGGCAAATGAAAATGGTGTACAAACAGCAGCAAAAAAATCGGAAACAACAACGACTGTCGCTGGGACTGTCGCTTCTTCTGGTACGTAGTATTAAACGACTATGAGTTGGGTGTGTACCCAATGTTGTTGTTTTGGTTTAATTACAATTTTGTTTACTTATCGCAGAAATGCATTCCAATGTTGAGGCTGGAAAAGTGCAAGACGCGCAGAAAACGAAATTAAAAACCGATTTGCCCATGGAGAAGGTATTGATTACAATATGCAGCGCCGATCGGAAAAATAAAAAGACATTCATGTCCTTGCCCAGTCGAAAGGATGTGATTGAAAAAGGTATGTATGGAATTCACAAAACTATTAAGCAATTTCAATTTGATTTCTAATTGAATACTAATTAATTATTTTGTTTCCTCTTGTGTAAACAACAGCACATAAATTTGGCCTCGCTGGCAGTATAATTGTGCTGGAAAGCAATGGCTGTGAGATATGCGAGGATGAAGTTCTTCTGTTTGCAGCCAAAGAGAAAATATTGCTTATGCTGCTGGCCGATAGCGAAGAATATATTATTCTACCTCCACCATCGCCGCTGAATCGTTCCGAACGCGGTGGCAGCTCACAGGATCCCAGCTTTGTATCGAATGCCAACGACTCGACAGTATCCAATGACGAAACTCTATCACTGGCGAGTGTGACACCCAGCAACTCAAAGACATCAACGGCTCAATTTAAGGAATTTTCGATACCTTGGGCCAAGGTACCGAACGATATTATGAAGCTGTTACGCGGCAAAACCAGTCTGGGCAAGCGTTTGAATACGCTGGCCAATCTACTTGTAGATTCATTGCGCGAGCGCTCAGCACATATACCCATTCGTGTATTTCGCGAGGTTGCACAGCAGGCAGCCGAAAAGTATCCGGATTCGTTGCTGGAAAAGGATCGAGAGGGACAACAGATTGCCACATCGCCGCAGTCGCTTATCTCGAAGATGATCAATCGTAATAATGCCCTCAATCGTCCACAGAAGCGCGCCAGCTCTGGCAGTTCTGAAATACACATAACCAGCAGCAGCAAGAAGCGTAAATCAAGCACCGGTGCAACTGGCGGAGGATTAGCGGCAAATGGCAATGCCAAATCGATGGCAATTAATCGCGACCTGGAGGAGAAAAAGGAGCTGCTAATTTCCAGCTATCGTGGCAGTACAAAAGTTGAGACAGCCACCATTGCGGAATATATGAAGGAATGCTTTCCACTGCAGCGCGCCTTTTTCAATAACAGTGAGAAGATACCGGATATAAGGGCCATTAAGGAAAACTGGCCGTATATATTCAATAAGGATCTGCTCTATCAGCATTTTGAGTTGCTCATGTCAATTGATCCGCGCTTGTTAGAGAAGCGTTTCGCCAGCGAAAGGGAACGAATTTTTAAATTCTTCAAGACGTCCAAAAATAAGAAAGTTAGCGCTCTGGAGGAGAACAATGCTAATGTTGTACGGGGCCTGGCATACCATTTCAATGAGGATCCCGATTATATTTTCAAACAACTTGAAAACGGACCCTTGCCAAAAGATGTGCTCCAACACATGAATCCAACCAATGCACCGTGGGTGGCTCTAGTCAGTAAGTAGTACTCTGCTGCTCTTTCGATTATAGTAATTCATTTATTAAATGTTATTCTCTTACTTTTTTTTGTAGATACGCCAGCAGCTGCCGGCACTGAAGCCACCCAAACCGAGGCAATGGTGTACATTGAGGGGCAAATAATGAGCACGTTTGCTGCCACGGATGCTGATTTGCCAGACATCATTGCCCAATTGCTCTGCTACTATTATACCTTCAACATGATGTACCCCAAGGAAGCCAATCAAACACTCGAATTTATTGTCATTTATTTTGTGCAACATTCGCCAGAGCAGGCGCGCAACTCCAAAAAGACCATAACATCCAACAGTAAATTCAATCAATTAATTGCGAAATTGGCCAATGCGAATGGTTGAGTTGAGGCCACAATTGTAGCAGCTGGATCAATTGTCTCATACAGTTTAGTTTACATATTTATTTTGCAAACCCATTCACATATACTCCTATTCCTAAGATGATTTACATTAAAGTGTGTAGTACTTATGTTGTGTATACATTTCTGATTTGTCCCCAACAAACAAACAAACAAATGACGCTAATTCTTTTTCACATCTTTAAACTTGTTCAATTGTTTGGGCTTCACATAATTATGTCTTTTCATGTCAGTAATCATAGTTTCTAGGCTTGCATCATTATGTCTACGAGTCGCAATTCGAGTTAATTTCTGACGCACAAAATTACGTTCCCATGTATTTAATTTCTTCGGATTTGATTGCTTTACCATAGAAAATGGCTTTGGCTTTTCATCGTCTTTATTCGCCTTGGAATTGGTTGAGTTAGCAGGAGCATTATCGCCATCGTCGTCGAATGATGCCCATGTGGTCTTCTCATTACGCTTTGCTTCGATTATGTTGCGCCTGTGGTTCTGTTCTCTCTTCTTTAGAATATCCTTGGCTTGTTGGCTGTCCATATTGAAGCGATCCGAACTACGTAGTTCCTCCTGGTCGTCGAGTATTTCATTCCTCACATGTTGCCAGGGCTTCGATATTTCTGGCTCTGGCGCTGGCGTTGTGCGGATAAATGGTTTAGGTTTAAACTTCGATTTACCCCATGCTGCTGACCGATTCTTCACTTCATCTCTATGTTTTTTGAATGAGTTTTGAAAATCTCTAAAATGATTCCTGTGAGACATTTTGTAACAGAACTTAGCTGTTGTCGCTTGTATATTTAGATAAAGGTCTAATTTGAGCTAGAGCTGCAAAACTACCGATGACACTATCGATATATCAAATGTGTTGTTTTACTTTAGTCTATCGATTGTGACTTTATGCTATCGCTAGTGACCCGTCCACAGTAAAAAAAAATATACGTGTAAAATAATTTGTAATTCTTGCAAACAGACAAATGGGAGTGCACTAGTTAAAGCGTCAGTTGTGAAATGTCACAGTACTAAGAAAAGTATACATTTTAATTACATTTGAAAACGATATTTGTAGAATATCAATATTGATATTATCGGTGATACATCGATAGTTACCTTTAACCTGCAGCTTATCGATATGAATAGAACACGTGCAAGCGGTCTACATAGTTTTTTGACTACGGTTTGAGATGCAAAACGGCGGAGAAAGACGTTCCAGCGGCAATTGGCAAAACAACTCTGGTTCAGACCGTTTCCATTATTCAAATAATAGTGGTGGTCACTTAAATAGCTGGGGCGGTAATAACAGAGGAAACAGACGTGGACAGGCACAGAACCATAATAATAACTTTAGACGAAACACTCGGGAGCAGACATTCGGTGGCGATGACTTAAATAATCAGGATTTGTTTACCAAGTTTCGAGATTCAACCCAACAACAGCAGCCAGCGAATCGGCAACCTGTCAACCAACAACAGGATCGAAGTGGCCCTGGCCAAGAAAATGAGGGTAACAAGCATCGGCGAGGTGGCGATCCAAAACGTGGTCGGCGTGACGGCGGCAATGGTCGAAATGGTGTTGGTGGACGCAATGGCGGTGATGGTCGGAATCGCGGCCGAAATAATGGGCGTGGTGGTCGACATACTGGCGGTGGCCGTAACGGCGGTGAGCGACGCACTGGAGGCGTTGATACAGGCGGACCCTGGTATGACGAGCCTATGGAAAATAACATTTTTTATTTCACAAATGGGCAACTAAATGCCGAGGACGGTGCGACAACTTCGCAAGTGCCACCGCTACAAAATGCTTCGGAAGCGCCACTTGTGCCAGCATCGGAAGCACCAATAGCTCCAGTTGCGGAAACTCTTCAAGAGCCGACACCAGTTAAGCAAGAAATACCAACTACACCACTCATCAATGCTATCAATATCAAGAAGGAGAAAAAGGATCCGTTGCCAAAGCAGGCGGCTAAGCCCCAGGAAAGCAGTGACGAAAGTTCCTCCAGCAGCTCAGATGAAAGCCACGAAGCCGGTGAAGTCATTAAACCAACGCCAGCATTGAAAGCTAAAGCCGCAGCATTGCAGAAGGCAAAGATCAAAGCCGAGGTGATTGCTAAACCTCCAGCTCCTTCCTCTTCGTCCGAAGAGGAATCGTCTAGCGAGGAGGAGAGTCCGCCGCCAGTCAAAGTCAAAAGCATAGTCAAGGAATCAAATGCAAAATCGCCTAAAAAATTGAAAAAACTCGCATCCGAAGAGGATGTTGTATGCATTGGCAATGAGACCAGACAATTTACAATTGCCGATGATGATGAGAATGACAATGAGGATGATGCCGAGGAGAGCAGTGAGGCAGATTCCAATACGCAGCAAAAGGTCAGCAAAGGCAAGCAGAAAGAGACCGTAATGTGTGGTCTGTGCGATAAGAAAGTAAGTATATGATTAAGTTAAATGTAAGGGATCGCATTAAAATCACACATTGTATTCACAGGGACACAGTTCATTTGAATGCCAGATGATATGCAGGAACTGTTCAGCGCCGTATCACAGCTTGAAGAACTGCCCAAATCCACCAAACTTAACTATTGCTCTACAGGCTTTCATGGAGTTTACTATGCAACAAATGACAGTTTTTAATATGGAGAAACGATTTGCGTTTCCTGGCGGCGTTGTTACGGCCCCGACTGTTCCAACTGTAGCGACTCCTGCACCTACCACTGCCAAGTCCAAGAAAGATAAACGGCCTGTCGTTAAAAAGTCGAAGAAAACACCAAAAAAGAAAATTAAAGTTGAAGCTAACGACAGCGACGATGACGATGATGATGATGTCGATGAAGAAACCTCAGCCGAAGCGTCCAGCGAAAGTGAATCCAGTGAATCGAGCAGTGAACCGAAGCCAGCAGCCAAGACGAAACGCAAACGCAACTCCTCCAAGCAACAAGCGAACACGCAACCTGTTCCCAATATGACAACAACAGCAGCATTTCCATTCCCCTTGCTAGCTCCCGGCGCACCATTCAACTCTATGATGTATCCCTATGGAGCGCCGTTTAATTTCCCTAAGTAAATGCCCTTAATTAACTATTATACAATTTTTGTTTGTAAATACTTAATGAGAGCATGAAGTAATAATTTCTGACATCAAAACTATAATAATATAATGCGATTACAAAAACTGTCAAATTTGTGGAGATTACCACATATTTGAATCAAAATTGCAGATATTTTTTTTTCGTTTTAACGTACAAATGTTAATTTATAATTAAGTTAAAAGTAAATTTGTGAAATTAACCTGCTGTATGTTGTTTTTTAAACTCAAATATTTAAGAAAACACCTCAGAATTTAAAATCTTACAAAGGCCAAGTCTTATATTTTCAATTGATATAGGTAGTACAGTATAATTTGCTTAGCTGCCTCGATACTTAGCTGCATCGTCAAGATAGCTGCCTGATATTTAAATTTTTCTGCATCATGATCTCTTTAGTATGAAAATAATTACGTTTGGTGCATCCAACTTAGCAGGCTTTTGCACTTAAGCGCCTCATATCGGCAGTATTTATGTATGGTTTCCTATGAAAATCATGTAAGTTTGCTGCGCCATCTATTGAGAAAGAAGCAAATTTTCCTAAATAATTTGAATGCAATTGAATTTCTCGTGCAATTTGAATTTCTGCGGCTTTCCGTTTTTTTCCTTGATGTTTTGATCGTGACTTTCGCTTTATACATACATTTTCAATTGTGAAATGGTACAAGATGTTAAAATCGAAGGGCGTAACTGGTTTAACAATCAAATATGTCCAAAAATAAAATTAAGTTAACTGCATTTTTAAGATAGCTGCCTCGAAGTTGTGTGCAAAGTACTCGAGGCAGCTAAGCAAATTATACTGTATTTTTAAAAAACGAAATTATAGTTACAAATGTGTAGGCTCGATTGCTTGTGCTATAAACTTTATAGCAAGATGGCGGCAAATTTAAAATGTGTAATTCACAGGGTTGACTATTAAACTATCGAGAATGTCAACTGCAGCCCTGGTCAAAGACCAGCTGTTGCTTGTCCACCATGCTGCAGCTTGTGTTATCTGTTTACAACAAAATATATTGTGGTATACATTTGTGATTTAAGTGCAATTAAAATAAAAGAAAACAACAGCACAAATACGCGCCAAATATTTAATTCACACAGTAAGTGATTAATGTACGTACATATATATATTCAACTTGCAATTTTTGCGACATAAACAATAAAACCTGTGGATTCTGTACGAAGATTAGAAGTTTTCAATACGGTTGACAAAACGTTGCCAACTTAACTTGAGCAAAATGAACGCAATTCACGTTCTCGATCGGTGCCGCAGCTGGTTGGATGCGACATGCCGCGTGGATCGATGCCTGGCTTCAGCAGCGTCTGTTGCAATTCCCAAATAATTTCACTAGAGAGCACATTAACAGCCAGCATAAGAGCCGTCTCAAAGTTAAGCGGATTGACAGCAAAACTGAGTATGCCAACGGCAATTTGATTGTATAGAAAATCTTTGTCCAGTTCAAGTAATTCCTCGCGCACCTCCATAATGCGATTCTCAAAGTGACACTGTATGGCGGCAAATACCTGCTTATCCAGGCCAACTAACAATTCGCGCTTAAACTTGACCAAATAATGCTCAATAAAGACAACTTCACTGCGATTCAAATGCGGCAAATGAACCTTCTCCTGTATCACCTGATCACCAATCTGGCTAACAACCAATGAGGTCAACGATCCCGCCGGTGTCGGTCGTCGGTCCGTGCAGGGTCGAACATCGACAAACGGATGTATCTCATAGCTACCCATGCCAATGGTGCATGCAACTCCGCTAAATGATACATGCGATACACGCGAATGATTCTTCTGTGGCATGGGAATCTTGACTGTTGTCGACGGTATCTCCATGGCCTTGTTATCGCGCGCAAAGCCAATAATCTGCACTGATTTCTGTAAAGGAAAGGAAGAGGGAGAATTAGCAAACAGACATGAATATAACCATTCAACTTTCGATCCCTGATTGCTATGACAGCTATATAATATAGTAGTCCAATCTAGAGTTGTATCAAATCGTTCGGATTAAAATCAATTGAACTAATCACAAAAGTGAACGAATGAACTAAATCCCTGATTGTTGGTTCATTTAGTTCAGTGACTCTAATCCCAATATAGTTCGATTCACTGAACGAACAAGTCACTGATCTACTGAACTATATGAACGATTAGTTCGCTCATCAAAAATTGAACTACTGAACTAAATGCTTCAATTGAACTACGATGAACAACTCTAGTCCAATCTGTTCTATACCAAGTTCGATCAAGACAGCTGGAATAAAATTAGCTAGTTCCCTTATTTCTACTCACATAGTTGACATATTTCTTGGCATCACACATAAAGTTCATGATGCGATTAATAAGAATGGACAAAGCGCACTCATCATCACTGAGATCAATGTTGAAATCCTGTAGTATATGATTGAGTATGTATTGTGCCGCCTTATAAATGGGATCGTTTGGAGCAAATGTAACCGGAGCATGACCATCCAATGCAATGGCAGCATTCAAAGCATAACATAGCTCGCTATCCAGTAGACCATCAAAGGTTGCCTGGAACTCATCGCAGAACGATGGTTGCGTACGTTTCGGTATAATTTTCTTCTTTTTCTTGGGACGTTTGGGCTTACGAGCCATTAATACTTGATGGGATCGTTTCTTTATCTCTTTCTGAATTTCCTCCCACTTGGCACGATACTTTTCCTTGTGACTCTCAATGAAACTTTCCCGTTCGACTTCCATTTCACCAAGTAAAAGTTCAATTCGTCGTTGATTTGCGATGCGTTCGTTTAGACGCTTATGCCAGGATTGTATCTGACCCTCGGTGTGTTTCTTTAGACGCTGCTTGTGCAGATTACGCATATTCTTGTTGTAGCGATCCTTTTTAAATTGAAACAGTTTCTTCAATTTAATAAGATGCTTTCGCTGCAGATCCTGATGCAGCCCAATATGCGCCTCAATTCGCATATTTGTCAGCATTTTGCGATGTTCGAGTAACATATGCTGCATGGCCGACATATTCTCCAGACGTTTAAACTTCTCCTCCGTAATATTATAGAGTTGAACCTTGCGCATATGACGCTCCTCATCTAAATGTTGTTTGCGCGCCAATACCTCTTCCAGGGTATGATGACGACCAGCAGGATTGAGATCATCTCGTCTGGAAATACCTTCGGCATTGGCAATCAATAAACGATCACGACGTTCCGCCTCTCGTTGACGGTACGCCTGCAGGACATAATACAGCTGTGATTTGTGCAGATCCTCACGAAACTGATTGAAATCCTTTAGATTACAAATAACCTCGTTCTCATCAGTTATTTCTCCATTCTCACGCAGACGCTTCAGATTGCGTTCATTCGAATAGAAGGTTTTCAAATTAGAATCATGCAATGGATTATATTCTGGTATATGAACTGTCACCGATGAATCAAAGTCCTGCATGCTACACTTGAACTAAAGAATGTAAGGAAAACATTAAGATGTTTATGTAAATAAGTATTATTTATATAATAATGTCTACCGTATTGCCAATTTTGTCCTTTGAGAATATAACCTGATTACCGGGACACTTGAGCATGGGCAGCTTACAGTTTAGTGGTATCAGCTCCCAGCCTGGTAAACTATTTATGGGTAATCCGCTCTTGAAGCTGGGCTGCTTCGCTGCCGCCATCTGACCAGCAGCCACTTTGTGGCGCCGCGGCAATGATAAAATATCAATCATATTTATATGTTTATCTAATATGAATTAACCAAGGAAATTTGGTAATCTTTCAATTAATACAAAACATTCAAAATAAACGGACTTTTTTTTTGTATACTTCACATGTTTGAGAAAAAAACTGAACTATATTGGTTTTTATTTGTGAAATTTGTGTATTTGCCTACTGTGGCAGCTTTTTAATTCTCTTGTCTCTCTCTCTCAGTCAGTGTTGTCAATATTTGGCTTTTTAAAAGTCAAATTTCTTTTGAAGTATTTCTACTCTTTCAATACCACTTTTCATATTCACTTTAAAAGAGTTTTGGATATTATTGTTAATTTATTAATAAATATAAATATATAGGTAAAAATATTAGCTTTTTTTCAGCTTATTTCGTTTAAAAATGTAACTTTTTTAAGCATCTCACCCACTAAGTGAAGCTTTTTCAATAGTTGGCAACACTGCTCAGTTTAAGTTGTTACTCCATTGTTAAAAAGCTCTTTCTCTCTCTCTCTCTCTCTCTCTCTTCATATTGAGAGCTGCCAGCTTCCGTTGTCCTTTTCAGTTTGTTACTTTTACTCATGTTTTTGTTTATTTTGTTGTTCTTTATGTGCCTTCTGCTTATCAAAGCTTTCCCTGTTGTCACTTTAGTTGCCTGGCCTTCCCTTTGGTCTTTGTTCGTGTTGTTATTGTTGCCAGGGGGGGGGGCATATTGAACCGGAAACTGCAGAAAATGCAATTTATTTCAAATCATAATTCAATCATCTATAGGTAAATGACTTCAAAAGAGACTAATAAATTTAAAGTAAATGCAATTTAATTCTTTCTACATGGCTTTTCTTTTAGTTTACAAGAAATGAATAATTTAGCTAACAAAAATAAATTTTTAGAGAATATTTACACCCGTTAGCTGTTTTTAAGGAGATGATGAACTTTTCTCAGTTTTTTATAAAGAGTATACTATTATTATTGGTACCTATTTTGTATTCTGAAAGTTTTACAATTACTTATTGTATAATAAATTCTCTAACGTTGTTGCCATATACATAAAAAGGATCACCCCTCCTCCTAAGGGTTATCTTATGCAAAATAAACAAACTTTGTCATTTTATTGTATGTTTGTTTTTGTAATTTGTGTTACGCTTTTATGATGCTCTCCGCCCGCAAAATATACCGTAGTTATTGGCATGTCCTCTGACTGTCATTAGTTTCGCTTGATTTGATATTGCCACAAGACGACGTCGTGTTATATAAGACGCCGTCTTGTGGCGACCTCGTTGCCTGCATTGAAGTTGGCGGCATCCGTGTGTACTAGCATCAGCATAAATATTTGCCAATCGGTTCGTCTGTCAAATTGGTTGGTTGGTCAGTGAGTCAGTCGGACTGTCTGGCTGGCGTCTTGTTGTCTGCGGCATTTCTCCTCACGGCTGCCATGTAAATAAAATCACATCAAGTGCTGAAAGTACTTACTGGTCGCACGTGCTCCAAATACGCTCTCGAGTGTGCTTTCCATTTCATCTAACATCCCAAAACATGCCGCAGCACCTGAAAGGCGATGATATAAATAAAAAATGATGCCTAGCATCCTGTAAAAAAAAACAGAAACAGAAACAAGTGAGAAGCGAAAGGTGCGTGCCAATCTCTCTGGTGATAAGTTCTTGCCTAGCTTGGCCTATTTCCTGTTATATAATAGTTACTTCCTGTTACCAGCTGAGTCAGCGATGGCATCGTGATTAAATTGAGTTTAAGTAGCAGCAGTGTCAATGAATGGCCAATTAGGTTATTTCTACACTTTTTGGGGGAATGCTATCATAAGATCTCTAGCTATTACATTGAAAAGAATATAACAAAAAGTAGCTAAATTATTTACTTGTACATCTTTTATAGAACTATCGTAACTAAACTATCTCAGTATATTTTAATAAAAGAATAAGAATAATAAATAAAGAATCTTCCCTGTTTTATTTATTTACACAATATTTAGCCCAGTAACAAAAGGGTACAATTTTTGGAATATCTTTAATCTTTGCTTGATCTAAGCTTTTACACTTAACTGATACTCTCGGCTATACAGTTTAAACTTATACGATACTCACGCGCTCATGACGATGTTAAAGTAACTTCCCACTCCAATTACCAACGCAACTCCCACTCTAACTCCAACTCCAACTCCACAATCTACCCCCAAAAAAAGCATGCCACACACATACATATACACATATCGGAATAGTTAGCTTATATGTATGTGGGTGTGTTGTGGCGCCCCAGGCCGGTCTTTAAGCTGGGAAACGCTTTACCGGCAACCAGACAGCTGTGACACGTCGCTCTCACTCTCTCTCGCTCTCTCTGTATCTTTCTCCCGCTGTCTCTTGCTTTCAATTGTGAAAAGCTTTGGGAGTGCTTTCAATTGGCTTTCAACTTCAATCACTCGACTTTGTGCTTTCAATTGCAGCAGGCTTCGGCAGAGCTTTGCATGCAGAGCATTACTCAGTTGCTTCGCGTCTGTCTGACGAGTTGGTTCGTTTTAAGCGTATTTTGCGTTACGGTTATTTCGTCAGTTGTTCTCACTCTATCTCTGTCTCGCTCTCTCGCCTTCTTCTCTGTCTTGCTCTCGCTAACTGTCTGTCTCTTTGCGTACGTGTGTGTGTGTGCGTGTGTGTATGTGTGGGAGTCAAATACAACAGCAACAAAAACAAGAAGAAAAGCAAAAGCTGGCGGCAAAGGCAAAGGAAATCATAGAGCAAGAATCCATGTAAATGGGGGTGGGGGACAGCGTAGCAAACGACAACCCTGTAAGCACCACCCCCTCGGAACGTGTTTAAGCGTGATTCTTAACTGCGCCATTCACATTCACACACATGCACACATGCAAAACATATTTACAACTGACAACAAACAAACAAACAAACAACAGCAACAAAACGAAAAAAGTGACAACAGACAACAACGAAGTGAACAACGCGCAGGATAATTGCACGCGGATTACATAAACAGCACTCGTCGCGCCTTTGACTTGACTCGCAGTGGGCGTGGCATTAATAACAATAACAATAATAAAAAAATAATAACAACCACAACAACAACAACAACAGCTGTAATGTGCCATTGCCAGCAATCGCGAACATTTCACATCATTCATTCATCAATTTCATCATTATCATTAACAACATGCGCAACGCGTCTAGAGCGACGCCATTAGCGACGCCAGTTGCCAAACAGGAGGAGCAGGATCACATCATAACCATCAGCACTGCCAGCCTAAGCGAGCAGTCACAGGAGGCGCCCATCAAGCATTACATACCAAAAACAACAACAACGACAACAGGAGCAACTGCTGTAACTGGAATCGGAACTGGAACTGGAACTGGTGCAACGATTATTTCACAATCGATAACAACTGCCACACAGGGATCGCAGCAATCGGAACCATTAAAGGCTTCCGCCGGTTCATTCTGTCGCTTCAGTCAGCTGATTAGCTATCAGAATAACATTGCGGATGTGCAGCATCGTCGGGGCCGTCGTCTGCATGGACTGCAGCTGCCGCTGCATCCGTTGCAGCTATTTGGTTGGCTGGTCCTGCTGCTGTTTGGTGTGGCCAGTTATTGGGTATTGATACCAGCATTTCATGCCCCCATACAAGGACCATTGTATGGTCTAATCTCTGGCCTTTACGTAGTACACATTGCCGCCCATTTGACCGCTCTTTTAACGGATCCGGCAGATAAGGAGTTGAGACGTGTACATCGTAACGATCGTATTGTACCGGAATTTGATAGAAGTAAACACGGTCACGTTATCGAGAACGGCCGTTGTCATTTGTGCAACATACGCACCTCAACGCCCCGAACGAAACATTGCTCCGTGTGCAACAAGTGTGTGGGCAAGTTTGATCATCATTGCAAGTGGCTGAATCACTGCATCGGCTCCCGCAACTATGTGGCCTTTCTAATGTGTGTAGTTAGCGCGGTGGTGGCCACCTTGGTCATTGTGGCCGCCGTCATTGGCCAAATTGTGCTCTACTATGTGCAGCCGGATTGGCTAAGTTTCTATTGGTGCAACAGTCGATTGGAGGACACATTGGTATCCAGTGATTACATCAATCTGACGCTCAGTCTGGGCAATGGTACAATGATGCTGCTCGAACAGGAACAGGATCAGGAACAGCAATTGTATGTTGATGGTCAGCTGGATAATCTGACAGTTTCCACGTTGCCCACGTTGCTGGAGAATTTTACAGCGCTGCTGGAGCAGAGCACAACAGTTCCGGCAGTGAATCATACAGTGACGCCACTTGTAGCCGGCATTGGTGTCCATGAAACGATATATTTATTGCTGCTCGGTGTGCTGGGTTTGCTGGCAGCGATTAGCGCTGGTTTATTGTTGCATCTGTGCTTCTTTCACATCTACATCTCGTTTTTGGGCCTAACCACATACGAGTATATACGAAATCATCGGCAGGCACAGGAGGCAAAGGCTAAACAGCTGCTGGAACAGGGTAAAAATGGTGGCGTTCACTTCAATCCCAATCTGCCCACTGTGAATCATCCGTCCAAATTGGCGGCAGCTGGTACACAGCTTTATTGCTGCTCCAGTGTGCCGCATCCCAATCAACCGCATCCACATCAACAACAGCTGGAGGAGGGAGCAGGAGGAATAGGAGCTGGAACTCGTCTGCATTGTTGTGCCAGCTCAAGGGAGTTTCATCAGGCACGCCAGGCTGTCTATATGTGTTCGTTGCTGCAGGAACGACGCAATGATCGCATACAACTGGAAACGGACACAGAACGTGATGATGCCTCGTTGCGTTCTTTTCACTGTTGCTCCAGTTTTGCGGCAAGTTCGATGCAGCGACGCGTGAGCACGGCTGCAAATGCCAAGGCGGCACTGGAGATACGCCAGCGTGTTCCAAGATCATCGGCTGCCGCATATTTGCAGTATACAGAACAGTGTACATTGTGCACCTTTAAGCTGCGCAGTCCACTGAGAGGAGGCAGTGCAGCGGGTAGCAGTAGCACACGAACACTGGCCAGTCAAACGGCCACGCCCTCTTCATCCGCCTCGGCAGCTGGGAATATCTCGAAGCATCAGCGTTGGCGACGAAAATGGAATTGTTGCGCCAGTGTGCCAGACAGTCCAGATGTGCCGAATGATTTGTTGGCGGCGCTATCGTATCGTGAACATGCCACAGTCAGCGCCAAGATCAATGCCACGGAGTTGCCGGTGCAATTCATACGCAGTCTCAATGGTAATCTCGAGGCGCCACACGCTGAGTTGCCAATGAAAACGCCACGCAGCAGCTCACGGCTGCGTCACATGCTGCGACTACTGGGCAGATATCGTCGGGCGCGTTGTCATCGCGGTGCACATGGCAATCATGGCGTGGCAGCAGCCGAACAGCATGTGGCAGCCATTAAACAGAATCAAATACGTCCGTTGCAGTTGCAGGCGAATCGAGGCTATGACAATGCTTCCATCACGACGACAGCGACAACAACAACGACGCCGCCACCGCCAGCAAGTTCGCCCAGCAACAGCAGCAGCAGCATTGGTGCAAGCAGCAGTGAACTGAGCACAGATCATTGTGCTGGCAAGGAACTGATGCTGCTGCCCACCAGTGTCATACGGGATGATAGTGTAACTACCAGTTATACCTTGACGCTGCCACCGGCATTGCCGCCGCCAACGCGTCGCAAGATGCCCAATGCCAGTGAATTGGCAGAGCTGGCGGAGACTCTGGGCTTTGTCACCTCCCACGGTCATGGCCATGTCCAGTCGCAATCCCATTCGCATCAGTCGTCCAATTGCAGTCGACAATTGCCCGGTTTGGGCAATGTTTATCGTAGACAGCGGCGGAAACATTTCTTGCGTACACGCTCGCCCACATTGTCGCCCATTCACGAATCCGGGCTATCGAATCCGACGTCGCCGCAACCGTTGCGTCATGGTTTGGCCACCAGTTCGAATTCCGTTGCCAGCTCCAATGCCAAGTGTTCGCCGGATGTGGCACGTTCATCCGCCACGCTCGTTCAGAATCTCTGCAGTCTGGCTGGAGAGACTCTAAGGAAGACGGCCTCCAATAGTTCGTTGCAGAGCATTAGCTCCAATTCGAGCAGTACCTAAGAAAGGATTGTAGACAGTTCCTTGCATGGTTTCTGCTTGCTCCATAGGTTAGTCATAGGTCGTCGTTCAATCCCCAGTCCAGAGTTTCCAGAGTGGGGGGGGAGTCGTTCCGGAATACCAAATTAGAATGAATTGAGGCTTTATTCTCTGTAATCCTATTCCCCATTTCTATAGTCGCTATAAGTATGATATTATTATATATTAAATGTGCAATTAATGCTAAAAACTATTACTATTGACTTTTTTAAAATGTCTTCGAAGCGATTTTTCTTTTATTTTACTATTATTTTGAAATTTTCGTTATCTTTAAGTAGAAATCAATGTCCTGTGTATGGGATAGACTGAACTATTTACTTTTATTGAAAGTATAACATTATGGTTTTAAGGAACTGACTTTTATGTAGAAGAGATACTAGTGTGGAATATACTAGAAGTTATATTGTGCTCTAAGTAAAAGAAGATGTTAAAAAGTTTAATGTATACCTGAGTTGCTGGAATGATGAAGTGCTTAGTGCTCTGCCTCGAAGAATTGCCTTTCTTTTCAGAAGTTTAAGACATTTAAAACTGCTTTCATGCCTACTAAGTTTCAGGAGCAACTACTACGGGAGCAACAACTAGGGGAGCAACTACTAGGGGAGCAACAACTAGGGGAGCAACTACTATGGGAGCAACTGCGGGAGCAGTTCAACAAATGCTATGATCATAGCTATAGCAGTACTCGAAAATATAGCTTGCTCTGCGGCAATATTGCTCCAAATTCGATGGATATTGTGATACTGCTATTGCTACAATCTGATTCGAAAGCTATTCGAATACTCTCAGTACTCTGTTATTGCTTTATTCAAGTAAGAGCAGTTACCCGGAGCAAAAGTTAAAAACTACAAAATAGCATAGCATTTTCAAACACTGATTCTAATACTATCTATAATTTGACTTTAGTTAGATATTTAAATAGTCGAAAAATATTAAAAAAGTCATAAACTTAATGTAGATTCATAAACAAGCTAGGTATGTTTGTAATAAATGATTTTAAACGCTTAAACAACCACGAAAAATAGGAAAACAATTAAAATACAAACATTTTTGCTTTCAATACGTTTATAAGCAGTTCTTTCAAATGACATGAAATTATAAAAGCATTTATTTAGTAATCAAAGGACATAAGAGCAATAAATATTTGCTAAAATAAAATATAAAGTAGTTCTCAAAGGAAAAGAATAGAGTATTTCGATTTCAAACAATTAGGATGAAAGGGTCTTTCTTTTTAATAACTTATGGCGGTTTTACCTGGTGTTTAGAATCTATTTGCCACATTTAAAAGTTCTTTGGTTTTACTAAAATAAGATGGCAGTTCAAAATAATGATGATATCTCGGCTCTGATAGGTAAAAATATCTTTTCTACTTAAATTTTGCTTTGGAATCTTTTGAAACTGAATATTTCTTTGATTCACATTTCTTTTTTGTTTAGTTATTCGCTTTTGAATTCGCAAAACGCAATCATTGGAATTGTAAAGGTTTTTTCGTTTTTTGCCAGCACTCAACATTTTCCTCTACTCATAAATGTATGCTATACAATGCGCATATATTTTCGTGATTTGCACGTTAATGGCGCGGCATTCATAGGAGACACTTAACCACACACAAATACACACACAGGAAGCGGGGGCAACTAAATATCACAGTTGTATCTGTTGGATGGCTTCGCACTCGCGTTAAATATGCAACAGCATGTCATGTACAATTGATTGGGGAACATACAGCGGAAAGGAGGGGGTTGCATTTGTATTTACTCACTCTGCAACCCGATATTGATTTTCATTTTGAAAACTGTTAGCTGGGGCGTTTGCTGATTACGTACGAGTATCTGTATCTGTATCTGTCGATGTCGTTGTCGTTGTCAATGTATCTGTGTATCTGTCTCTATGTAGTTGAGAGAGTTTCCATCTTGTTTTGACTTTGCAACATTTGCGCAAACAAAAGCCAACACACACATGTGTATCACTGTTGCAGTTGCCAAATTGTTACGCAAATGTTTTCATTCAAATTGAAACTTGGCAATCTTCTGTTTTACAATGGCCAAATTAATGGCAAGGTTGGAAATGTATGAAAGGGAGTTGCGTAATGCATACAGCCTAATCATACATACATATGTAAAAGATAGAGAGGAACTGATAGATGGAGAAAGAGATGTAGACATGGCTAATGAAAAAAGTTCCAAATATATATAGGAAGGAACTAAGAGGAATGCTCACACATTAAAAAATGCCAGATAGCTGAATTATTAATTCCGCAGCTGAACATGGAAATGATGCGTCAAAAATTGTGATTGAGTCGGGACTGCCAAGAGTCTGACGCGTATGTCAGACAGACAAGCAGACAGGCAGACAGACAGATGGAGACAGGCAAACTAAATGAATGGATTGCTGCAGATACTCGTAAGGACATTTAGATAGACAGTTCATAATGCACACACACACATACACACACAGAGTGAGAGGACGGCAGACAGACAGACAGACAGACAGCCAGAGAGACAAAACTCCAATCTACTCTTAAAGTCGACAGCTCATGCCATTGAGACTGACAGCGGCAAAAGTGGAAGATTAGTTGGCATACTTACTTGTGTATCAACTGATTTTCAGTTATTTGTCGCAGTCCACAATTGGTACACTCAGCCAGAGACAGTAATAAAAAAACAGCCAACTTCGAGTCAATAAAGTATATAAAAAAAGAACTCAATCAATGGGATTCTGTATTTAGAACTTGTAGTTATACTAACTACATCTTAAAGCTTGTCACTGTGTATCCGATGGTCTAACATTCTCCAAGGTGGTATCTCATAGGTAGACAAAGCCTAACTCTCGTCTACAGCTTTGCAATATTGTTTTATATATATCTCTTTAATTTTCAACGTTCTAAAACAACAAATTATGCAATTTATTACATGTTGTCTATTTTATGCAATTAACTTGCCTAATTTGGTACATTTTCACTTTTACAGCAGTCTGGTCTCACTCGAATTTATAATTAGAGTATTTCTTAGTCTCACACTCTTCCCTAAAGCGCTTTAACTTATTTTTCAACATTTTTTCCTTCACACATTCATCTTGAAAGCAAACAGTACCAATTTATAACAATTTGCCTGCTAATTGTTATTTTGTACATTTTCACAATGCAACAGTCTGGTCACACTGTACACAATTGCGCCACAACTGACAGGTTAATTAAAGTTTCTAAGCTGGGTCACTACACTACACTACTCACACACACACACACACACACAGAGACACACATGACTCTATGATTGCTATATAAAGTCGTGTTTTTTTGCCATAAATGTTATTTGTGTACCCATTTCCCTGCCCTGCTCCCCTCCACACGTCAGCTAAACTAAACTATGTGTCTTTAATTCTGACTTCAGAGCAACTGACATGCATTTCATTCTATAGTCTCGTGTTTCATGACGAGAGAATATACACAGAAATGAAGTTAAATTGAAGTTCTTTGACTGCACACTTCACAACTCCAACGTTGTTGTTGATGTTGTCTATGGGGTTCCAAAAAAAAGTCGAGCAAATTTCCAGTTGCAGTTGCTCATTTCCGGTTGAGCAATAAAATGACACACAGAAAATGTTGCATACTTTTTAGCGCATGAGTGTCAGACTATATGTGTGTGTGTGTTAGTGTGTGCTAAAATGCTTAATTTGATGGTTCTTGGCATTAACAATTTAGAGCTGCACCTGCTGGCACTCACACACAACACACACACTCACACACAACACACACACTCGCACACACACACACAAAATTGCTGCTTCATTATATTTAACTTGCTGTCAAGTTGTTTATACCTTTATGGTGAACTCATTAACTTGACTATCACTTTGGCAGAACATTGTTATTGAACAAGTTTAAACTGTTTGCTCTATTCTACATTATTTATTATTTATTTGCTTGTTATTTCTATATTTATTCGGAATATTTCTATTATAAAATAATAGCTGTGTTCTGTTTTTAAGACAGTTTTTAGACAGTTGCATAAATATAATAAAAATAAAAGTTTCTGTAGTGTGAAGATAGTCTGAAAATAAAATCTCCGTTAAATAAGAAGCGAGTTGTCTTACAGATTTGTTCGCTTGTTCTTTAGGGACTCAACCGATACCAATTTCTTGAAATATCTGGGAGATATGTGAGTTTTCTAAATAAATGAGCAGAAACTTTGGACAATTTTACTTTCTAGGAGAAAAATATATAAAATTTAAGATAAAAGCTAAAAATAGATAAAATGATAGATAGTCTGAGAAATATTAGTTGTTCTTCTTGTAATTTCTAAGAATGTAGTTTTAGAAAATCACGTTTAAATAAGAAGGAGGTTGTCTTTGAGATTGGCTCACTTGTACTTTGCAGAAGAAGAGTCTAAGGAATCTCAGATAAATAAAGGCAATTGTCTAGGAAATTCGACGACTTTTAGCCTCCTTAACCCTTTAAAAGAATATAATTTGTCTTAGTTAAATGCGAAGAGAGTTAGCTTAAAGGTTTGATCATTTGTATTGCTTGAACTTTATATTAGAATGTTATATGAGATATTTTAAATAAATGAGAATGGATAAGAGCTTCTGCAAATAATAAAGCAGGCAGCAATTTTAGAGATTCAAACGATTCAAAATTCTTGAATTAACTGGGAGATATGTGAGTTTCCGAAATAAATAAGTAGGAACTTTGGACAATTTTAATTTCTAAGAGAAAAATATGTAAAATATTATATTCTCAACATGTGACAACTGAGATAAATGAGAAGATAGTTGTCTTTAATATTATTTCTCCATTTTCCGCTGGCTTCAGGAATATATCATCATTATCAGCATTCAATCAAGCCCTGCAAACTGAGCTGCAACTTGCAACAAAGCAGTTTTCAAGGCTACTTTAAATATTTGCATATCGTTTGTGTTAAATTTTTAAACTATAAAATTTTCGCTGCCCATTTATTTTCCTCTGTTCTCTGCTCTCTGACCGCTTACACATGTGTGAATATTGCACTTGCTGGCGATTTGTGACTACACTTGACTGGCAAGTGGGCGTGGCAAGGTGTGGCTAGGTGTGGCCAGGCGTGCAACACGTCGCTAGCCTTGTAAAATGCCAAGGTTTTCACCAGAGTTTGGCACGTTTTGGAGGTATACGACTCGCACTTTAGCAAGTTTATATTAATTTTGTCTATGGCAAATATTTCTTACTTTAATTATCTGGCCATTAAACCCGCTAAAGCACATACAGTTTTTTTGGGCTAGCTAAAAATTGGTAACACGCCCCCGTTGCCCTTCGCCTAGCAACGCCCCTTAGAATTTCAAGTTGATTTCGTTGTCTTCTCGTTAAAGTTTGTTTATGGCTCCAAGCGGCGTCGCCTCGTTCCCCTCCTTCCCATTGGCGCCCTTCCTTCCCCCCTTAGCTGCCCCATGACAACAGTTAGTTGTTGTCATGAGCAATTGTTGTTGTTGTTCTTGTTGTTTTTTGCAGTCGCATCAATTATAAATTGAATGTTGCGCCTTCATTTGCATGGGACACGCAACAAGACAAAATATACATAAATTGTAGGGATGGTTTGGGGAGTGGGAAGAGCGGGGCGAGGGGCAAGCACTTTAGCAAAATAGTATTGTGTACCTGAATGTAGTGAAAAAGGTTTTGAATTAGAATTAAAGATTAATAATCTTATAAAAACTGTACATTGAAAAATTACCAACGAATAAAAGTGGTACCAATTTTGGTGCAGATTTACCAATTATGGTACAGATTTACCAATTTTGGTACATAACTACCAAATGTGGTACTGATTTAACAATTGTGGTACAGCTTTATCAATTTTGGTACAGATCAACCAATTATGATACAGCTGTACCAATTTTGGTACAGATCAACCAATAATGGTACAGTTGTAACAATTTGGGTACAGATCAACCAATTATGGTACAGTTGTAACAATTTGGGTACAGATTTACGTATTTGGGTAAAGATCTATCAATTTTGGTGCAGGTGTATCAATTTTAGGTACAACTGTACAAATTTGGTACAGTTGTAGGCATTTTGCTGCAGATGTACCAATTTTGGCACAATTCAAGCCAAGATGAACTGCCTGCTTGACTGGTCGCTGTCTAGTATCTATCAATAGGTGCTCCTCCAACGGACTTAACACAATTTCCATTACCTGGTAACGATGTGTGGAAACGCTTGGGGCAGGGGAAGAATACTGCACCCATTGAATTATGATTGATTTACTTGGAAATTGGGCGTCGCTGTCATCGGCCAGACAGAAAATCGTCTACGCCCTCGCTTCTTTGGAAAGTTCACCTACTCCATGTACGTCTCCGTCTCCCCCTTCTTTAGAAAGATACCTACTTCGGCTGTGCCTCCTCTTCAAGCTGTTTATCATACAGTAACCCACGCCTACACCTATTCCTCCTTCTCCTCCTCCTCCTGCTGGTTGTCATTAGCAATCGCCGTTTGGGCGTTTCTATTAGTTGGCTGGCTAACCTGTAAAGGGATACGACTTGGCCCATACCCTTTCTACTATCCTTTCCAACTGAATTCGGCCTCCTGCTACCATTGTTAGCAACTCGTTTTGTTTTTAGTTGAAGGCATGGCAAGCTCAGGAAGCATGCCACGACAATTTTTACTTTGCTTTCCTCTTCTTTTTGTTGGTTCAACGAACTTGCCGCTTTTGTTGTTGCTCTGCATGAGGGCCTCTCCTTTAGGCCAGGTGGAGTCCTACTCCGCCTGCTGCAAACAGCCACTTCAGCACTTAATATGGTTTTCAATTTAGTTAATGACTTTTCAGGGCAGTCTCTGCATTGAAACTGGGCTGGGATGAATCAGTTTATGGAGCTTAAAATTGGAAAATTGCAAGCGACAAAAAGTAGTAAAAGTATACAAAATTTAAGATTAATTAAAATTTAAAAACGAGCTAAATTTATGCCATGCGCACAACAATGAAATGTAATTATAGTATAGAATATATATATTTTGATAACAAACTATGCAAAAGTCCGATAAACAGCAACAAAGTTATTCTATTAAAAATATTTAACATAAAAAAAAACTAAGCAAATTTATCACACAATGGCAAAAAAACAAAAGCCACGGCAACAATTTCAGTCCAAAAACTGTTCAAAATGCAACAAGAATAATAATAAAAATAAAAAGTTAAAGCTTAGATATCCTTGCAGAAAATGAAATAACTTGTGAAATTGGTCGAGAAATCAATTGCTTTGATTATTTATAATAATAATATAAAATACGCCGTGCCAAGTTTCAATCAGAAAAAGATTCTGCAGGGGTAAAACTATATTTATATAAAGGCTAATTAAATTTCTAAAATAAGTAAAAAATACAGCATAGTATGAAAAATAATTGTAATATGCTTACGTCATTGTATTAGTATATATTTTGGTATATTTAATGTAGCCCTAAGTGTGATGTGAATGAAATAAAAAGTTTGTGAAAAACTATGTCATAAAAACAATCATTGGACGCCAGGTGGGGCATTAAAAATGAATAACAGAACGAGAGAGAGAGAGAGTTGAAATGTGTCATCAAACTTGATTCTCGTGTGGCAAAAAACCCCCCACTCTATTTTAAATATTTACTAAGCCCACTCAGTTGGCAGTTGGTCTGCGTCCAAACTGTGGCACATACGATACACGTACATAAGTGTTGACACTACCATTGACGACAGAACCAAACTCGACTCGACCCGCTGTGGTCATCATGGTCAACAACATTATGGGGCGTCATCATCATCATCATGTCGTCGTTGTCATTTGCCTTCATGTGGCCTGTGTTTGTCCAAGGATTGTGTGGCCTCGATTAACGACTAAACAGCAGCATTTGATTGAACTTTATGCGAACAACGTCCACGATAACGAAAACATTGTGTTCAACGTTCCACACGATAATGATAAAGGCGTGGCGAATGAAACATAATCTACATTGTTGCAGCTTAAGGATTTTGAGTACATCATATAGATTTTTATCGATTTAAACATGGATTCTTTGAAAAGAAATTGTTGCTGGAAATATTTGCCATATTATTATTCTGTAGTAACTAGTTTCTATTTTTGTAGTTGCAGAAAGTGAGTTAAAATCAATGGTTTCAAGTAACACTAGCAGCAAATTGCTCAACTCCATTTTGTTGACCTGACAACAGTTTCATCTCTGTAGATTATGTTGTCATCAAGGTCTTGCTTTAATAAGGCAAATATTAACCAAGAAGTCAGACATTCAATTCGTTAGATAATTGCTTAAATAAATATTCAAAAATATTTTAAAATCAAATACAATTACGCAAGTTAAATAAAACTCCAATTGAATTATAGGCATACTATTCGAGTGATTTATATATTTTTTGTTGGCATGTTTATTTTAAATACTGTGTTGTACTCTTTTAAAACTATCACTTGTTTATTTGCAAATTCTTAGCAGATGACTGGTATACAAAATAACGTAAGTTAAAGTGCTAGGGAATTCCTCAAAGGGTTTTCAACAGCTGGCAACAAAGAAACATGCTTTAGATAATAGACTGACTAAAAGAGTTGGGATTCTTAGTTCAATTTACTGAATAAATTCAACTGAACAATTGAACAAAGTGACTGATTTAGTTCTAGATTAAAAAAAAGAACGATTGAATCATTTTTAAGTCACGAACTAAATCAGTCATCTAGTTCAGTTGTTTAGTTGGTCAGTTGGTCAGTTGTTTAGCTGTTCAGTTGGTCAGTTGTTCAACCCGTTCATTTGTACTTATTCAGAACGAATCGACACAACGCTACTGACTAATCTGAAAGTCTGTTCAAACATACTTTAGGCTTACCGTCAGACTTTTTAGCCATCTTGTAGCTTAACGCTTAGTCTAAGTATTTAAGCTATAATGCGATTAGTTATATATACCAAATAACAAATAAATAGCAAATCATTAATCAGATAAATGAATTGTTGTTGCTATAGAAAATATTGAAGGAACATTAATTGCTGCTCTAATTCGTATTAGTATATAAATATATATTATTGCGTATACGCAGTGTGCAGTGCTGCTGTAGGGCAGCTAAGTATAAGTAAATATCGATAAATGTTGACGGTGGGACGGGGATTTAGTTGTCGTCAACATTTGGCTGCCTTTAACTTAACTCGTATATGTATTATTTATGCAAATACATTGCGTAAATTAACAAAGTAAATTGTTGTTTGGCATTTTATATTTCCTGTTTGCCTTTCGATGCCGTTTGGCATTTGACGCGACGTCATGTGTTTGTCCCGGCAAAACAAATCACACAAATGTGACAGAACGCACACCCACACAAAAACACACTCACACCGACACTCACACGCACATATGTACGCATGTGTGTGTAGATATGTACATTTGGAGCCTTAAGCCGAACACTCGGCAATAAAACGTTGGGGATTTATGGGTACGTGTCATTTGGCTTGTTTGTTCCGTGTCCCGTGTATGTACATAAGTATGCACCATTATACATCTTGTATATGTACATATGTACAAACACACACACACACCTCTTTAGATATATACACACAAATACATTTATTGCAGCAAAATAACAAATAAACAAATCCAACAACAACTAGTAAACTCTCCTCCTTCGCATTCATTTAACATTCGCTTCAACAGGCTAACAAAGTGAATGACGCCTTTTGGCTAGGCAACGATTTCAATTCAACAACAATAAGAGCATTTGAAGTACATTAGCTATAAGAATAAAATAAGGTTAAATATTCAATAACGACATTTAATGTAAAACAAAATGCATAAGAATCTCTAGGAACTCAGGCACTTCAATCTATTTAGCAGACAATCGATAAACTCACGAGAGAACAACGTTCTTTCTCTTTGAGTAATTTCTTATACTTATTTTCGATATATTCTTAGCTGCTCCGCTTGCTCACTAAAGACAACCAACTACTGATCTTGACTGCTGTTATCGACTGATTCCGATTGTTGTACTCCTACTGTTCACGCCGACTGTTCACTCCGACTGATTCCGACTGCTAATATCGATACCGCTCCTGGTATCGGTATTCCTTAAATGTTAATGGTGTTCCACTTCATTCCCTATTTACATGTGTATATGATAACAATTTCACTCAAAGCTATTGCAATAATAATTATAATTTTCAAAAGATTCTTCAATATTCAAGTGAGTTGAGTATGAAAATTGTTTTTTAAAGCTACAAAATATAATATATATTTAGAATAAAGTAATAAATGTTGAATACTGGCAACAAAAAATAAAGAAAAAATACTTGAGAAAAGTATTCAATATATATGAGAATTTCCTATTTAACTGTTGAATTTGTTTAGTTATACGTTTCTTACTTACCTTCTTTCGCTATGTAATTCTTTTCTAGTGTATTTCTGCGTCGGTTATCTGCAAATTCAATTTAGATTTCTATTGCTGTCAACTCAAGAAGTGCAGCAACAGAATGCGCATTAAGAACTTGCAACTTGAACACCTCGCAGCACTTAGCTCGCACTTCACACGAGTCCAAGTGCCTCTCAGTATACAGATACATATATCTTTCTCTCTCACTGCCTTTGGCTCTAACTGTCTATCTCTCTTTCACACCTTGTACATTGCATAGAGTCAATCAGTGGATTTTACGTTCAATTTGCTTGTTGGCCTTATCTGGCGTCGTCGTTGTCTGGAGTCCATGCGAGTACAAATATAATTAAGTGCCAGGCTAACACGACTGCCAGACACACTCACACACCCTCACACACACACACACACACACACACACCGACAGGCATGTTCATATGTGAGTGGATGGAGATTGATGCTGGCCATGGCAGTTGCTTCATTATCGCCTCGTTCTTCGCATTCAAGGCTCAAGTTTGCGCAACGCTTTACTTTATCTGTTTAGACCCTGTACTTAAAAAGCACAAAGAGTCTATTAGGTTTTTCGCATAAGAAGAACAGGCAGAATGAGGCGTTGGCAGATGTAATAATATATATATACTGTATCTTCTTGAGCAGCATCAATAGCCATGTCTGTCTGTCTATCGGTCTGTATTAGATGCTCAGACACCATAAGAGCTAGACACACCAAACTTGGTAGGTAGTTAACTCTATATGCCAAGCAGATGTACATAGAAACGCTGTTTACAAATAAAACGTATTTTAAGAGCAATTTTAAAGCTAAATTCTTGCATTTTGACACAAATGATTAACTCAAAAGTTATTCAGTTATGAGGTTTTAATGCATAACTAAAAGGGTCTCTCACAGTCGGGTTCTCTCAACTTTAGCCTTTCCTACTAGTTTTTTTTTTATTATTTATTTATTTGTGCTGTTGTTGCTTTTGGCCTGTAACTTTGAGCTGACAGCAAGGCGGCCAACAAGCATCATTAGTCCTAATGAGCTGTGTAATAAAATTTCATCAAAAGTGTGCAAACAAAGTTGGCACAGGAGGCGTCGCGTCGCGTCGCGTGTCCTTCCAGCGACTGACTGTGTCTACAGTTTCTCCTAAAAGTCTTTGCGCCCAAAATAATTAATAAACCAATTTTAATTGCCAGGCACTGAAGGGAGAAAGGGAAGCGTAGCAGGAGAACTTCCACTTCCTATTCCAATCAATATCCGTTGATTACATGCTGCAACCAATGATCTTGGCCAGCTCTTGATGCTGGCTGCATTGTTAAAGCTGCCACGCCCTCCCTCCCGCAGGGTAACGCCCATCAGAAAATGTGGCCAAATTATTCTCCCAAGTTTCTAGCGTTTGTCATTCGACATTGTCCTTGAGCCTTGAGCAGAATGCGGCCTTTTATTATGGTTTATTGCGTCAGCGACGCTTGCAGGATTGTCGTGGATTGTCGTGAATTCCCCTCGACTCTCTCTCTGTCTCTCACCCCACCATACTGCACTTGCCACTTGGCAATGCGCCCTGACTTTGACCTCGTTGCATAACAAAAGGCTAACGAAACCGCGCCCAGTCAACTGCATTTTACAATGCGAACAAATGCACCTGACAGGACTCAAGTTAACCTCATTAACTAACTTGTTACATAAAATTTGCAAATGATTTTCTTTGAATCGAATGCGATATTATGAATAGAAATGCTTAGAACAGTTATTATGTTAAGAAATCTGTTTAGATAATTGCTAAAATTCAACTCTTTATCTTTATGTAAGCAACTTGATTGGGAGGGGAAAGCTGAGTCGGTAAATATCTGATATATTAGTATAAAAGTCTAGTTACAAAGTAGAATAAGTCGATGTTTTCTGCATTTCTGTTTATTAAAGTTTTATTGAATCGTTCAGATTCAGTTCGATCGAACGACTCTTCAGAGTGAATGACTGAACTAAATCCCTGACTGTCGTTCATTCAACTCATTTCAGTCCGATTCTCGTTCCCTCTCGTTCTATTCCCAAAATGATTCTATCGTTCCATTGACTTTTTCTTTTAATTTAGCTCTTTTGCATCGCTAAATATTAAGCGGTAAGCGAACGAGAGTAAAATAATGTGAACTAAGGTGAACGAGAGTGAACTAGAGTGATCGATAGTGAACTAGAGTGAACGAGAGTGAACTAGAGTGAGCGAGAGTGTACTAGAGTGAGCGAGAGTGAACTAGAGTGAGCGAGAGTGAACGAGAGTGAGCTAGAGTGAACGAGAGTGAGCTAGAGTGAACAAGAGTGAGCTAGAGTGAACGAGAATGAATTAGATTGAACGAGAGTGAACTAGAGTGAACTAGATTGAACTAGATTGAACGAGAGTGAACGAAAGACTCAAATGACTCAAATGACTCAAATGAAAGACTAATTCAGTAAATTGAACTAGAAAGTACAACTTTACTGCTTGTTAAATGTATTTCTTAATACTCTAACAATTTTATTAGATTTATTTTGGTTAATAAAATATGCGTAAATATATTTAAGTTTAAACTGTCAAACGCTTAACTAAAACGTGTGATCAAATATATATAAAAAAACAGTTCAATAAATGAAGCAAACGCTTGTGCAAATGTTATTGCATTTAACAGCACAATAAAAACGACATTTACTGCATATAGCAGAATAATCCAATTATTATCAAATATACTAGATACTCAACTTATTATCTCAATCAATAGTTGTGTAAACTGAAAAGCCACGTCGTAAATTGATAATCCTTTTGAAATGCACAATTGCTGGAACGTCCTACGTTCGCTTTGCTGGTCAACAACAATAAACTTTGATTGGTCGAAAAACTGTTGAAGTGAAAATGAAAAAAAAAAATATAAATGGAAATGGAAATGGAAATTCCATATGTATCGTATATACATATATATATCTCTATGGTCTAGGGCAACTCTTAATCCACTTTGGGTGCGCTATTTAATGGGTTAATCGCAATTTCCACCTGTGCGTGTAAGTGCAATACTAGTATGAATTAATGGACATTTCTGGTTTTACTTGCGTGCTACCACAAGCAAAGAGGTTTTACATTTTTTTTTTTGCCAGCACGCCAACGTCTGGGGAATTGCACTATGTACTTACTATACTCAGTACCAGATACATTCCGCACCCTCGTATTACCACTCGAAATGTCATTGCGTTTGCAGGCTGTAAAACAAGTAAAAGTTTTATTATTTATTTTCAGCTCGCTGCAGTTGTTTGTTGTTATTGCTTTTCTGCTTGGTTGTAACACATTTTTTTTTCTTTTCTTCAGCCTTGCCCACAGAGCGTATGCGTAATGGCTGACTTTATATTGTTTTCAGTGTGTGTGCGTGTGTATATAATATATGAGTATGTGTATTTGTGTATGCTGTCTTTGTTGGCTAAAATGAGGTCATATTTTGGCGCCGGCATTGCCATCTTTGTAATGTCTGACAGATCCACAGAGAAACAGTCAGAAACGACAATAAAAACAGCAGCAAAAGCAGCTGCGAGTAGCAAATTGCGGGTAGTAATTGTGGATAGCAGAAGGGGGCAGGGTGTGGTGTAATATTTTGCGGGAGGGATTGAGGGCTTAAGGATTGTAACATCGTCTCATTTGGGAGAGTTCTACCCCATTCTACCCTCGGCGTCGCCATAAGTAAACCACAAAAACATGTCAAAGTTGAAATGCCGAACAGCCAGTGACTCTGACTCTGACTCTGACTCTGTCACTGACTCTGACTCTGACTCTGGCAAGGGCTCATGGATTTTGCTTGAAAGGATTTAACGCCTCGTTGAATGCAATCCAGTTAATTCACATTTTCTGCGCATTGGCAATTTCTTTATATTTTTTTTGATTGAGTTTCAAGTTTGCTTCGAGGGTCTTTAACATTTGGGGCGTGGCAGCATAAGAAATTTGCTGACTGGCCAATACTTCTGGCTGGAAATAGATAAGGATACCCTGCAGTAATTAGCCTGACAAGGTGTCCCGCTTAATCACATATAATTATTAGTTATTACAGTCTGTAAAGTAATTAGCTAGTTTTTTATTTTTATAAGTTATCTAATGTAATAAAGAAATCAAATACAGTCTGTAATTTTCTATATAATGACTTATGACTATATTAGAATTTGGAATATCCCAGCTATTATATTCTTACTTTTTACAATAGTTTTCTTAGTCTTTATTTGATATTTTCTATACTAACTTTAGTTCTTATTTGACTTTATTTGATGTTTTCTATATACCACTCTATATATCTATGTATTCTTTAGCTTTTAAAAGCTAATAGCTAAACAGAGCTTATTATAGTCGATAAGATAGTCATTAATATATTGTTTTTCACATTTAACTTTTATTTAAACAAGTTAGTTTTATATAATAAATACTTAAAGCAAGAATTAACTAAATTTCCTACAAACAATTCAGTCTGTAAAGTCACTGATTCCTTGCATTTAAATGTTCTTAAAGATTAGTTAGTTAATAAGTTTACATATTGTATATTCATATTGTGAATTCATGAACTGATTCAAAGATTGTCACTCCCTGGCTGCTGATTGTTCTTTTGACTGGTTCCTTAAACTGGGCAGTTATATGATGATTACAATTATTAGTTCAGTTTATAGTTTGTATTAAATGTTTATCTATTTAGCTGTTAATTCACCACGATACATCCTTGGTTACTGTTTGTTCAACTTACTAGTTCCTTAAGCATAGGAGTTATAAACTATTCCCATTTTTACTTAAAGTCATCAATTCTATTAACACTTCACCTAATTAGCTGCTAATTCATAAACTAATTCAGCGTGTATCTATCTCTGGTTACTGATTGTTCCCCTTACTAGTTCCTTAGTTTATATCAACTATAAACTATTGCCATTTTTACTTAAATTCATCAATTCTATTGACTCTTCAACTATTTCGCTGTTAATTCATAAACTGATTTATCGTTTATCCATCCCTGCTTAATGATTATTCCCCTGACTAGTTCCTTAAACAGCGTTTATCCAACCCTGGTTACTGATTGTACCCTTCGCGTACTTTTCAATTTTTCCTATGCATTTTTTATGGACTGACCAGTGCTGGAAGGTGACCATTAAATAAACAGCATTGGCCCGCTGCGATTAGCCAGTGAAACCATTTTGAAAATTGGAAAATGGACGCGTGCCGCGGCAATGGGTAAATGAAAATTACTTGCAAGCTTTTTCCTTTACACCACAGCAGCAACTGCAACAACGCATGCAACATGGGAATAGAAGGTTGCAGAGGGAGGGAGACTATATACATACATATACATACATACATACATACATACGATACACAGCCATGCTTGACGGCCTGACTGTGTTTAGTCCATTTGTTATCTATCGTTTTCGAGTGAAAGCCACAATAGCAACAGTAACCACAAACCTTGGCACGCTCTTGGTTTCGTAAACTTGATATTGATTCGTCTTAATTAGTGCGGAAATTATTAATTATCTTTATGCCGTTTGCCATCAATTCAATTTCTGTGATTATTTGCTGCCAACTTGTTTTCAGTTTGATAAACGAACATCATTTTGTAGTTACGAACAATTAAAAACTTCTACTGTCTACTGTTGATTTGGAGACACTAGTATCTCTGTTTGAGGTCTTTCAATTACTCAAATAGCACTTAGGCCACTTTCTGTTCGGTTCTTACTTTATACGCTACAATCTAATGGTTGCTTAAGTTTTCTTTAGATCAAAATAGGCTTGGAACAAACAAATTGATTGAGATGAAGTGTAAAATTTAATTTAATATTGATTGTATATAGTTTTAAGTTATTATTATAGAGCATGTAAGTTTAAATTGAGAGAAAGTCTCTGTTTTAATAACAAATCATTGTGAAACTGTCAGATCTATTATAATATAAGATCTGAAGGCACTAAATTTGGTATACAAGCACATAATCGTAGTATAAACCAATTCAAACATTAATTCAAACAAATATTTCGCTCAGAATATGTATTTCACAGCAGAAATAATACTTACATTATTATTTCAGACAGCATTAATAATTTACAATTAAGGTTTATTGTTGGTCTACGAATTTACTGTGAATTAATTTAAATATGCAATTATTTTAACAATAATAAAATGCATTTTCCTTATAATAACAAAGTTACAATACAATGCTGCTGAAAGAGCATTCATATTAAATGTAGTTCCCCTCCAAAAAGAACTTTTGCCATGGGCTGCGCGCCCTTTACAATATTGTTTTACTAGCTTCTTCTTGTTACAGTTGTTCTACTTCCTCTTCCCTTCTCTGTCTCGTTCTCACTTGCTACTGCCATTTTGGTTTCTTTTTGCACAATTTGCAAAAGTTTTTAATTGCAAAATGCCCATTTCTGCGGCATGAAAGTTGTTTTTGCTGCCTGTTCGCTTGTAGCAAGCTGTAGTTGCTTGCCTCTTGGTAAGTTGCTTGTAATTTGGGCATAATTATGACACAGGCAACATCTGTCATGGCTGCAACAGTGGCACGCCCCCAAAGTGTACGCCTTTCTTTTTTTTTTATTCTTATGCAATTTACGTGACGCAAAAACTTTTCACAACATTTAAAGTTTAATTACTCGCAGACATTGGCTTCCAAAATGTCTTGCATTGTCAGCAGAAGCAAAAATAATAAAAGGGTTTAAAAACAAGTGAGAAAGCTTTAGTCGAGTCTGCTAGACAGCGAGATACTCTAGTTCACTGCTTTAGAAAGCCTAATCATGTATTTATCTACATATAAATATATACATATATACACGATTATATACGCCTCAAGTCTCTAGCTTTTAAAACTGTTCTCGCTTTTTGGGCGATTTGTGTTTGAAGGGAGTGTGACATCATGATGAAATTTTCTGGACACATCAACCCCAAGATACTTATCATGTGTGCCGAATCGCTAGACACTAGCTTTAATATTTGTCATTATGTTCTCGATTTGTGGGCGAAGGAAGCGTTTAAATGAATATTCTGAATGAACTTAATCTGCCAGAACACATAAGGAGTCTACCTACCAAATTTGGTGCTCTTACCATCTCTGAGATCCCTTCGTTTATATGTAAAGGCAGACGAACAGACAGACATACAGGCGGATAGACAGACAGACGGACTGAGACGGATAGACAGACAAACGGACGGACAGACACATAGACGGACGAATAGACAGACGGATAGACACACAGACGGACAGCAAGACGGATAGGCAGACGGACAGACAGACGGACAGACAGAAGGGCAGACAGATGAACAGACAGACGCACAGGCAGGCAGACGGACAGACAGACGGACGGACAGACGGATAGACAGACAGACGAACGGACGGACAGATAGACAGACGGATAGTAAGACAGACGGATAGACAGACTGATGGACAGACAGGCAGACGGACAAATAGACAGACGGACAGACAAACGGTCAGACAGAAGGGCAGACAGACAGACTCATAGAAAGATGAATAGATAGACGGATAGAGAGACATACAGATAGACAGACAGACGGGCAGACAGACAGACAGATGGACGGACAGATGGACAGGCAGGCAGACGGATAGACAGACAGACGTACAGACAGACAGCTGGACAAACGAATAGACTGACGAATAGATAGACAGAAAGACAGACGGATAGACACACGAATAGACAGACGGATAGACAGAGAGACGGACAGACAGGTGGACAGACAGGTGGACAGACAGACGGACAGACAAGCGGACAAACGGAGCTCCATCGACTGCTTTATAGATGCTTGTCAACAACATAGTATATATACTATACTTCGTCACGCCTCCTAACTTTCACATACTGTTCACAAACTTAATATACCCTCGACAAGGCTATAATAGAAATAACAAAAAAAAAACAACCTTAACTGGTAAGCACAACAACAACAATGGGGATTCCAATTACAACGATAACAAAAAAAGGGCGAACCAGCAGCTTCGCCATTGATAAAATTGCATGCCATTTCCGGTCAGTAAACTTTCAATGCAAAAAGTTTTGTTTGCGCTCACGTCGCACGGAAAATCAGATTTACAATTGAGCCAAGTTATGCAAGTTCTTGTTGCATGGGGTTGGCACAGGTAAAACTTTTCCCTATACCTGGTATTTCTTTTACAAGTACTTAATTTTAAAGCCGTTTAAACGAACTTTGCGAGAGTATCGAAAATCAAATTGAAAATTTCATTAAGCTGCACACAATTTAAAGTAACTCAATTAGTCGTCGAGTCGTTGCTGTAGCTGCTGCATTGTTGCAACTACTACTATTACTACTACCACTACTATTACTGACTTTTAAGCGCTTTTTTTACGCTACTTTGCGCTCGGCGAGCCCGAAAGCGAAATCCATCGTGTGGAAAGTGAAATGCATACCGTACACACATACATACATACATTTACACTTGTATACACATATAGTATACCTATCGTATATATACTACATGCGTTTAATTGGAGCAAACTGAAAGTGAAACGCCCACAGCACACACGATTCTACAGCTGCTGCTATAATATTAATTTGTTTAGTTCTGCGCTTTATAGAATTGCCTGCCTGCCGCACGGCTGCGCCCAGTTTTGGCTAATGTGTCGTTAATTAGCTTGCCCTGTTGCCAGTTGCCTGTTTGCCAGCGGTTAAAAAAAATGGCGGCAATTTCCACAACAATTTCGCCATTTTGTCAAAATGCCGCTTTAGAACACACAGAGAATGGCGAAGCAGAGCCCACTAGCTCGCTGTGAATGACAAATGACGATCGATTACGATTATCGATTACAAATGTGCGATAAAATATTTAATCACAAAGAAATTTGAAAAAGTTACGAGTGTTAAATGAATATATATGTATGAATAATTAATAATTTATGTTAAATAGCAGTAAACATAGTTGTTAATTTGATTATTTTGACTTATAAACTAAATAACTAAAATGTAATGTTTAAATTGATTTAACAGTTGCAGCAGCTACATGAAATGGTGAACGAAAATCAAGAAGCTAGTAACAGCAAACTGTCCGGCTATGAGTTCTATCATCGCGTGCTGGGCTCACCGCGTTATGTGGTCGCTCCCATGGTGGATCAAAGTGAATTGGCTTGGCGGATGCTGTGTCGTCGTTATGGTGCCCAACTCTGTTACTCGCCCATGTTTCATGCCAATTTGTTTGCCAATGATCTCAAGTATCGCAAGGATGCGCTGCAAACATGCGCCGAGGATAGACCATTGATCATACAGTTTTGTGGCAATGATCCGCAACAGATACTTGAGGCAGCTCTGGCCGCACAGGATTATTGCGATGCGGTGGATATTAATCTGGGCTGTCCACAGGCAATTGCCAAGCGTGGACATTACGGCTCCTTTTTGCAGGATGAGTGGGAGTTATTATCGCAAATTGGTGAGTCTTTGAAATATAAGTGACAGCTATATTAAATGAAACAAGTAATTGTTGTTTTGACTCAGTTGGTCTTAGGATCCAGAAAAGCATAAAAATAGTGTAATCGTTTAATTTAAATAAAACACACATTATTTTTTACGACATTTGCTTTATTTTTCGTCTGCATCAAACGACTCAATCTGGCATCACGCCCGCTAGAGCGAGATCAGACTAGGCCACTCTTCTTTGTCTTAATAGGTTAAAGCGAGCTAGCTGAACAATCTGAATAATTAGTGACGAGAGGATGTACAATATAGTGATGGTAGTGTTAACAGAGTATGGAAATGTTAATTGAATATCGGCTTGCTACAATAGATAAATAAAAAGAAAGAAACTGTTGCTTACTGGATTAAATATTGAACTTATTTTTCTCTTTTTTAGTACGCACTCTACATGAGAAATTGTCCGTGCCCGTCACCTGTAAAATACGCCGTTTCGAAGATCGAGAAAAGACTATTAATTATGCCAAAATGCTCGAGGCTGCCGGCTGTCAACTGCTCACGGTGCATGGCCGTACACGGGAACAGAAGGGTCCGCTAACTGGCATTGCCGATTGGAGTTACATTAAGGATGTGAGACAGCACATTAAGATACCAATGTTTGCCAATGGTAATATATTGGGACTGGAGGATGTACATCGATGTCTGGATGAGACTGGCGTTGATGGTGTCATGACAGCCGAGGGAAATCTACATAATCCCGCCATATTTAAAGGCATCTCACCGCCTGTCTGGCAAATGGCCACAGAGTACTTAGAATTTGTTGATCTTTATCCGTGTCCCACCTCCTATATACGCGGACATCTCTTTAAGCTGTTCCATCATATGTAAGTATATAATTTGTATATAATTTCAATTTGTAAGTGACATTTCCACAATTCTAATCGCTACGTTCTCTTGCAGCATGAATATTAGACAGAACTCGGAGCTGCGGGAACAGCTGGCGACGGCCAATCAACTGGAGCAATTCCACAGTGTTGTCGCCAAAGTTCAGAACAAATACGAGCCGTATCATACGGGCAGCGTTACTTACGAGCCGGAAGAGATGGAGCTTAATATGAGTGCAGATGGATACGAAGAGGTGAGCAAAATTCCAATGACTTTCCTGCTCAACTGCTTATCCTTCTGTTATCTGTTCTTCTCCTCAGCTACGTCCTTGGCTGTGTCAACCTTATATACGCGCCTCGCCCGAATCGCATCGCCAGAAGATTGCCGAGAAGGAACGGGAAGCCATCGATCCGAATCGCACGAAACGACAATATTTCGATAATGCCGGCAATGAAATCTCCCGGAAACGCATGAAGAAACTGCGACGTCGTCAGCGGCGACCATCGAAAACGGATGCACAGATTCAACTACGACACGAACGGCATCTTGAGTATTGTACACAGTGCGCCAATCCTTTGGGTTCCAAGTGCGAGTTTCGATTGTGTCGCATCTGTTGTCGGGACAAATGCTATGCGGAGGATTGTGACTGCCCGGGACATGGTATACTGATCAAATCGCGACGTGCCAAGGCCAAGCAATATGAGGAGCATTCCAGGCAGCAGAATAACAATGATTCCGATGTGGTTGCTGTTACAACAGAAGTGGGAGAAACCATTGAAAATGCTCAGACAGTGACTGGGAATGTTTCTTGATACTGGATTGCGGAACTTAGAGAATTTGTACCATTTAATGTAGGAAAGTACTTTAACTGTTGTTCCTATGCCCTTGTGTGCAAATAAAACAAGTCTACAAAGTTTACTTAAAATATTAAATTTATTGAAATTACAATTTTGAATTTAACAGCTGCTAGTACAAACTTGACGGTGCAAAAACTGAACAGCATACCATTCTGTTAAAAGGCAGCAATAACAGCATGTAATAATAACATAGTTCGTTCATGTACAACTGAAATGATTTAGTTCAAGCATGCAATAGATCTTATACCTAACAAAACAAACAAATAGATACCTACATTCAATTGGCTCGCAATTTAAATTAGATTTTAGTAAATCTTTAATTTCGCAAATAAGAATAAAATTAATCACACAAAGTCATTAGCTTTACATTTAGAGAAATGCCAAAAGAAGTTGCTTTTCTTTCGTGGGACTTCATTTTGCGAAATGAACTATTTTTAAGAAACCATGGCTGTTGGCGCCACCTGTTGTTTGTTTGCTCAACCTAAATGCGCCAACTATGGTTTGGTTTCAAAAGTAGATTCTTTGAGCAATCGTAGCCGCCAGCGGCAGTCATATCTGGCCACACTGGTTGCCATTAGAATGGTTAATCGTTCAATTGTTTTGCTCAATCCTTTTGTTAAAGTTTATAATTTAAATTAAATTTACTGCATAATTTTATTCTTTCATTGTTTAAAGCTATAAAAATCTAGAAGAGAATTATTTAAAAGCTGACCTACTAAGCAAAATGAACGATTTAGTTCATAACTTACTACATAAATTCATTCGTTCATTTTTATCACCTGTTCATTTGAACTAATTCTAATCAAAACGACACAACTCTGGCACACAAACAATAAACATACGGTCTTGGAAGCGTCAACTAAACTATTTAATTTTAATGTCACAAAAGGCTACAAATTAGTATAAATGTTTCGCCGACAGGTGTGTACTAATGGTTAATATGGAGTTTACATATATACAAAAGCATCTAATCCATAGGTTGAACAGCATTGAAAGTGGCGTCATCTCTATGGAGTTTTTGTGCCTGCATTTTCTCTTGGTGTTTAATTAATTAATAGCAGGATATGGAAGAGAACAAATCGTTCAGATGCAGCGAACCCGGATGCAATAGTGCCTTCTGGTTTAAATCGGCATTAAGGAAACACATCAACACACATAAGACGATCGATCCGGACGAACCAACATTTACTTTTGCCTGCAGTGATTGTCCCAAGGAATATTCGAAAATCGAATCATTGCGACGGCACTATAAGTATAAAAAAACCAATAAGTATTACATTTCCAGAACGTTGCTAATTTAGTAATCCATTACAGAACGGCGCATGGCAATGTATATCTATATCCCTGTGAGTTCGAGGGCTGCAATCAAATGTTTCAGCGCAAGGATAATCTCAAACGGCACGCGGCCTCGCACTGTGAGAACAAGAATAGTTGCGAATCATGTGGCAAATCCTTTTCTAGAAAAGATGCCTTGACCAGACATAAAGCGTAAGAATAGAGACAATTTATTATACCCTTGCAGAGGGTATTATAACCAACTAACCAGCGTGTTTATACACATCCGATTGTCCTCCTCAGAATACACAAGAGACAAGCGCAATCATCAAAGAACCCAAAACATAGAGTTTCTCCCACACAAGTTCATTTAAATACGAATTCTGAAGAGGCGTGGACGTTAAAATGTGATGAGATGATATTTCAATGCGATATGAAGAAAGGTATTGTAACTACATAACATTCAATGTGTTCTATAATTTATTTAATGCTTTTACAGAAGAAGCAGTTTGAATCAAGCTCCAAAGAAAATACTCCAATCTAGGGAAAAGAGTTGAAAACATTCAACTGGGAGTAAATCTATCAGAATGGTCTATTCATATATTGTTTTGGAAGACATTGTCGATCCGACGTATTCAGGAATAACATTAAAATTGATAACAATTCTTCACGCAGAAGAGTGAGCAAAGAAATTATTATATAAAAGATATTTTAATATGTATTGTATATAAATGACCTATGAATTTCTGGACACATAAATCAAATCTTTAAAAGTATCTTCCCCTCAGAAACTTACCGGTAAAAAACTTAATATGGGTAAAAGATTTACATAAATTTCATATATTTTTATATTTTAAAATCTATAACAAATTGTAAATGTAATAATAAAATCATTATACTAAGTGAGATTCTTTCAAAATTATACATTATTTTGCTTAAAAAACAAATAACTGAGATATTAAAAAATGTGTGTGTATAAAACTGAGGCAAGGTTCGATTATAAACCTTGGGTGTTAGATGATGCCTTGATTTTTAACATTTTGATTATAAATTGAACACTGAAAGGGTTTACAAAGAGATTAAAAAAGTCTGCGGGTATTCAAAAAGTATTGATTGATCCAACATTTTGAAATTTCCGTTTGGCGGCAAGTATGAAATGCTTGTTCTTCTTCGATAACCATGCTGTAAATTCGATATATTATGTAAAGCAACTCTGCCTCTAACACACGTTGTGCGACTGCCGCTTAAAAGAATGGAACAAACAAAAGGTTTTTACGACTTTTGCATACCTTTTAACAAAGATGACAAGATTATGCGAGCTATATTGGATGAATTGGTCGAGCTGGGCTATAAAACCATCGCAATTGACCAGAGTTTCGATCACAGCAAAAAGGAAGCCGGCAAACGTGGAACTGAAATGTTTCCAGAACCGCACAGCATTGAACATTTGCGCAAGGAGTTTGCGGACAAGCTGAGGATACTGCAACGAATAACAATTCTATATGTGGACGTAAATGTGGCGCACGCAATGGTAATGCTGTTCACAGTTGGCAAACCAAGAAGCAATAACTCAAAACTAACTAATCTTCAAACTTAGAGTGTTTCCATGAATCTGCGCAAGTTTAATCTCATTGCTGGACAGCCGAAAACAGACGCCGCGTTAACGGTAAGCAATCGATGTAATATATAAGGCAATATGGTAGCTTCAGTTCTCGGTATTTTCTTTCAGCACTGTTGCACATCATTTAGTGGTGATATTGTCACATTTGATTCTGTTGCCGGCTCCCGTCTCCTTGTCAATCGCAAAGCTTATCAGATCGCAGTGCGTCGTGGTATGTTCTTTGAGATTAAATATGCACCGGCCATAGGAGATTCCAGCAATCGCAAGGATATGATTAAAGTGGCACAAAACTATTGTACCAAAGGCAAATCGAAGAATATTATCTTCAGCAGCGGTGCTCTTCACGAATTCCAACTTCGCGGTCCCTACGATGTCGCCAATCTGTGAGTTATCTTCACCTATCATTTTACACTCAAGACAACATTCTGAAGATCATTATTATTATTTACAGTGCCTTCATTTTTGGACTTTCCGAGGATCAGGGCAAGAACGCCATCGATCGCTTTTGTCGGCAGCTTTTTCTGCGTGCCGAATCGCGACGACTTGGCAAAACAATTATGTTTGTCAAAAGCAAAGGACCAATTGTATTTTCTGACAGCTCTGAGGACAACGACGAAAGTGCGGAGGAAGAAGACGACGGCGAAATGGAAATGGACAATGCAAATGCTGAGGAGCAAACTGAGAACAGTCAAGACAGAAAACGATTGAAAATGTCATAGCAGAATTAAAGCATCTATCGAATAACTTATATCCCCTTTCCACGAGGCATACGTTATTTTACATTGTTTCATATTTCAATTTGTTTTTCTATCTTCACGGGATGAAATTTGAAATTCAAATTTGGGTATCACTTTATTTATCGATAACACAACGTGTGCTTAATAAAAAACAGATTGCAAGGGCAGCATTTATTACAGGAAATTTCCACATTTGTCCTAATGCGATTTTGTAACAAAACTTGTTCTGAATATACAAAAAGTAATATATTTTCTTATGGAAAATTTGATATTAAACACAACTCATAACATTGCAACCCGTTGACGAGTAACTGATAATAATCGCTCATCTCTATTCGCTGCTAATAAACAACAAAGTAAGAGTTCCATAATTCATTAATCGTGAACAGTCAATCACTTTATTTTCGTGAACGAAACCAGCTTTTAAGTTCATGCTCAGCAACAATGTAAACAATAAATTTAATTCATCTTTGTCCTTTATATATTATAATACGCTGTTCAATAGCTTCAGAATACTCTGATATGACGGCAATGGCAGCTCTTTTCGAATTGACAACCACAATTAAATAATTAAGTAGATTGTTCCTGAACAACTGACCAGACTGTTCGTGAGCGATTCAACAACTGTATCGATCACGTTCCTTTGAGCTGATTCTTAAACACCTAACAGGTTCATAAGTTCATTTCAATGAACCGTTCAGGTGAACTTGTTCTGAACGAAACGACACAACTCTAAACAAAATGGAGGTCTTTGATGTGGTGCGTACATGTCTGACAAAGTGCTGCTAAAAATTTGCGTAAAACGGTAAAAATAAATTGATTAATTAATTAAAAGTTGCAACAAAATGCAAATAAAGTTGCCGGCAACAATTTGCGCTAAAAACCAAACGAAAATTGAGCGTATTTTAAATGTTATATGATTTTCCAAACGATAACCGAAAAACCAGACACTTGAGCGAAGAAAAAATGTGAAAGAAGTAGAGAGCGAGAGTACAAGACGACGGCGACAACGACAACCAAACGACGAGAAAAACGGCAAAAGAAATATGTATTTCGCGAGACGACGACCGCAGCAGCAGCAGCCGCAACCAATGTTCAATTGTTTTTTCCGAATTATGGCCAAGTGCATATGTATATATGTATGTGTGTGTGTTAATTAATTGGCATATCTAGACAAATTATAAAAATTAAAATCAAAGTAAAGGAATATATAAACGTGAATTGATTTTAATGCGATCACAATAAAGTCGCTGTTCCTCTCCAACGCCTTTTACATTTTCGTTACATTTTGTATAATTAAAAATGGACCTCGCTGTCTGTACGTACGTTTTGTGCATTTGCTACTGTGTGTTTGCCTGTATATCTTCTGCATGTGTGTGTGTATGTGTGTGACGACGATGCTCGATTTTCGCTTGATAATGATGTTTGATTATAATAATGATTATTGCCTCCCTGACTTTTTGCCTTTTTATTTATGTGCGTGTGTGTGAGTGAGTGAGTGTCGGCTACGTTTTCGTTTGCTGCTTCGGCAGCTGAATAATTTGTGGGGGTGGCGGCGATGAAGTTAATTTTTTTATTGTCTTATGTTCTTTTTTTACTTTTGCATTTAAAAGTGGGAAAATTTGTTAAAAACCCATACCGCCATACCACTCTGATAATAAAAGAAATGCAAATAGAAAAATAAATAAAAACGGCACCCAGTCAATGATTTTTAGTTATTTGGTGTCTGCAAATTGCGAATGTGTGTTTTATGTGTGTGTGATTGAGTGCAATAAAATGTCTTACATTTGCTTGTTTCTGGCGTGTATATTGTAATTATTCGCCGAGGCGAGTTCGCCATTTATATTTTCATTTCTTTGTGTCCGCTGTTTCTTTCTATATTTGTAGTGTTGTTGTATCTTTTGTGAGTGGCGTGTGTCCCGCGTTGATTTTGCAATGCTCAAAAACTTTTCGCAGGCAGCAGCAGCAGCATACATTTTGTGTATGTATTGGTTTCTTGCTGCTGCAGCGTTGCCACACTCGCACATTCGCATGCAGATGCACACACCTGTGCAAATGTGCTGCGAAAACAAGCAAGCAGCACAAGCTCACCAAATGCGTCGTCGCCGTCGTTGTCGTCGCATGTAGTTCGGTTTGCTGCGCGCCCCCGCTGTGTGTTCATTTGCCTGGCTGTCGCTGCTGCTGCTCTTCTTTGCCTCTATTCATATTTCGTGCTTTGTGTAATGAGTGAGTGCGTACGTATGTGTGTCTGAGTGTAATTGTGTGCATCTTTGCTGATTTACGCGTTCGCACCATCCAAGTGCAAATGGACAACATCTGCATGCAACGGTATCCATTTATCGCAAAAGTACATAGTGTTTGTGTGTGAGTGTGTGCGACTGTTCCGGCAATGACACTGCACAATTGATGTTGCTGCTGTTGTTGTTCTTGTATTGGAACATAGTAGCAAAGCAAAGCGCATACATTGTCTTTTCCTCACAGCCATTTGATTTGTCTCGTCTCTGTCGCTGCCTGTCATCTGTCTGCCTCCTTTGCACACATGCAAAGACACACACACAGAAAACACATTTATACACATGCACATACAGACATAGGCCAGCAGCAGCCACACGTTTTTTTCTAGCCGGGGCACTCGCTGTTGTGTCCGCGCTCTCGCACTACGCGCAATTGATGAGAGCGTAAATTTCATGAGTTCGTCTCGCTCCCGCTGCTGCTCTCGGCGCCATCAACGACAACAGCAGCAGCGCAGCAGTCGCAGTCTCGTCGTCTGCGGCGGCTGTAACATTTTTTTCATGACTTCTTTTTAGCTGCTTCTGCCCCCATCCACTGTGGCTGCCACGGTTGCTTTTCCTTTTCCAATTACACAAACGTTTTCACGTCTCTGTGCCTCCTCACACTTTTTTTTCAGCAATATCTATCGATTTCTTTGTTTAGCTCTGTACACCGGTGACAGCTCTGTCGCCTGCTCCGTTCCCCAACTCCCGATTGCTCCGCGTATATCATGTTTAATTGTAATTATCGCGTGTGTGAGTGTGTGTGCAAGTGTGAATGTAAAATGTATGTGTGTGTGTTTGAGCTATTTGCTCAAGTCACAGCAGCAGTAGCAGGAGGAAGAAGAAGATGATGATGAAGCAATGGGCAGCCTCAGTCGTTGCGCTTTTGTAGTTTTCACTATTGCTGCGCTGCGTCCGTTTCTGTTACTACTTCTGCCATTGCCGTTTTTCTGCTTCTGGCTCATAGGCGTTTCGCTGAGTCTGTTATTGTTGTTGTTGTTACAATTGTGCTACAATTATTATTTCGCATGTGTTGCTTCGTTGTGTGTATCTACACTCGAATTAGCATTGTTGTTGTTGTTCTTATTGTCGCTGTTGCCATTCGCACTCGCATTCGCCATCCGTCATTGTTCGTCATCATTCACAATTCAAAGTTGTCGATGTCGCAAAAAGGCAAATGGCGCTGCATGCATAACTATCGATAGGTTCGCCGTTCAGTTCAATCGGGAAAAAACAACAAGCCCAGAAACGACGAATGCATAATCATAAATGTATACAATAATGTGTGTGCAACAACAACAACAAAATCAACGACCAATAAACACTTAAAAGTCAAACGGATTAGCAGCCATCGGTATGGAAGCAAAAAAAATACGCCAAGAGAGGTGAGTTTTCATTAGCAAATATTTATTTCTAGTCATAATATACATAGACATAGTTAATTAAGTTTGATGCGGTAATGAAACTTAAAATGTGAATACGAATGCTTTGCAAAAGCGAATCGTGAAATTTCGAGAAATTTACAACAATGGCAAGGCAGAAAATGCTTTTTAGAAATAATTATGTATCTTTAACCAAAAGCAGATACACACACACACAAGCACGCAAGGCGGCCGCTGCCAGCAGTCAGTCACTCAGCCAGCAAATAAAAATGAACGAGCATACACATACACTCACATACACAATCAAGCGAATTGAGCGAAAAACGAACACACAAACACAGACACACACACACGTACATACAAACCCGAAATAATTTCAATCAACTCTTTGCCGACAGAAGTATGTACAAAAGGAAAAAATGAAATAAACGTCACACGCGCCCCCAAACAACGTGTCGTCCCCCCACCAACTACAAAAACAACATCATCAACATACGAAGCGAAGAGAGCGAGTAAGCGGGAGAGTGCGAGTGAGAGACCGGGCGGAGGCCGGCCAGCAATTTCAGTTTTGGGTTTTTGTCTGGGTGTTGGTGGAGCTGCGGCGAAAAATTAAAGTAATAAAACTACAACGCGCTTTACGTGACGTGCAAATGAGAACGACGGCGAGTCACTTGGACTGGCGACAACAACAGAAAAACAGCACACAAAACTGAAGCAAACAATTCATCGAAACACAGCAAGAGCGCAACGACACTAACGCAAAGTACAAACAGACGAACATACACACACACAGACACACTCACACTCATGCATGACCGGTCGTCGTTCGCGAGAGCCAAACGGCAAATGGAGAGCGCGAGAATGGATGGATGAAAAGCAGAAACGGGTGGTCAGAGGAGGGGGCAGGCGGCGATCCAAAGCCAAACCATATCATCCATCCAAAACCGAATCAAAACCGACCAAACAACAAGCAAAAACATATGAACGACGACGACCCCAACGCACCAACACACACATACAATGACAGGCAAATACACATTTATACTAACATACACACACACACACAAACAGCTTATGCCCATGACAGAACACAGATACGATATATACACACATACACAAACTTACATAAACGATATGCGAATGCGAATAAAATAGCAACAACAACACAAGCAAACAACATACCAACGGCAGCCGCTGCCGCAGCAGGGCAACTATGCGGCGAATTTGCACGAATCATGCGAATCTCCAATACACACGCATACACATGCATATACTTAATACGTGTTTTGTACTTGTCGCCGTCTTCGTCATCATCGTCGCTGGCCATTCTCGCCATCATGGCTGCTACGCGCTTTGTTGTATCTACGCGACGCGTTGTTGTTCGTTACATTTCAACCATCAAGTCGCCTGGTACTTTCAGATTTCGCTTTTTCTGTACATTGAGATAAGTACGTACTTTTTTTGTGAACCACCTCCGTCACTCTTCTATACCCAACTACTAATACTAATAAGTCTAGCAAGCGTCGTTCACAACAAAAACAACAACATCTTTATGCCAACTTGAAAAGTTATCAGTTCGTCTATTTTGCCATGCTTTTCGCTCAGTTCATTCGCATTTTTGTTTTGACTGCTCTTGTCAACTGGTCGTCTCTTTTCGACGCTCTTTCTATACTAAAGCCGCCGACGTCGCAGTCTGTCTGTTCAGTCGCCGTCGTTGCCGTCGCCTCCAACATTGTCGGCCATCTGTCTAACATGACGCTGGCGCCGCTGTTGACGTCGCTGCCTCGCTCAGTCTCTGCCGCCAAAGGCCGGCACACGTTGTTGCTGTTGCTCCAACCCACTCCTGCTCTGTTCTCCTCTCCCCATGCCTCTTGACATGCTATCGGCTGTGGCAGCACGTGATATACTCGCTTTGCTTTTGTAATTTCGCTTTTGGCTGGCTCTTTATCGCACGCTACGCTTTAGCCGGACGTTTTTGTTGTTTTTTTCACTTGTTGGGCTGTTTTTTTCTTTTCCTTCTTTGTTGTCGTCTTTTTACTCGCCGCTACTCTGCTCTCTCAGCCGGCGCTGAACTCTCTCGCTCTCGTTCGATGGCACTCGTTCTCTCATATCGTAGCGCTCTCGCTCTCTCAGCGGCTGTTTGCAAGTTTGTTTCACCTCTGATGTGTTTGTTGTTGTTATTGCACACACAATAGCTCTATCCGGTTTAGGTCCAGGTGCAAATTTTATACAACAGTTTAACTCGATAATCGGGTCAGGCTATGGCTATTTGTTCTACACGTTTTTTTTATATTATTTCGGCAATTCTAGCGGGAAACATGGCGTCAGTTTTTGTCATTGGCATCACATGTTCTTTTTGCTATTCTTCCTTTTCGGCTTGCTTCCTTTTTATGCTTGCAAGAATTGCAACATCAACAGTAGATTTCAGTGTTGCCACCCAATTGGAGCCCAGGCACGTCATAAATGCACCGTTACACATTCAAAAGCTAAGACGTGGTGTAATTTATGTATGCTGTTGATGGTATTGGTGCTCTTTGGCTTTTCCGAAAACTGTGTGTGGCTGAGGCTGTTACTTTACCTATTTTATTACCATTTTTTTATGTGTATGCGCGCAGCGCCCATCATCTGCCGCTTTGGCTGGTTGGCTGCTGCTTTTCTAACAAAAACCAACTGTACTTTTTAGTTACTGTTACCCGGTACACGCCAAAAGCCACTTGACTACTTGACTTGATTGCCATTAGAGCGCAATATGTACACAGACACACACACATGCAAACACATGTATGTAACTCGCATTTCTTTCTGTTCTTCTTGATTGTCACTACACACATTCCATTCCCATTCCGTTTCATTATTATTTATTGTGGGTCAAATGTTGGTTACATTTCATCACAACGAATGCCACAATCAAAAGCAAAGCTCAACTGACCAAAATGCTAACGCGGAGCAAACTAAACATAAGAAATAAAAATAATAATAAGAAATAATTTTGAAGAAGGTGAATGAACTTTTGTTGTTCGCTCTCCTATTGTTGTTACTGCTGTTTGCAAAATGTTTAATCGCATTCTTCTATTGTTAGTAGTAGTAGTAGTTGACGTTAAAGTTGTTTAATGTCATTTTTCTTTTGCTTGTATGCTACTTTTTCTTCTGTAGTATTGCCATCTCTAAGAGTTTATTCGCCGTAATGATATTAAAATGCTTGCGCTTTGTTGTTGTTGCTTTTAAATTGCGATCACTGCGGGTGGATATGTATATCGATAGAACATTTGACTATCGATGCTAGAGGTGACCATTTTGAGCACTTACAAAACTGTTGGGCAACACTCGTCTCGACTCGAGCATCAACTCATTTCATGGGCCATAAACTGTTGTCGCACAATAAAAAAGAAATATACAAACAAATATAAAAAGAGAGACAAACCAAAACCGAAACCTAATGCTGTTGCTGCTGCTTCTGCTTCTGCTGCTGCCCGCCTGCCGACCGCAACAAGCACATCGCGGCGTCGGCGCCGACGTCGCCGTCGTCGTCGGGTCACAGTCATAGCAGCAGCAGAGGCAGCAGCAAAAGCGACGTTGTCGTCACCAAGTTGGACACACAGAAATTTGCTTGTCTATTATCACCTTTAATCGATTTTTCGCTTATTTAAAACAAAAGTACAGTTGCTCGCATAGCCAATACACAGATATATAAATATATGTACATACATTTGTATACAATACGTACATACAAATATCTATGTACATACATACATATAATTTCACAATTTTTCAGATGCTTGTTGACTTTGTTGTTGTTGTTGCTTTACATATTACTATATAGCTTTTAGTTTATTGTTTTTGCAATTACTTGACTGCGACGTTCGCGACGCCAAAAACGAAGCAAATGAAGAAGAAAATGAAAAAAATAAAACGTAAACTCAATGACATGAACCGAGTATAGTACATATCTACAAACAGACGTACATACAGTATGTCAAATTATTATATTGACAAAAAAGAAAACGCAAGAAAACTCATTAACTTGTTCTAAAAAGCATAAGCAGATAGTATAATAACAGATAAAAGTATAAAAAAAGAAGGTATTAATATAAGAATTTTATCTTTGTGAAAACAATTACTTGACACACTGTATGTGCAAAACTAGATACAAAACTTTGCCCACACACAAATAAACACACACAATTATAGCACAAATACCTCGACTAATAATAATGGAAAAAAGCTGAAACTAAATAAATAAATAGCTGAAATTGCAAAAGCAAAATGTAATTGATTACAAACAGCAGCAACAACAACAATAACGACAACGACGACTGACTAAATGATTGCCCAATGAGCGCGAGCGCGAACAACTCACAAAGCGAAGGGAAGGAAGAGATAAAGAAGGGAAAAAGGGGGGACAGGCAGGCACAATCTAAGTGAGTGGGAGAGGGAGGCATAGTCTAAGCTCGCTTAGCGCTCATGTCATGCACTCCACATAAGTTTTTGATACATATGCATGTGTGTGTGGTTTAGTGTAGCTGTGGTTGGCTGACTGCCTGTCTGGCAAAAACAAAATATGTGCGCAAGTATTTATAACAGTGCACAGAGCGTAATAGTGTGAGTGCGACTGTGTGTGTGTGACTTACTAACTGCATATCTAACTTTTACATATGTATGTGTTTATGTACTATTCCCACTCACTGTAGTTTGTATCTGTATCTCTACTTGTCATACACTTTCCATTTGCAAACACACATACACACACACCTTTACTGGGCTGCTGTTTGGCAACATTTGCATATCTTTAGCCGTTACCACTCTTCATTCCCCCTCCACCTACAACTGTAACCACCCGCATCATGTTTGCTGCTGTTGTTGTTGTTTTTTTTTCTTCATTTGCTTTTCTGCTACTTTAGATTTTTGGGGCTAAAGCGCAGACAATGCGAAAAATCGATAGAGTTACCATTGTTTTTTCTCACTGCAAAGATGTCGCCACCACCAACACTAACACCAACACCAACACCACCGTCACAATCATCATCATCGCCAACAACAACAACAACATCCGCAAAGCCATAAGAAATCCGTATCAAACTCTAAAAGGGGTTCAACCATGCCCAAACAACAACAAGAACAACAACCAGTCTTAATCCACGCCTCATTAATTGACAACACTTTCCTTTTCGCCTTTTCCTACACATTTTCGGCTCATTTTTGAAACTTCTTTTGTTCAAATATTTGGGGGATGATAGCATTTGCTTAGCGTATAGAGTACAGCCAAGTTAAAAAGTTCTTAAAAGATACGATACTTATTATTAAGTTCTATCTATCTATCTTTTAAATAATAACAAAAATGATTAATTAAGATAATAATCCTTATGCTAACTTATATATTTACTTTGTAGTTAATTTAAGACCAACACTCAAATGTTTAGGGGGTCAAACTGTACGTTATATGTGTAAATGTTGAAAATCATAAGCGTATAGCTTTTCCCCTTAAAAGTTGATGTGGCAACTGCAACAATTGTGTGTCTAATTGTAAGCAATCTCAAGTATATCGAATACTTGAGATCATAATTGAATTTTTAAACTAATATTTATTTTTCTCTTTTCTATTTACAGAATTATCTACGTTTAAAATACGCTCAATAGTTTGATTAGTTTACCATCTTACGCAAATAACAGGCTTAAATATGCGCTTTTTAATTCAGGCAGCTTTTTCGGGTTTTAATCAAATGTTTATTTATTTTATAATTGATTTTGTTTTTCCAGCTGTGAGCAAATGTATCACTGCGAATATGTCAAAGGTCGGCCATGAAGTGTGCGAAACAACAAATACAAATACAAACACAACAACAAAAAGGACAAAAACCAATGTGTATACATTATAAAAGAAAAGAAAATAACGGAAAACGTTCCAATAAATCTGCACATGAGCTGTAATTAAGTTTAGTAGTTAGAACAAAACAAAAAAAGAAAAGAAAATCCACAACAACAATCGTAATAATAATAATAACAATTGAAAATTGACCAAAACGCAAAAATCGCGTTTAAATTGACAGTTAAAGGATACGGATTCGAAATTTAGTGCGCATCCTTGCAGAACTGCGCTGTGGTTAAATGAGTCAACGTCGCGGCAGGACACAAGCTGCGAGTCAAAGACTGACAACGAATCAGAGTCTGAAAGTTGCTGCCGCAACGTTGTGAGTGCTCGACACTCAACAGTCGACACTTTCGACATCATCAGAAGACAGTGCAACAGCATTAAGAGGTGGCAGTGGCAGAGGCTGAGGCGGTGTGGCAACAACATTGACAACGGCCACGCGCAGAGAGCAGCATCAAAATTAAGCCAATAGACGACCAAACCTAAAACGCAGCGTCGCGTCCATCGACGCGAAACGGACATTTCTGTGTGCGCTGCGTTTCAAAAATCTGATGGATGGAAATGCACAAAATATGTTTCACGGAAATCATCAAGGGTGAGTTTAATATTCCCCTCCTGACAGTTACATTAATTGTTCCTTTGTTATTATGATGAAAAATGCTATTAAAAGCGTTAAGGAGATTTTTCTTTTATTATTTTCATTATGAGAAATTATATTTGCAATTACAAACACATTATGGGAAACTCTCTTAGACTTATACTCTTTTTTTCTGCGTTTTTACAGCTTTTTATTCATAGTTATAAATGTTCATTTGTTGCCTGTAAAATATCGAACAAATGTGGATTTATATTAATGAACAAAAGGTGTGAATTGAAGAGTACACAGAATTTAATAATATTAAGAGAAGTTATTAAAACAATTTGTATGTTAAATTAAATGAATACAAAACAGTCGTTGTACGGATTTATCCTATAGAATGGTCTTCTTTATAAATATTTAGAAAGAGTCACAGTTGACAACAATTTTATGAAGTTTTCTGAAAAATTAAGTGTAAGCTCTAATCACTAATATATAAATAATATAAGCTGCATCGTGTTTTATTGAGCTTTCCGAGAGCTGAGAGATTGAAAGTATCTTTTTTCAGATATACTGCAAGCCTTAAATTAATTACACATGTAATAGAAGTAGAGTAAGAATCTTTATTGCATATTATTCTAAAGAGATATCACAAATATTATTTTCAGAACTTAATCATCTTAAACAATTATATCATCTTAAATAATGTATTATAATAGGTATAATAGAATAAACATAAATCTTTTTCTTGTTATGGAGCTTTCAGAAAACTTTAGGCTTTTATGAGACTTTTTAAAGAAAAGTTAAAATATATATTGCAAACTTTTTTATAGAGCTATCAGAGAGAATAATGAGTTTTCTGAATTTATGATGTAATCTAAATTAATAAATATAGTATTAAAAGAAACAGAATTTAATATAGCATATTTTGTATAAAAATTTTCAAAAAGCTTTAAGCTATAATGAACTTTGGGGCTTAAATAATTTCTTCTAAGTTATACTAGATATAAGATAATCTATAACTTATTGAGCACTTAGAGTGCTTTAATAAGCTTTCTAAGCTAAGAAATATGCAAGCTTAAGTATTATTTTCTCATGCTGAATTTACGATTCTTTTCTTTGCTTACAGAGATCCCTATTACCGTTATGATGCGGCCGCCGCAGCAGCAGCCGCCGCGGCGGCAAATCCTCGTGCTATGGGCCCACCAGGCGGTTATCCGCCGCGACATCGGGCGCCACATCCGCTACAGCAACAGCCACAATATCCATCGTACCAGCCAACGGCGGAGAACCTGTACGGGCTGGGGGCCACCGATCAGCATGCGGCCATGGGCGTCGGCATGGGAGATCTAAGTGGCTGGGGAGCGGCGCCATCGGTGCCGGGACAGGCAGCAGCCTATCCAGGTGCGGGTCTCGGCGCCTATGGGCATCCGCAGGCGGCGCCACCGACGCAGCAGCAGCGTCAGAGCAACGCCAGTGCCTATCGCCAGCATATGCCCGCCTATGGACAGCAGGAGCAGCAGAAATTGGCGCCATATGGTGCGCAACAGAGTATGATGGGCGGTCTGACGGCCAGCGGTTATGGCAGTCTGGCGCCCCAACAACAGCAGCAGCAACAACAGCCTCCGACACCCCAGCAACAGCAACAACAACAGCAGCAGCAGCAGAGTCAGCAGCAGGCTCGACTGCCGCAGCATTATCCGCAGGCGCCAGGACAGCATCCACTGTATCCGGGTGCGCCGACGCAGGCTGGACAACCAGCAGCACCGCAGGCATATGCGCACAGTCCCTACGGCAGTCCCATGCAACATCAGCCGGGACGTGGGGCCCCGCAACATGTGGGCGTAGGCGTTGGCTATGGACATGCGGCTCTGGATCAGGCGAGTGCTTATGGCCAACATGTGCCGAGTGCAGCGCCGCCAACGCATCATCTAACTGCGCAGCAGCAGCAGGCTGCGCAGTTGGGTGCACATCCCATCCAGCAGCAGCAGCAACAGTTGCAGTCACAGCAGCAGCAGCAGGCGCAACAACAACAGCAACAGCAGCAGCAACCCAATCATGTTAGTCTGATGCAGCAGCAGCAGCTGCCAGGCGCAGGATTGCCGCCGCCTCACATGGGCATGCCGCCCAGTTATGGCAGCCATCATCAGCAGCAGCAGCAGGCGCAACAACAACAGCAGGCACAGCAGCAACAGGTACAGCAGCAGCAACAACAGGCACAACAGCAACAGAGTGCGCCGCCTTACATGTCCAGCAGCAAACATCAGGCGGCTGCACAACTCAACTCCTCGCCACAGTATCGTGCCCCATTCCCACAACTCTCCCCGCAAATGTCGCCACGTCCGCCGACAATGTCGCCGCATCCACAAATGTCGCCGCGTCCGGTGGGCGTATCACCCGCAAAGCCGCCACAAACGGCGCAACAACAGGCACAGCAAGTGCAACAGCAAGTGCAACAGGTGCAGCAGGTGAACTCGCCGAGTCAGCACAGTATACAGGGCATGGTGGGTTTGCCCTCGCCACGACCACAGCCACCCAGTGCGACGGCCGGTGCGAAGGTTCCCGTCAGTGTGGCAGCTGTCGGGGTGCCGCCGGTTGTCAATACGTTGCAAGCACTCGAACAAATGGTAATGCCCTCGCAGGCGCACGGTCTGCCGCCCATGGATTATCCCTCATCCTATCGCAGCGCTGCTGTGATGGGACCACGAATGCCCGCCTCCCCCTCGCCACAGCATCATCAGCAATGGGGAGCGCCGCATATGGCTGCCATGCAACAACAACAGGCGCCACAACAGCCGCCACCGCAACAGCAACAGGTACAACAACAGCAGCAGCAGCAGCAACAACAGCAGCAGCAACAACAACAACAGGCGCAGGCAAATGCTTTGTTGCAACAACAACAAGCGGCGGCAGCAGCAGCTGCTGCTGCTGCTCAGCAACATCAGCAGCATCAGCTGAGCATGTATGGACAGAGTATGGGACAACAGGTGCCAGTTGCGGTGCCTGTGTCCGTGCCAGTGCAACCACCACCACAACAACAACAGCAGCAGCAACCTCAAGCTGCAACTGCCACACAGGCCGTGCAGCCGTCTGCGCCAGTTGCAGTGCCAGTGCAACAACAGCAACACCAGCAACAGCAGCAGCAGCAGCAACAACAACAACAGCAGCAACAACAACAACAGCAGCAGCAACAGCTTAATGAACAACTGCAGCATTCCATCAATGACATTGTCGGTGGCAGCAATCAGCAGCAATTGTCTGCACAAATGTCCTCACCATTGCATCAACAGAGTCTGCCGAGCATGCATCATTTGAGTGCAGCAGCACATTTGCAACAACAGCCGACGTTGGATGCAAGTGCAGCAGTTGCTGCGCCAGTTGTAGTGCCCCAACAACAGCAGCAACAGCCAACGCATCAGCAACTACAGCAGCATCAATCTCCCATACATCAGCAACAGTCGCCGCTGCAGCAGCAACATTTGCCGACTTATGCTCAAACAAGCAATCAGCAGCAACAACAACAGCAGCAACATCAGCAATTTGATGCCTTTGCCAACATTTTAGCTGATGCACAACAGCAACAACAAGCGCCTGCAGCAGCAGCAGCAGCAGCAACAACACAACAGATTATGTCGCCAGCGCATGTAAGTTCCCCCATACCACAGCAAATGCAGCAGCAACAGCTACAACAACAGCAGCAGGCGAGTGTGCAGCAACAGCAACAAGTGCAACAACAACAGCAGGCGCAACTGCAACAACCAGCGACGCCAACACCATCAACACCCTCGCATCACTTGAGCAGCATATTGAATGAAACTGCCAATTCGAATGATTCATCAACATTGGCGGTGGCAGCCAACGATAGCAACAACAGCAGCAGCAATAGCAGCACCAATAGCATTGTCAACAATCAGCCGACGTCAGTGCACGACAGCAACTCGCAGAGTAGCATCAACAGCAGCAGCAACAATCAACAGCCATTGCTCTCGGGCATGGATGCGGTTGCCAGTGGCATGTTGAACAGCAATTCGGACTCGGCGCACACCACGCACGTGAGTGGCGTCGATGTAGGATTGTTTGACAACAATTCGATGAGTTCGACGAGTGCAGCAGCTGTGGCAGCTGCCTCCAGTGCTGCCTCGGCAGCAGCAGCAATGCTCGACAGCAACTCGCAGTCCTCGAATACAGAGTTTGAGAAGAGCGTATGTGAATCAGAGACGGCAACGGCTGGAGAGCTTTGTGCCCAATTGGCACAGGATGACAACAGTGTGTCGAAGACACAGGCGGAAACACAAAGTGAGACGACGCTAACAACGCTGCCAGTGCAGTGTGAGGACAACGATTCCAGTCACAAGCACACAGAGGATCTGTTGGAGCAGACGCAACAGACGTTGAGTGAACTGTCTGCTGTTGTGGGGGATGAAACCAAATCGGCTGAAGATTTGTGCGAGGATAAATCGCAAACACAGCAATCCCAAACCCAAATGGATGCCACGCTGACGCCGCAAACACTTGGACAACAGACACCACTGACAATGGGCTTGCCAGCAATGCCGCCACATCCCATGGCCAACTATGAGGCAGGTGCAACAGCACAAGGACCGCCAGGAGCCCCAGCACACATGCCGCCCATGTTGCCACCACATCCGGGAGCAACTGGTGGCATGTATCCACCGTATCCAATGTTGCATCAGCAGGAAATTGCTGCTTTGCAACAGCAAATACAGGAATTCTATTGCATGCCACCGGGACACGAGCATATGTATCAGGAGAAGTTGATGCGTCTGCAGGAGCGTCTCAATCTGTTGCAGCAACACGAGCTCGCCGAGCAATGTGTCGGCGGACCGCAGTGTCTGCTGTTCCAGAACATGCCACCGATGTACGGCAACAGTGCGTTGCACAATCAGATGGTGGAGAGTCCACAAGTGTCGAGCACTACGGGACGTGGTCGTGGCAAGGGAGCCAATAAGCCACGCAAGCCAAGAGCCAAAAAGGGCGACAAGGCGGCAATGCAGCAGCAACAGCAGCAGCAGCATCAACAGGAACTGATGGACATCAGTGGCAATGTGATTGTTGCATCCGCAAGTGCTAGCAGCAGCAGCAGCGGCATTCCCACCACTCAGTTGCCCGTCTCCGAGGATTGTGTGACCCAAGGAGCGGGAGATACAAGTGTAGTGGGTCTGTTGGAGTACAGCGAAGGCATGGGTGACTTGTCGCAGGATGTGCATTCGGCCAATGAGCTGGACACGTCGACCGATGGTAGCGGCAAGAAGAAGAAACCCCGCAAGCCACGCACACCCAAGGATCCCAACAAACCGCCACGTGATCGTACGCCAAAAGTGAAGAAACAGCGTGATCCCAATGATCCCAATTCGACGGAATCTCCAGCTGCCGCACGTAAACGCAGCAGCGTCGGCAAACGACGCAAACAATTTGGCGATGAGGCAGCAGAGCAAACGGGCGAGGGAAGTGAATTGGAGGACAACAAGCCGCTGGTGCCCAAGACGGTAGCAGGGGACGGCGAAGCGGAGATTAGCGGCGTGGATGGCGAGTCTCCGGACTATGATGATATACCCGTTTCGAAGATACCGCGTGGCGCTAACGATGATGACAAAGACGTTGAAGCCGGCGATGAAACAGTCGATTCTGTGCCCGATTCTGCCGGCGATGCGGCCAGTACGCCCAGTCGCCGAGATCGCAAACGTTCCACGGCACGCAGTCGTCGCAATGCCACGTCCGAGGATGGAGGAAGTGCGAGACGGAATCGTGGTTCACTCAGCGCCAAGGCGCTCAAGAAGCGACGCAATCGCGGACGCATTGTGCCCGAATCGGATGGTGAGGACGATACCATGGATCGTACGCCGCCGCCATCGCCACCTCCAGACTCGGAGCTCGACTCGAATAAACGACGTTCGTCGCGGAATACGCAGCGTAAGAAGTACATTGATGATGTCATGTTACGCTTTTCCGACGATGAGAATTCGTTGTTGGTCGCCTCGCCTGTCAAAAAGGAGAAGAAATCCTCGACAAATGCGGCCAACTCGAATGCTGGCAGTGATGTGGAGAAAGCGGAGCCACAATCCGGTGCCGAGGGTGAGGCAGGAAGTTCTGCGGGAGAAGAGAAACCACCGCTGAACACAGATGATACCAATAGTCAGATTGAGGCCAGTTCGAGTACGTCGGCGGCTGCCGAAAAGGCAGAACGTCAGAGCGCCAGTGATCAAGCCGCTGCTGCCGCGGCCATGTCCTCCAAGCCCAACTATGTGTACATTAACACAGGAGACGAGGACAGCATGGTGGTGCAGTTGGTGCTGGCCTTGAGGATGGGCAAACGTGAGTTGATACCAGAAGCATCGAAGGTCAAGACACCAGAGCCGTCCAAGACGGAGGTTGAGGAGAAGCAGACAGAGGTGGAAAAATCAGAATCTACAGATAAATCAGAAGAAAAAGAAAGCACAGATGAAAACTCCACAAAAGCAGAGGACTCCAAGGAAGAAACTAAGCTCGATAGTGAAGCTGACGAGAAAAAAGTAGAAGGCGAGGAGAAAATGCAAGTGGATGAGAAAACAGAGGCGATTAAAACAGAGGAAACTGAGAAAACAACAGACGAAACAACAGAAAAGGATGTGGAAACTAAAATGGATGTAGACGCCGATACAGAGAAAGCGGAGGAGAAGGAGTGTGAAGAAGAAGCTGGCAAATGTGAGAAGCCAGCAGCTGAGAAAGCAGAAGAAAAAGAAAAGGAGGCCAAGACTGATGAGGAAGAAATGCCAGCAGAGCCAAAGAATGAAGAGAAGGAAACTAAAGAGGAGAAAGATAAAGAAGTGGAGCTAGAAACAAAGCCAGAACCAAGTGCTGAGAAAATGGAAGTGGATGAGGAAGCAGAAACTAAAGAAGAAGCGGAGGCAAGCACAGAAGAAAAGGTCAAAGCTGAAAAAGATGACGAAACAAGTGAGGCAACAAAAGCCGAAACAGAAACAGACACAGACAAAGAGAAAGAAAAACCAGCAAATGAGGAGAATTCAACTGAAGAAGAGGGCGAAAAGAGCAAAGATGATGAACTCAAGGATGATAAACCTGAGCCCGTCTTTATCGATGTGGAGGAATACTTTGTCAAATATCGCAACTTCAGTTATCTACACTGCGAATGGCGCACCGAGGAGGAACTATTAAAGGGAGATCGTCGTGTGGCCGCCAAAGTGCGACGCTTCCAACAGAAGCAGGCGCAACAGATCAACATATTCGAGAACATTGAGGAGGAACCCTTCAATCCCGACTTTGTTGAAGTGGATCGCGTGCTCGATATGTCCGTGCACACAGATGAGAATACTGGAGAGACCACAAAACACTATTTGGTCAAGTGGAAGTCACTGCCCTACGAGGATTGCACCTGGGAACTGGAGGAGGATGTAGATAATGATAAGATCGAGCAGTATTTGCGCTTCAATAAGACGCCCTTGCGTTGCGAGTGGAAGAGTCGCAAGCGTCCGCATCCCGAGCAATGGAAGAAGCTGGAGAAGACGCCCATTTACAAGAGTGGCAACAGCTTGCGTCCCTATCAGCTGGAGGGTCTCAACTGGCTGAAGTTCTCCTGGTACAATTCCCACAATTGCATTCTGGCCGACGAAATGGGTCTGGGCAAGACCATTCAAAGTCTGACCTTTGTGCACTCTGTGTATGAGTATGGAATACGTGGTCCATTTCTGGTAATTGCACCACTCTCCACAATTCCCAATTGGCAGCGTGAATTCGAGGGATGGACAGACATGAATGTAGTTGTCTATCACGGTTCGGTGACCAGTAAGCAAATGATACAGGACTACGAGTTCTATTACAAGACAGACAGTGGTAAAGTTCTCAAGGAACCCATTAAGTTTAATGTGTTAATTACCACCTTTGAGATGATTGTCACCGATTATATGGATTTGAAAGCCTTTAACTGGCGTCTTTGTGTGATTGATGAGGCACATCGTCTCAAGAATCGCAATTGCAAACTGTTGGAGGGTCTACGCCAACTGAATCTCGAGCATCGTGTGCTGCTTTCGGGCACTCCGTTGCAGAATAACATTAGTGAGTTGTTCTCGCTATTGAATTTCCTGGAGCCAAGTCAATTCTCCTCGCAGGAGGAGTTCATGTCCGAATTTGGCAGTCTACGTACCGAGGAGGAAGTCAATAAATTGCAAGTGCTTTTGAAACCGATGATGTTGCGTCGTCTAAAGGATGATGTGGAAAAGTCACTGGCCCCCAAGGAGGAGACGATCATTGAGGTTGAATTGACCAACATACAGAAGAAATATTATCGCGGCATTCTCGAGCAGAATTTCAGTTTCCTCAAAAAGGGAACGACATCAGCGAATATACCGAACCTGATGAATACCATGATGGAGTTGCGTAAGTGTTGCATCCATCCGTATCTGTTGAATGGTGCCGAGGAGCAGATACAATATGACTTTAAGGCTCAGCATGGCGAAGATCCCGAGTCGTACTACAAGAATCTTATACTCTCTGCCGGTAAAATGGTGTTGATTGATAAGTTGTTGCCAAAACTAAAGGCGAATGGACATCGTGTGTTGATCTTCAGTCAAATGGTGCGTTGCTTGGACATACTCGAGGATTATCTGGTGTATCGCAAGTATCCATTTGAGAGAATTGATGGACGCATTCGTGGCAATTTGCGACAAGAGGCCATAGATCGTTATTCCAAGCCAGGATCGGATCGATTTGTCTTTCTGCTTTGCACTAAGGCCGGTGGATTGGGCATTAATCTGACGGCTGCCGATACAGTCATTATCTATGACTCGGATTGGAATCCACAGAATGATCTGCAGGCGCAGGCGCGTTGCCATCGCATTGGCCAACGCAAGATGGTGAAAATCTATCGATTGCTGTGTCGTAACACCTACGAGCGTGAAATGTTCGACAAGGCATCGATGAAACTCGGTCTGGACAAGGCTGTGTTGCAATCGATGAACACACACGGCTCCAAGGATGGCAACAACAAGCAGTTGTCAAAGAAGGAAATCGAGGATCTGCTTAAAAAGGGAGCATATGGCGCTGTTATGGACGATGACAATGCCGGCGACAAGTTCTGTGAGGAGGATATTGATTCAATTTTGAAAAGACGCACACAGGTCATCACCATGGAATCGGAGAAGGGTTCAACCTTTTCGAAAGCCTCCTTTGCCGCGTCTGGCAATCGTTCTGATATTACCATAGATGATCCCGATTTCTGGACGAAGTGGGCCAAGCGTGTGGACATTGATCCCGATGCCTGTGAACGGGATGAGACCGAGGATTTGGTACTTTCCGAACCGCGTCGTCGCACGCAAATCAAACGTTACGGCCACGAGGATGTCATGGAGATCAACTCAGAGGAATCCTCCAATGAGAATAGCGATGAGGAGGGCGGTATAGGTAGGCTCTGTAAGAATAATGCTCTCTTTGCGCGAATAATTCTAATTGATTTATATGTCATTAAAGGTCTGCGTTCGCGTCGTCGCAAGGAGAAACGTACACGTAACCTGGAGAAGAAGGGACACGAGGAGTATATACCACGAGAGCGAGATGCATTGGCCGCCTTGGGACTGGAGGAGATACAGTATGGCAACTGGGCTAAATCCGAGTGCTTTAAGGTGGAAAAGGGTCTGCTGTCATTCGGGTAAATAAACGTTAAATTACAATTTTATTCAATAAAATACATACATTCATTCATCGCGATATCGGCAACGTCGCATCACATTGTTGAGCTTCATATTAAGTATATAGATCTTGCGCTGCAGCATTTTCTCCTCCTTGTCGAGATATATGGCCTCTTCCTTTTTCTCAATGTATTCGGTAACACTTGGTGCCTCAAACTCATCGAGCTGTCCTCGCAATTCACCCAGTATCACATAATCCTTTTCATTGTTTGTCTGTACAATTGACACCTCCTTTTCCAACTTGGATATGGTGCGTGTAATCTCATCGGTGCGATTGAGCACATTACGCATCTCTGTCTCCAGATTCATCATTGCCTGCTTCTCTTCGGTCATCGCTAGCGATGTCTTTCCAGTAATGCCTTTGAGTCCGGCCATATGTGTATTCTTCTCCTCCAGCTCATTGATTAGCTCGTTGCGTTTAATGATCAATTTCTCGAAATCCACAGCCGTAAGGATGCCACTGAGATCTGCCTTGGTTATCAGATCCGCACGATGTTGCTGACACGTCTCCTGCAGTGAGACAATGGTCAATCGCATCGTGCCCAACAGTGCACGGGCATTCTTAAACCAATTGGCCGTAAACTTGCGCAGCTTACGCTCAATCTGACGCTCGGTGGCGTTTTCGAGAAACGCCTTGTCATTTGCATCGCGCAAAAAGTGCAGCATAAAGTTCTTTTCCGTTTCAATTGTCTCCTCGCTGCGATAACGCAACTCTTCGATTTTGGCTCGCAACTGTTTGACCTCAACGGTGGCTGGAAGCAGAGAAAGAATAGGATGAGAGTTTCGATTATAAACTGGACTTGTTCCTACCATTTTTCTCAATATCAATGACGCGCTTTTCCACCTCAGACGTTGCCTTCTCGGCCAACTCGGCTTTGGCCTTGTAATTGAGCTTGTATTCAATTGGTTTACGTCTCTCGCCACCCATACTACTGGCCATGTGTATGGACATGGATATGGAACGCTTGGAGCTGGAATGACGACTTGAATGCTGTAGATTATCTTGTGTCTGCTTGTTCTTGCTCTGTAGCTTCCTTAAAATTGAAGTGCGACGATGGCGCAATCCCACCAACAATTTGGGATCGTTTTTCTCGAGAAAATCAACCATTATATGATTCTCCAGCTTATATATGGCCAAATCTTTCTGTACCATTTCAATGGTTTGCAGCATTTCCAAGGCATCCAAAGTGGACAGACGATACTTACGTTCTTCTTCGGTTAACGATGGAAACTCGTCCAGAAAGAACTTATACGCAATGGTTATAATATCCAATTCCGGAACCTGATCATCATTTATCATCATATGTTGGGATCTCTTTGTCCTTATATCGGATCGTGTGGAGAAGCCAGCTTCTGAAGCGCTATGCATCTTGATGCTGTCGTTGTTTAAAAACTCTTCTTTGTTAATGCAATTCTGAAAGTTGTCAAGCTATAATTGTATCTTTTTGTTGAATTTATAAAGCCAAAAAAGGAAAAGAACGATACAATATATATTGTGTGAATTGTTATTTATTCGAAGCTTTTTTTGTGTGTAATGCCAACTATTCTAGAAATTAAGATTTTCAAATACTAATGTCACTTTTTTTCCATTTGATTTTCAGCTGGGGACGCTGGTCGGAACTCTTGGAATTGGGACAATTTAAACGTGGCTGGCGTGATGTGGACGTCGAGGACTGTGCACGCATCATTGTGAGTGGCAAAGGCCTAGAGATTTTGAATAGATATTATTATTACCCAAGCAGATAATGATGACCAACCATGCTAATATTGAGGAAACTTTAGGTTTTCGCTGAGTAAAAACACAACTTCTCAACCCGCTGAATTCTCAAACAAATTAATTGCTCGTTGTTTATTTGTATTCGCTGTAAAACTAACGAGTATCGATGTTATTTTTTGCAGCTGCTGTATTGTCTGCAAGTGTACAAGGGTGACGAGAAGATCAAGACGTTCATTTGGGATCTAATTACACCCACGGAGGATGGCGAGGTGCAGAAGATCAGCAGGGATCATAGTGGCCTACACAATTTGGTGCCACGAGGTAGGAATGCCAAAGGTATGGTAAAAGATACATTCACGCACTCCAACTGCTGCACGGACGTAGAGAGTTATAAACTACAAAACCAAAAACAAAATCAATAAGCAAATACAAAATACGAACATAGAAAATTACTCGTATTGTACAAACAAATTACTACACACTATCTCTGGGCCTGGACTAGCTTACCTACTACCAATAGCTATTAAATCTAATAAAATTATAGATATATATCTACTATATATACTCTGATTTTCAAAAATAAGTCTTCCCATTTAGTTGGGATTAGATACTCCTCACTCTGGCAGCTGTTTTAAATGTATATTATATACTCCTTTCTTTATGTAATGGGTTCTCTTCTTTACTACACTGGCCAATCAATTTCTGTTACTTAACTGCTGTCTGTCCAATTGTCAAAAGTGTAATTACCAAAGCTCTCGCTATTATATAACTTACAAAGTTAGCAACTGACTCGACTTGACCGACCAACGACCAACATGACGAACGTCAAACAAAAGAAAAACTGGTAAATAATGAAGAAAAGTGTGTGTATGTTTTGTTGCCATGCAATTGTATGCCTTTTACTATAACCTTTTATGATTTATACTACAATCAATATCAATACATATATAATTATATATATATACATGTAAATTACCTAACATACTATATATATCATTGTCATATTATAGCTAATTCTCATCTATTTATACACATTTCTCATTACTAAACAAAGTGCATTTGCAATTAATTTGAATAGTATGTAGATTGCATTTAAAGATCAAAGTCTGAACGCTATGAAAGTATCTGCGATTCCATTCGCCATATTAACATATTCTATTATTCTATTCATTCGAAGCAAAATCAATTAAGTTTTCTTAATTGTCAATCAACAAATGATAAATATTGATTATATTTAAGATTAGAAAATAAAGTGACTGTTATTAATTGGGGCTTCAGCTGTTAGTAAATTTAAAACCTAGACAGTTCAAAAGATCAGCTTATTTAATTTAAAGCCTTCTTAAATAAGGTTAACATTATTCATTGCAATTGCACTTAAACTTCGACTAATCGAAGTTGAATTTCATTATTTATCCTTAGCTAAAACTATAATAATTCTGTATATAACTAGAAAATTCGCTATTAGAATACTGATCAGTTATGCGATCAGCTTAATTAAACTCATTATCATGCATCATCCATTGACAAAAAGAAAGTCAGTTGAGTTTGTCCATTAACTGAGACGGCTCACTGTGTATCGCAAGAATTTCAATTAAATTTCTTTGCTCTCTTTCACACATTTTGCAGGACGCAATGGAGGCAAGTCCAATAAGGAGATGGCCGGAGGCATCTTGACGCCAGCGCCGGGCACAGCCTCGGGCAGCAACAGTGGGAATACAACGCCCGCCCACAAATCGAGCGCCCTGGAGGGTCCAGGTGATGGTAGCGGTGGTGTTAGCGCCATTGCTGTGGCAGCTGCCGTTGTGGTTGCACCAACAAGCATACACGATCCCAATCACTGGAGCAAGAAGGAGAAATATGATGCGGATGCCTATCTGGAGGGAGCCTACAAGAAGCATCTGGGCAGACACGCGAATAAGTGAGTCGTGTGGAATCGAATTAGTTTAACTAACAATCTCTGTGATAATGCTAGACTGACATTTGCTAACATATACTACTCTATTCTGTTCTTCTTCTGTTTCTCTTTCTGTTTGTGTCTCCTTTTTATGTTATTTATTCTTATTTTTTTTATAATTATTTGCTTTCACAGGGTTTTGCTGCGTGTCCGGATGCTTTATTATATACAACACGAGGTCATTGGCGAATTTGTGCAACAGATCAAGGATAATACGCCGATCAGGTAGGCGTTTAATGTCCACACCTACGTCATCATCATTCACGTCATCATTGATTATAATTGTTGTCGTTGATTGATTGATTGATTGTTTTAGTGAGCGCCATCAAGCATTCGTTATTTATTATTATACATATTAAAAAAGTTTTGTTTTATTTATTTGATCTATTTATCAATTTAACGATTTTTTTTATTTATTGTCGTTTATCTCATTTTTTCTGCCATGTTTTATAATTGTTAATTACTAACTAACTACTAAAAAAAAATGCCAATTTGTTTGTCTTTTTTTCTAATTAATATAACTCTTCAATTCAATACTTTAAACTAAAAAGTGATAGAAGTTTGTTAAGCAAACTTATCACTTTTGTGTTTAATTCGCTTTCAAAGAGAGCGAGTTGTTTCCTCACTCTCCCGTTGTGTGTCTCCTCTCGCTGTACTCGTTATTAACTTTGCACTCGTTACTAACTACTACTTTTTACTGCTCTCGCTAAGTGTGCTTAGACGATAGACTGTATTATAACTAAACTTATTATCTATGCAACTTTTATATACTACTTACTACTACTACTACTACGATTCATATTAACATTTCCTAACATTTTCGTAATCCTCTAAACTTTAACAAATCGCTGTGTTTTGTTTTATACTTAAACCTTTTTGACGAATATTCTAATTGCTAATTTGAAAACGAATATACTATATATATGCATATGTATGTGTATGTATATCTATGTATATATACACACATTCACTCACAACCTTTTTTGGAAACCACAACAACAACAACAACCAACCAACCAACTACTACTACTACAACAACTACAACTACAACAACTGCAGCAGTATGAAATCAAAGCAACTAGCACTCAATCTGGAAAGGTAATATCTATCCACACACACATCTCGCCTACTCTCTCTCTCTCGCTCGCTCGCTCGCACGCACGATCGCCCCGCCCACCATCCGCCCATCAGAAGCGAATATATATAGGCGAATAGGGAAATCGATTTGATAACCATGTGTCCTTATCAATCATTCATCCATCGATCGATCGATTGATCGTACAACAGAGAAAAAGAAACGAAAACGATCAAAATTCCAAATTGATATCCGATCTTAAAGTTAACAAATACTATATATTTTCTTATCTAATATTTTTCAGTTGCATTTGTAGTTTTGTGTAATCTGTAATAATCTGTAATCTGTAGCACAAATTGGCAATTAACAAACAAACAAACAAAAAAAAAAAACTAGAACACTACAAATATTATGATTTCTTTTTTATATCATTTCTTAATTATTATTTTATAATTTATATTTTTTTTATTTCGTTCAAAAACAAACAACAACAAAAAAACAATGCATAGAATTTGTTGTAAGCAAAGACATTTAAATAATATTTTTCATTTTTATTTGAAATTTACTAAAAACAAGAAAACTCATTTAAAATCTTCTTCCCTCTCATGCATATATCTATCTCTCTCTCTCTATAAATATATATATATATATATGTATATGTATGTATGTATATATATATATGTGTGTGTGTATGTATATTTATCAATCATGTAGCGAGCTCCCCATTCGCCCGCCGCCAACGCCCGATCAAGTGCCATCCTCATGGTGGAATCCCATTTGTTGTGATAAGAGTCTATTGGTTGGAACCTACAAGCATGGCTGTGAAATGTACCGTCAAATGCGCGCCGATCCAAATCTGTGCTTTGTCACTCACGTGGGCGCCGGTGCCGGTGACGATTTGGCCGTCACGAATTTGCCGATGTAAGTTTTAAATTCACACATTCCACACTTTCCTCTCTCCCCCCCTCCCATACATATGTATAGCTTTAGCCAAAGTTAATTGAAACCATTTGCCATTTCGTAATACCACATAAGCCACAAGTACTAACCCAAAAAATGCTATTGTGAGACCAGTCTCTATCCATATTAAGGCCAAAACGAGCCAAGCTGGCAGTTAGTAGACTCTGACAACACACAGGAACTGGGAATGTTGCTGTTTTTTTTTTTTAAATATATATTTATCTTAATTATAGCAATTAATTCTAATTTCACAAAATACTCTAGACATGTTCAGTGCGATCGTATTGATTAGAAACAATTGATGTACAATTTAAAGTAGATTAAAAAGTGAGTAACAAAGGGAACATGATATAATAAATGTAATAAGTCTGATATCACTGATAGAGTGTAGAAATGCAGTGGAACTTGTCTGTAGTGAAATCATAGGTGAATGGCAATTACTTCATTATATAGAAACATAAATAAGTCTAAACGATTACGCATCTTCAGAGAATGAAGAAAAGATTTTGTTGTCGCAGTTTAGCGCTTTGTTTATTTACTTTTTATTATTTACTTAAGTTAGTTTTTGGCCAAATTATGAAGTCCAGTGTAAGTAAGGCTTAGGGCGGAGTGAGAACATAATTCGACGTCTTCGCAATTTGATCAGAGAGCGAATTCGTCTCGCTTCGCCACCTCTGCTTAATGTAGGCTTAGAAATATTTTGTGTAAGTCTGGTTGTCTTAATATACTAAAATTTTTCATATAAACTCATAGGATTTTTCACTATATTATAAAGATTGTAACTGCATTTAAGAAATTGAGATCTATGCTTAAGTTTTCTAATGCTTAAGGCTGTATTTTGTGTAAGATAAATTCAAATAGACCACAAGTAGTTAGAAGAAAACAATGGAAGTTATATATAGGACTATAAACGTAAAGAATCTATCCTTAAACGATCACACTGAACATATGGAAATATCAGATAATAACACTCATGAGTGTGTGTATGTATATGTTTGGGTATATTTCTCTTAGTGTAAACACAATGTAAATTTGTCAAGTCAAAACATAAAAGCTAGACTTATTGTTGTTGCCTTTGAACTTTACAGAAATGAGGACGATGCAAATTCAAAGCACGATGACGGCGATGAGGTGGACGATGATGGCACGACATCGACCAAAGACTCGGATTCCACCAAGCTAACTGCAGGCGATAACAAGGATTCGCTTGATCCAGAGCGTCCCAGTTCGTCGGGTAAGAGCGATAAGAACGATAAGCTAAACGCCGGCAGCAACAAAATCAAAAGTCCAAATCAAAATCCAAATTCAAATTCAAATCAAAAAGCCAACGAGGAACTCGTCACGGTCGAGGGCAATGGCAGCGCCGTCGTCGAATCGGACGCCAAGGCAGCGTCAGCTGGCAATGAAGCGCCAAAACAAGAATCGGCACAAAATCAACAAAAACATGAAGATATTGAAATTATTGATAAAGATAATAATAGTGATAAAGAAAAAGATAAAGATAAAGAGCAGCCCGATAGCGAGGCAGTGGCTGCTGCTGACGATGCCGTCATTGATGCCGATTCAAGCGGCGATGATGTTGCTGCATCTTCAGTGGCAGCCAATGCTGCGTCCGGCAATGCATTGGAATGCACTGATATTATGGATGAGGCCAAGACAAAGGCCAATAAAGGCAATGAGGACGCTGCGCCAGCTGATGGCGATGCCAATGCCGATGCCGATGATGCTGTCGCTGCCATTGCTCCAATTCCGAACGAGATCGGTTCAGATTCATGCACTAACGCCACAAACATCAATACCACCACCACCACCACTACTACTATTACTACCACCATTACCAATCCATCATCCACCACAACAACAACAACAACTACGACTTCAGCGACCCCTGGGAGCGGGGAGTCGACGGGTCAGAACTGCGAAAATGCTAACTCCAACTCAAATTTAGGCTTGGACGAGGAGGAAAGCGTTGCGGGCAGCTATCCGCCAACTTTGGTAGCCGCCGAGGATGCCACAATGTGGCCATCAATGCAGGATCTCAATACACGACTACGTCGCGTCATCACTGCCTATCAACGTAATTACAAAAAAGAGGAACTTAAGCAACAGCAAAAGGCCAAGGTAAGAGTTACAACCATCCCTCCCATTCCATTAAAATCCATCCCATGCCATACATCAGCATCAGTCCCCGTTGAAAATGTATCGTTGTAACTATTCCCACAAATTGTGTGCTCTATATAGGATTAGTGTGTGTGATCTCTAATACCATTTATCTTTGAATATCTGGCTGTAAATGTCTATCTAGTCTATACATTCCCCTGCACAAGAAATATTCTAGCAAGAATGATGCAAATTTTAGTTTTTGAACTAAAGATAAATGTTTACGTCTATTGATTTATAATGGTTCCTTAAATGAGAGTATCTTTTGAATTAAAGAAAACTAACTAAAATTGCATATATTAATTTCTATTACCTTAAATTAAATTCTTAAATTTCTATTATCGATTATCCATCGATAGCTCAATAGTTTTTAATTGTCCGTCACATGCTATTTGGCTAGAACATTTATCTAGAAGGACATTACAAATTTTTAAAACAACAAACATGTTTGAGTAAAAATATTCTAGGCTCTCGATAGTATTTTTGAAATGGAATTAAAGAAACTTCAAATTGTATATAATTTGTTATCAAACGAAATATTTAAGGCTGCAATCAAAGTGCAAGTCGATATAGCCATGCCTGTCTGTCCGTCTGTCTGTCTGTTTCGTCTTCGTCTTCGCTTACACTACGAACGAGCGAATTCATAATATTCGCCCTACACAGATTTTCGCCTTTATCTCCGTCGGCACGCACTATGATTGCAGCCTTAGTTGTCGGTCAAATGAAAATACGCTGATATTTCCAGAGTTACAAATGTTTAATCCGCTATCATTTTTGTAATAATGATTTCTGCACTTGATAAACTAGAAAGAAACTATTAATTTCAATTTGTTTAAATTATTATTACTTGTTTTCCTTTTCATCATTCTTGCAATTTCTTAACTGTTTCCTTACACACTTTGTTTTTGATTGTCTTTTTTTCGTTTTGTATTTTGAACATAACACAAATTAAACTCACAAATAAAAGAAAACAAAATGAAATTTGTAGTGTCCCATTGTACAAGTGGACAAAAATATGTTTTCGAGTATGTAGTTTTGTTGCTTAGCTGTTGGCCGTAGTTAACTACTTGGCTTAGATTGTACATGTAGTAAAATGTAGAAAGAAAACAGACTGAGGACCAGACTGACTGACGTTACAACCAACGGACCAACCAACAGCTGATTAACAAAACTACGACATACAAATACCCAACAAAATACTCGCCACTTGCCGTCCCAAAGAAACATCTCTCACAGTTTCTCTCAGTTCTCAGCAGCAGCAGCTCTCTGTCTCTCCATATCCAATATACTTACTACTTTATCTCACATTTCTCACACACTTCTCTCATGCTGTTAAAATGTTGTTTTTTTAACCGAGTTCTTACCAAACACCCAAATCCTCCTACTTCTTTAACATTAACAGCTACAGGCATTGGTCTCATCGACGCCGCCGCTGTCAGTGCCGACGACGCCGACGCTGCAATCGATGCAAATGCAGATGCAGAGCGGCGGCAACGGCGGTGGCAATGTGGCAACAAGCGGTGGCAGCGGCGGATCTGTTAGCCAGCTTCAGCAACAACTCGACCCAAGCAATCGCAGCCTACAGGCATTGATGCAATCGCAGGGTGCAAGCACCTCGGCAGCTGCTGCCGCTGCCGCCGTCGGAACTGGTTCCGGTTCAGCATTACAACACGGAATGAACCAACAACAACAACAGCAGCAGCAGCAGCAACAACAACAGCAACAGCAGCAGGTTGGAAATGCCGGCGGATCAACGGTACCGGCCATGCCCACTGCGGCCGATATTAGCCTAATGCTGAGCATCCTAAACACCACAGACGTAAGCCAATTGGCCACTTTGGATATCAACAAACTGGCCATGTATTTGGTTAGTATGAACAATGTACGTGAATCGCCAAAAACTATCTGATGAGTACCACTATAATATGCATTATACTTCCCTGTCCATCCAAAAAAATATATAAACATAACCCCCTCAAAGTTTACCCCTCTCTCTGTCTCTCTCGTTCTCAACCCACCCACAACAACATAACCAGCTATTCGGCAAAAACATCATACAGAACTTAACACACCCTTACCACAGCCCTCATCCGAGGGCATTAATAGACCATGACCAACCAAACTTTTAAAAACCCATCAGCCAACAAAACAACCAACCAACCAACCAACCAACCTACTCAACCCACATTCAAACCACTCACACTGACAATAACTTACCACAACACATTTAATACACAAAGTTGAGTTGAGAACTAACCCCCGTTATAAAAGAGTACAAATTGCATACTAACCTTGCATGATCCTAACTAAGTATATACATATATTACAATTGAAAAACTTACAATTATTGTGGATAGTATATACATATTTCTTATTGAATATAACAACCATTTCTATATATTTATATTTAATATTAAATATTCAGCAATATTTCCTTAAAAATATCCCTTATATTAAACCCTTATATTAACCCTTAAGTATTAAAAATAATACTTTCAACTTTTTAGTTTGTGTGTAAATAACACAATTTCTTTAAATTTTAGATTAATATTTAAATCGCAGAATATTTAAATTTCAGCAGAATTTCTTTAAAAATACCTTCCGAAATGTAATTGTTCAACTTTTTAGTTTATCACTACATTTTTCTTAATAACTCATCTAAAAGATGTTCTAAGCTTCCACAATATTTTATTCTCATCAGAATATCTTTAAAATGTCAACTATTTAGTTTGTGTCTAAATTTGTCTACAAATTCTATATAAGGATTTTTTTAGCTGCAATCATATTGAAATTTAAACAGAATATCATTTAAGAAGACCTCCCAAAAGTTCGCATATTTAGTTCCCTTATTAGTTTTTATTATCTTTAGTTTATCTACAAATTCAGCTGAATATCTTTAGAAAACACCACCCAACAATTCAATTTATGTACAAACGTAATAAGCTGATTTTATAAACCATTAAGCCATTCATATTAGACCATGTGGTTTATATGGAGTGTGAGTTGATCATTCAATAAGGGTGTCAAGGTTGAAGATCTAAACCGGTTTTAAAACTATATACGGTTTTGCAACCCTTAATTTTCAAGTGCTAATTGAGTCAAATGTGAAAATTCGAAGCAAGTTAATCTTGATATTATATGCCTATTTGCCATTGTCTGTCTCCCTTCTATATCGATAGATACGTAGACTATAACTGTGTGTATCGATGAACCCCTTTTGCAACTGCGAATTGGTGTGGAGTGTGTGAAAAGCCAAAAAGAGGGAATCTGGCAAGCGAAAAGAAAAAAGATAAAATAAATAAATAAAATAAGTTACACACCCACCGTGTGAGGTGGTGGCGGTGGTGGATATCTTTCATACGCGAGTGTATAACTGTCTAGTATGTGTTTGAGTGTGTGTGTGTGTGTGTATGTACTTCCGAATGTTCAAACAAAAGCAACGATGACAAAACGAGACGAACGACAAACGCGAGAGCGAAGGCGACGACAACACGGGGGCAAAAATACAAATACAAATACACTTATGCTTAATTTATGCAAAATAAAAGAAATACACATAGAGTTGCCGAATGGATGCCGAGAGCTGACTTCGACTTCGAATTTGAAGCCCGAAATGTGGTGCACACGAGATGCGATGCTCCTCCGTTCGGCCGCGAATGAGCAGCCAAAACGAGCAAACGAGAAAATGTCAAACCACTTTGCACACTCAGCAACAGCCTCCCCAAAATGTTGTTGTGTTGATGCTGCCACCTTCGACAACAGTGAAGCCACAGCCATGTTGGCCAAACAACGCTTGGGTCAAATTATGAGATTCGACTTGGAGATGAAGTCAATTGTACAACCTGACGCGCATTTTACTGTAGCAACAACAACAACAGCTACAATGTTGTCGACGCCATTATCAAAAGGCAAAGCGAACGCCAGCGCCATCAATCAAGCAAGCAACAACAACACCAAGTAGCAGCAGCGGCGTCGACGCCAACAGCAGCAGCAGAAGTAGAAGCAGCAGCAGCAAGAAGAGCAAGTAAAACGGTCACACAAGCAAAGCCAAAGCCGCATTATGGCAATGGCATGTTGTTGTTGTTGTTGTTGCTGTTGTTCTTATTCCTTGCTGTTCGTGTTGTTGTATTGACGAAGTAAAGTTCTTCTTTGGTGACGATGATTGTTGCCCCCTGTTGTTGTTGTTGTTTTTGCCGTGGCGGCGTTGGCGGGCGACGCTGACGCTGGTCTCTGACTCTGACTGTTTTGTTGAATATATTGGGTATCGGTAACGGGTGGTTCTTCTGCTTCTTCTGCTTGTTGTCTGTACTTGTGCTCCCTTTGTGTGTATTAGTTTTCCATGACTGCGCGACTGTGTGTGTGTATCTAGTATAGGTGTATGTGACTTTGGGTTTGTGTGAGTTTGTAATTTTACATTTTCTGGATTTATCCAATGTTTAATTTTTTGCTTCATGCGCCCACCCAAATGATGTCGCTCTCAGGCCGCGTGTTGTATCCGTATCCGTGTCCGTATCGCGCTCGCTCTCACGGGGCAAGCTCGTGGGTCTGAATTATTGAGCGAGATGCGATGATGATGGCGAATATACATAGGTAGTAGTAGTATTAGTATGTGACTTGGGATGTGGTGACCTGTTCCGTTCCATTCCTTTCCTGCCTCTTTCTTTTGTGCCCGCGGCGTCAATAAAGCCAAAGCCTAATTGTGCTCATTTGAGCTCATCGTTATAGTTGTTGTTCTTGTTATTGTTGTTGTTGTTGCTGCTGTCTGCTCCTTTTGCTCTACTGTTCGCTGCTTTTCGAGCTCGTTCTTTCTATGCTTACTTGCAGTCACCGTCGTAGCTTAAAAGAATTTTTTATACACTGAGCCCATTAAAAATTGGCAAAAGGCAAAAAAAAAGGGTATAATCGTTTTAGGGAAGTGTTTTTTATTGACATAAGCAGGCATCTGCGAGCCAATAAAGTATATTCTTGATCAGTATTAACAAAAGAGTATAATGTTAAAAGTAAAGAGTTAATATATTTAAGGGCTTCGACTTAGGGTGTCTTCTAGTCGTGTACGCTCAACTAGACTAGGTGTTTTTTTTATCCTGTGGGATATATAAAGTTTGTTAACAGTATGTAACAGTCAGAAGAAAGCTTTTAAGTGTATATTTTCTTGATCAGGATCAGAATGACAACCCCTCTCCGCCTACAAATTGAAAGAATAACAAGAAGAATTACCACAGAATTAGATGGGGTATTCATTTAAGCGACGTCCTCTTCAGCCACAGGGTATATTACGGTCGGGATGCCCAACTACTGTTCGGCTTGTTCTTTTTTTTATTATTCCCTTTTTGCATTTTGCAACGTGTATTTAGAACACAGGCATAGAGTTAGCTTATGTATGTATGTATATGTATACGTGAATCCATCTCTGTGTGTATGTGTGTGTATATGTTTGGTATTCTTTTTTGCGCCATCTTTGGGGTCTGCGATTTGCTTGGATGCTCACATTTGCTGACCGCTATTCGATTTATTATTTTATTAGCATTTTTTGCTATGCCATGCACAGTGGTACAATTACCAATTGTTAACGACAGTTAGTTGAACCACTGTGCTCGTGCGTTTCACGTGTTGCTGTTGTGCAGCTGATGGCAGCTGCTGCTGCTGTTGCTGTGGCTGTCGCGTCGGCGCATTCATTTCACACCTGTCATCAACAATTCGAATCATTTAAAAAAAACCTGCCCAGTGTGCAATGGTCAGTTCATCAATATAAGTGCACACACACACACATACACATGTTTGTAGTTGTATTGGGGCTACGTGTCTTAAATGAGTCGCTGCTTTTGTTGTCTACCTGCCTTTTGATTTAGTTTTGCGTTACGCTTTAGTCAAATTTACGAACATACATCTATAGGAAAATCGTCACACACTCATACATATCTGTATGGTACATGTATACACCACACACACACTATTGCAAACGTAACCTCTCACGTGCAGTTGCAGTTGCTCTCTCAGCAACCGATCATGTTATTGTATGCGTGTGTTTTTGTATGCACATGTGTGTGTGTGTGTGTGTGTTTGGTCATATGCATTTGCTGAAGATGTGTCGCTGTCGCCGTCGATTGGCAGCTTGCTTTGTGCTGCTGCTGCTGCCGTTGATGACGATGGTGGTGGTGGTTGTGGTGGGATTGTTGGATGTGTATCTGTATCTGTATCTTACAGATTGATTAATAATCTCGTTTTTATACTCAGCGGTGCTCTGACTACGTGCTTATCGCACTTTACTGCAGTTTCTATCTTTCGCATTACTTGCCCAACAATCTTTGCACATTATACATGCATACATATGTACATATTTATATGTAGATTAGTTGTGGTCGCCTAAGCCAAAGGTCGTATTAATTAAACAATCATTGGTTGCTCTATAATGCTCAAAGAACTTGTCCGCCCGAGCTTTTGCCATTCTACATTGTCCTTTCAATAAAAGACAAAATTCTAGTAGCATTATTTCTCTGCTTTGCCTGCTATCCTGTATGGTATGTATGTGTGAGTGTGTGTGTGTGTGTGTGCACATTTTATACCTGAATTTTAATCCATTTCTCAGTTCTAGCCTAAGCGCATGGCTGGCTATTATTTCATGTTATCCCTTTTACGCTGTGTGTCCTTTGCCCGTTCTTCTCGATTGCGCCAACATCACTCGCAGCCGTCTCTGCTTATGCCTTGTCGTCAACAGTTTTTGTGGTACATTTGTTTCATTGCTTGGCTTTTTTGCCGTGTATGTCATGTATCCCCCTCCCTCCATCTCCATCTCCTCTCGCTCCACCTCCTTCAACGGGCACGTGTGTGAGTGAATATATATTTATATATATATGTATAGGAGCGAGTATGCGTATATGTATGTATGTATGTTGGCAGGCTCTGCCTTTGCCATTGCCTTTTGCTTACATTACACAGTTGACACAATGTGGTGCCTCCTCATTCTTCTTCAACTCGTCCATCCAGTGCACAACACTCCTTGTCGTCGACGTCGTCGTTGTCGCACACAGACACAATATAATACGCTCCCATTCGCTCTCGCTAGCGTTGCTCTCCGCATCCAATGCGCTCTCTTTCTCCCTCTCTCAGTTGGTTGGCACTGCAAGTGACGCTTTGCTTTGCTTTGCCTGCCTTGCCTTTGCCGCTCATTCACCTCAGAGGACAGGCTGTGACTGCCTTTCTGCCTGCCCATCTCATTCATATTCACATTCACCCAAAACGGCGTTTGGCTTAATCTCACGATTGTTTGGTTTCGTTTGGTTTGGTTTTTCTGCTCTGGCTCTGGCTCAGCGCTGCTGCTATTGCTGCTGCTGCTCTGCTCCCTCGCTCAATAGTAGTTGCTTGCTTGTGTTGTTGGGTTGACTAGCGACCGACCTCTCCCCCGTTCTGTTCGTCGCCGTTGCTTGCTGATTCGCATTCGATTTTAGCTGCTAGTGCCGCTGCCGCCGTCGCTGCTTCCGTGCGCGTATGCGTCCCCGTTGTGGTCTCGCTGTGTTTCTCACTGAATATATATATATATGTATACGTGCATGAGTGTGCCTCTGTGTTTGTGTGTGTGAGGAGTGTTTCTTGTATTTAGTCCGCAATGCGCTCGCTCATTATTTGTTTGAGCGCCGCGGTGTAAAGTTGTAAAAAGTCCAAGTGCTTGAGCAGCAAACGCATCCATATCCAAACATCGTTCTCGTGTCGGGGTCCCGTCTATACATGTGTCTCCCTCTTTCACCCGCTCTATGCATATGTCGTTTGTTAGCCTGTATGTTTGTATCTGTGTGTGTGTGTGTGTGTAGAAGAAATAATAATAATCAAACGAATGGAAAAATGTAATTGCTGAGGCAAAAGTAGACGACGAGACGAGTCGAGTGCGAGAGTGCGAGTGGCGAGTGCAGACGTCGCGTCGTTGACGAAACACAACAACAAGCAACGTGCAAATGGCAAATGTGTCGCCGCCGCTGAAGTCGTTGTCGCAATGAATGATAATTAGTGCTTAATTAAAATCAATAATGTCGAATTCGAAATCCATTTCAATATTTGTGATATACATAGTATATGTAACATATGCATTGTAAATTGCATATCAAGTCAAGTGCTGTGTGCCTAAAATTCTCTAAATCTACAAAATGGAGGTTATTAAACCCATGGATTTTAGCAGTTTCTCTGCATTCTGCGAGCATCTAAATAAATCAACAGCCGCCGCTACAGCGGCGGCAGCAGCAGCAGCAACAACAACAACACCAACACCAGCAACTGTAGCGCCCACTTTAAACAATGGAATTTATTTGGAGGTAAAACTACAGTAACAACAGCAATAAAAGCAATAATAACAATAACAAATACAGAAACACTAGTAGCAACCACGAGACCAACAACAACAACAACAACAACAACAACAGCAATGACAATGACAATTTATTGTATCAAATTTGCAAAACTTAATTAAAATGAAGGCAACAGCGACAAAAGCCCCAATCGAATAAATGTGAATGCAAAGAATGCGTGTGCAGAGAACGCAAGAACGAAGAAACCGAGGCAAGAAGAACAAGAAGTAGAAATAAAAGTAACATCCAAGCAACTTCAAAGCAATAACCACAAGGCAGGGCAGCAGGCAACCAACGAAAAGAAGAAGCAAATCGAGCTGCTAAGTTAAAGCGAAATACAAAACAATAAATTTATGCCTATAGATTTCACATGTACGAACGTTGCCACTTACACGGCATGTGTAACTTACTCACTCTCACTCACTACTGTGACTCTCTCAGTAAGACGCACACATGCAAGCAAACAAATACAATACACGGTAACCAGTTGTCTCAGTGTATGATTGTATATGTGTGTGAGCGCTCATTTAAATTCGTTTTTCCGCCTGTCTTCTACCCCATTTCCATTCCATTTCATTCCATTTCTTTGGACAGTCGCGGCAAGTCAAGCCGATGCCGCTGCCGCTGTCGCTGCCATTGCTTGCTACTTACTAATAATCATAATCAATCGCTCGCACTTGTATCGTGCAAAATGCACGAAGAGAGAGGGCAACGAAGCCGTCGCGTGTCGTTGAGCGTATGCGCAAGTGAGATGGAGCGAGATAGATAGATAGATAGTGGGAAGTGGAAGAGGTTGTTCGTTCAGACTCTTTATCTTACTCGCTTTGTCGTTTGTTTTTGTTTGCCCCCCTTTTTTTTGGATATCGTTTCTTGTTTGGAATTTGTATATGAAAAGCCGTTAGCCTGGCACAAACACACAGCGCTGCCAACCTGCGCCAATTGGCATCCTTGAGGGCAAAGCCAGAGCTGCCAACATGACTGAGAGCAGCCCCCAAAGGCACTTGACTGCATGTATGCAGAACTAGAGTCAGAGCAATACTTGCATTTTAGTTGTTGTTTTGATTTGCATCCATACACAAAATATATGTATGCTATTTTTGCAACCACCTGGCAACGCTGTCTGCGGAGTTGCCGACTGGCAGCCTATTTGTGTGGTGTTTGGGGGGTCACCTGCCCTCCATTATTATTATTATTATTATTATTATCATAACTAACTACGGCACCAAGAGTGGAAGCACACAGCCCACACACGAATTTTAAGTGTGTGTGTGTGAGTGTTTGCTTTGCCCTCGCCTTCACTTTGCCTATGCGTTAGTGTGTGTGCGAAGAGAGCTTCTTTTTGCTGTGTGTAACGGTGCCCGTGCAATTGGTCTCGCAGGATTCATTTGTTTGTCTCCGGCTTTTGGGACTGGTACTGTCGCTGCCTCCGCTTCGCTTTGCCTCGTGCTCATTGTCGCTGGCATTTGCCCTCTTTGATACTTCGGGCACGTTATTAGGGGTGTAAAATGGATTTTTTACTTTTATTATTATGATTTTATTGTATTTCCCAGTTTCAGTTTCAGCTCGTTCGTATTTAGTCGACATCGTCGTCGTCGTCGTCGTCGTCATAGCCGCCATTGTCTCTCATTTTGCCCCTTTGCTTTTCGCTCGCCATTCGCATTTTGTACTTTTCGCAAAAATTGTAATTCAAAAGGCAGGCAGGCAGGGACCACCAACAACCCCCTACCCCCTGCACTACTAAGAACAGCACCCACCCCTGATGCATCCCGGGATGTTACTGATGAGAGGGGTCTACGGGGCTTGGGTTCCGCCGGACGCGTCATTGCTTTTTACTTCTTTTATTTCAAATTGTGTAAATATACGTAATGAATTTTCGTTGCGTTCCACATTTTGTTTTATTTTTTGGTAATCAAATTGAATTGTAATAAACGCATATATATTTGCTATGTATAACTGTAAGTTAGAGCTGCGTAGTACTGTTAGTTGTTGTGGGAGGGAGAAGTCTTATCTTATCGCGAATGTCTTTGGTATGTCATGAATGGGCAACGATTGTAAAGTAGCCAAGATTATATATACTTCATGCCTGATGATGTCTCTCTAATCCATTAACAAGCCACTACAAATAATCGATGTGAGTCATAAGAAATGAGAAGATATTTATATGTATGGCTCCATGTAGATTAATTGAAAATGAAATGGAAAATTAAAATATTAGATATGCTTGTTATTGGCTTTAAACCTAGAATTTACCACAGCTAAAGATTGTGAAATACGCATTTACGAAGTAGTCCAAATATGTACTATAAGATATGCGATAAGAAACGGTTATGAATCACTTTTTTATTTGAGCAACTAACAGAGATACTGTTTAACAGTAGAATATTTAAAAATACAACTTAATAGCTCTATAACAAAGAAAACTATATAAATTAGAAATTTATGTATTTATTTGTTTATTAATCTTTTACAAATATGCAAAACTATACTTCGAATCCTTAAACTTAACAACATAAACATGAAAACTACACTAAACATTCTTAAACACTTTTATGGCATGTCATAATAACAGCAAATATATTAAAAACTAACCTAATAACATAAATATATATAAACAAGTAACTATATTAGAAAACAAGCCAAAGAGTCGGTAGTAGGGAACGATTTGCTACAGTCGAAGTCTGTAAAACTCTCGATTAATTGCATAGAATAGTATGCCAACTTTTTGTAGCCACATTTTTTATTTATAATATAAGCGCAATGCAAAACACTAGATACAAATATCATGTTTACTTCTTGCGGCTTTAATTCATTCTCAAAAATGGGCAAATGCTCTAATAGTGCGTTGTAATAATGTCAGTGCTCTCTTCAGCTACCTTTGGCCGGACACTGTTTTCTAATAACTTTCGAGTTTATTATCTGATCGACATTGAAAGTGGTTCTGTTAAGCTCATAAACGACCAATATACAAAATTAAGTGTCTCTAGCTCTTATAGTCTCTGAGATCTAGGTGCTCATACAGAAGGACGGACGGACATGGCTATATAGGCTGTATATGGGGTCTGCCAAACTATTCTCTTTCACAACATTAAACACATTCAAAACGTAATATATTCCCATAGTATATAAAAACAACACTAAATAAACATTCTTAAATACTTATATGGAATATAAGTATATCCATAGAATTCTGAATATTCATACATGACTAAACTAAACTAAACATTCTTAAATAAATTATACAAAAATGTAAACATGAAAACAATATTAAAAATATCATTGACTATATACAATAAAGACAACTATACTTACCTATATTTATCCTTCTCTCATAACATAAACATTTAAGGCAGTATTAATAATCTTAAATACATTAAAAACTAACATAATAACAATAAAATATAAATATATATATAAGATAATAATGTAAATTATATTATTAGAAAGATTATTTAGAAAAATACAAAACTCTCCTTTGAATCCACCTTATCCCCCCACAACACATAAAACCGTATTCACTTTCATGGAATATCTCACTTATGTGTAATGTTTATTATTTACTTTTACAGAAAATGGAACGCCAGGGGAAGATGGAGCTGGCGGCCAAGGAGCGGGAATCGCAACGTTTGCAGCTCATACCCAAAAAATGGAATCGCCGCGAGGAATATGAATTTCTGCGCGTGCTCACAGGCTACGGCGTCGATATGCAACTGAGCACACCCATGGGCGTTAGCGCGGGCAATAGCAGCCACTGTCCCGACTGGACCAAGTTCAAGCAGATGGCACATCTGGAGCGGAAAAGTGATGAAACCCTCAGCGATTACTACAAAGTCTTTGTGGCGATGTGCAAGCGACAAGCGGGCTTAAAGCTCAGCGAAAACGAGCGCGGACTCGAAGGCATCCTCGAGGAGGTGGAAAAGGAGCATGCCAAGCTCATACTCGATCGTCTTGAGTTGCTGGCCAAATTGCGGGAAGTTTCACGGAATCCACAGCTCGAGGAACGTCTGAAGTTGTGCGCAATGAACACAGATACGCCAGACTGGTGGGAACCGGGACGTCATGACAAGGAACTGATTGCTGCCGTGCTTAAGCATGGTCTTTATCGCTCCGAGACGTTCATCTTTAACGATCCCAACTTTAGCTTCTCTGAATCAGAGAAACGTTTCATCCGCGAACTCGAGGCACAAATACAGCGTACCATCAAATTGGAAGCTTTCAATGCTGAGGCCGAAAAGGCAGCAGCTGCTGAAAAGGCTGCCGAAAAGGCAGCAGCACTTGCAGCAGCAGAAAAAGCCGCGGCAGCGTCTGCAGTAAAACATGAAGTCATCGATCTGGATGATGAGCTGCTGACCAACGAGAGTGTCATCAAAAAGGAGACACCAGTGAAGGCGGAAGTAAAGCCGGAACAAAGCGCTGAGAAGCCGGAGACGGAAGAAAGCGCAGAACATGAGAAGAATAAGTCGATAGATAAATCTGCAGAGGATGTGGAAGCTATTCCCGCTGAGAATGCCGACAAGGAAGCGCTGAGCGAAGCAAAGCTGCCCAGTGAAGCCGCCGGCAAAGAATTGCCAGCTGACAAGGAAGCAGCTGAAGTCGAGTCAGAGGCGAAGCCAAAGGAAAGCGAAGAGAAAATGGATGTGGATGACTCGATTGCAGAGAATGGCAACGAGAAAGAAGCTGCCACAGAAGCAGATGCGACAACTGACAGCGAGAAACCAGCAGCAATTGTTGCAACAGCTCAGGCGGAAACAGAAGCAACCACTGAGGAGAAGAAGAGCTGTGAACAGGAGGAAGAAACCAAGATGGAGACAGAAGAGAAGACGCCGGAGACTGAAGAGAAAGAAGTCGCAGAGGTGGCGAGTACAGAAAAGGAAGAAGTTTCAGCTGTTAAAGCTGAAGCAGCTGGCGAGGAGACTGCAGCGGTTGAAGCTGATGCTGTCAAGGAATCCTCCGCAGAGTCAGAGAAGGAATCAACGCCAGCTGTCGAGAGCGAAGCAAAGAAAAGCGAAGCCGATGAAGTCACTGAAGTCAGCGAGGAGAAGATTGTCGCTGCTGCCGAAACGAAGATCAGCGAGAAGCAGCCCAGTGAACAGGAAATTCTCGATCTGGTTGCAGCGCCCACCGATCCCGATGACGATGAGGTGATGAAGGAGAAGGAGAAGGCCGTCGAGGAGGAATGCAAGAAGCAGGCGGCCGAATTGAAGGCACGCTTTCCAGATCTCGAGGTCATTCAACCGGCAGCTGTCAAACAGCAGAAACTGGAGAAGCCCAAGCTGGAGATGTGCATGATCCGTTGGTTCAAGGACTTTGCCTTAGAGCGTCGCATTGCGCACATCGTGTGCTGTGTCGAGAGCAACAAGTGGCCGGTGGACAAACATTACAGTGCCTTTGCCGGCTGCAAGGGTGCCACAGACCTCAACATTGCGCTGCATGAGTCAATTCCCCACCTGAACAGCATCGAGCGACGCTCGACGACGCCAGATGTCATTACCATTACCACAGATCAAGGTGTGACCAAACATCTGCAGGCCTCGCAAATGCAACAAGTGGCCAGCAATGCCTCCGTCTCGGCGGGCAATGTCTCCGCAGCAATGTCCACGGTAAAGACGCCAACAACGGCGCCAACAACGTTGCCAGGTCTGGATGCCAACAGCATCAATGCGGCAGTTGCTGCCGCAGTTGCAGCCGCTGCCAGTGGCGGCAATGCCACCTCGTTGTCCGCCCTGCTGCCGGGCATGTCCCTCAGTGCGGCAACGGCGGGTGCCAATGCTGCGGCCGTCACTGCCGCTGGACTCAATGTGCCCAGTGGCGTTGGAGGCGTCTCCAATGCGGGCAAGAAGCGAAAGCGACACATTGCCATCGATGTGGAAACGGAGCGCGCCAAGTTGAACGCTTTGCTCAGCTCGTCGAGTAAGTAGACAATTATAAATGAAAATATGCCTATAATTAAACTATTCAACTGCCTACAACTTTGACTAATTCCTCACGTTTCTTGCTTTCTTTTTCTCACTTTTCTAGTGGTACCCAAAGACTGGGAAAGTGAAATAGCCAGCATGGAGGCATTGACGGGTTCTTCGGGACGACGTGGAGGATCTGCGGCAGCATCGGCAGCTGCTTTGAGTGGCATGCAACCGCCTCCAGCGCATCAACATGCATCGCTGTCACGACAATCCTCTGGACAGTTTAATAAGCCTGCGGTGCCAGCGCTGAAAACGCCGCCACCATCAATGGGAGCACCCATGGATTTGTCTTCCAGGTGCGTGTCAACTCGCCACACACAGTTGCAAGTCGAAGTTCTAATTCTTATTTTGAATATTACACAGCAGCCTGCCCAAAATGAATATGACAGAAATGCTCAAGTCGGTGTCCAATGCTGGTGCCATTGATCTAAGCGAGGTGCAGGACTTCTCGATGCCCTCCAAGAAGTCCAGTGTGCATGCAGCGCTCAGTTCCGCCTTCCCCTCAATGGGCGGCAGCAAGAGCAAGCTGGACGACACGCTCAACAAGCTGATGAAGAAGAATAATTGCGTAAGTAGACCAAAAATAGAACCAGGAATAGGGATAACTTAAGTAAAATCATTTAATTCATTGTCTAACTCTTTGCAGACCATTGAGGAGCCTGTGATTGGCAAGGAGAAGAAGCGCAAGAAGCTGGATGAGATTGTGTTGGGCTTGTCGGCGGCCAAGGAGCAAAAGACCTTCCCGGATCCATCGCTGCCCTCGTCGAAGAAGCCACAGATACCGCCCAGTGTGTCGGTGACACCAGCGAATCTTCAGGCGCCAAGTCAACAGCAATCGAATCAGAAACCATTTACCATCACTGTGACGACAGTGCCAGGAAGTGAGTTTGAGTCTCTGCGCTTTCATTTCTAATACTCCCGGACGATGAGACCGCAAGCAACAACAACAACAACTAAACAACAAATTGTTCTTTCTTCCTCAGAGTCCAAGAGCGGCGGCGGGCAAGGCAGCGGAAGCGGCGGTGGCGCCAGCAGTTCATCGGGCAGCGGCCTGAGTGCGCTGCAGAACATGACAATGGGCGGACTGTCGAGCAAGGACAGTCTCAATGCATTGCTGGCCCAAACGATGGCCAGCGATCCACAAACGTTCCTCAAGCAACAGCAGAAAATGATGCAATTCCTGCCGCCAGCACAACGCAAAGCCTACGAGAATATGTTAGCCGAAATGGAGCAAGCGATGAAGCTCAGCTCCAAGTTCAATTCTCCGCACGACGTCAAGGTCAACAAATGGCTGTCGGACATGAGCAGCCCACTGGGTGATCAGCTGAGCATTGATTATGTTGGCGCTGGCAGCGCTGCCGGCAACAGCAACAGTCGCCGCGGCAATCGACAGCAGAGCAGCAGTTCAAGTGCCCAACAGGCGGCAAATGCGGCGCAGTTGCAGAAACAACAGCAGCAACAGCAGCAGCAGCAACAACAGCAGCAGCAGCAACAGCAACAACAGCAGCAGCAACAACAACAACAGCAGCAGCAACAGCAACAGCAGCAACAACAACAATCCATGTCAGGTCCACTCAGTTTAACGGGCGAGGAACCCGTGCCCGTGATCAACAAGCAGACGGGCAAGCGACTCGGCGGCAACAAGGCGCCTCAACTGAAGCGTCTCATGCAGTGGTAAGTTGCAGCAAGTTTAAGGCTAAATTGTTAAAGTTAATGTATGCATATATATACATACATATTAGAGTTGTATTGAATCGTTCGGATTAAGATCAATTGAACTAATCACTAAAGTGAATGAACGAACTAAATCCCTGATTGTAGGTCATTTAGTTCAGTGATTCAGTAACGAACTCTCTCTTAAACGTACTATAATGGGCTTTCGAGTCACTGAGCGAACTATAATGGGAACAATACACTAAACTTCTGAACCACTGAACTAAATCCTTTAATTGAACTGAGATGGACAACTATAATACATAAGTATATATACCAACCAACTACCGATAGTTTATATATATATTATAATATAATAGATAATTACCCAAATTAAGACAGCGTATAAACTAAATTACTTGTACGTCTTGCAGGCTCACGGAGAATCCCAACTATGAGGTGGATCCCAAGTGGCTGGAACAAATGCAGAATCCCATGTCTGCTCCGTCACCCAAGCCGAGTGTCAGCGCCATTGACAATAGCAGCAGCTACGGCGCTAAGTCGCACGGCGGACGACCCTCGTCTAATTCCAGCAACGCCTCCTCGAGCAGCCACACCCAGCAACCGAGTGCTGCCCAGTCGCCTGCGGGCAATTCAAGTGGCAATTCAAAGAAATCCTCACGTCAATCGCAATCCGCAGCGGCATTGGATCAGGCGGCATTGCAGTTCGGCTCGCTGGCCGGTCTCAATCCCAGTTTGCTGGCCAATCTGCCCGGATTGGGTGCATTCGATCCAAAGAATCCGCTGGCCGCCTTCGATCCGAAGAATCCACTGCTATCGATGCCATTCGGTGGTATGCCCGGCATGGGCAGTCTGCCCGGTCTGGGTAATCTCAACAATATGAATCTGTTCGCCAGTCTGGCCGGCATGGGTGGATTGGGCAATCTGGCGGGAATGGATGCCCAGTCGCTGGCTGCGCTCATGGCTGCTGCGGGTCCGACGCTTGGCGGCCTTACGGGCAGCACGGGTGCGGGCACCGGCAAGAGCCAGTCGCAGTCCGGTGGCGGTGGCAATTCCTCCAGTGTCTCGGCCTCCTCGGCAGCTAGCAAGAAGAAGCAGCAGCAGCAGAATGAGGCGGCACAGATTGCCGCTGCCGCTGCAGCAGCTGCCGTTGCCAATAGCGGCGGAGCAGGAGGATCAGCGGGTGGTGGCAAGAATGCGAATGCCTCGGCAGCTCAATTGGCAGCCGGTTTTCCGTTCCTCTTCCCCAATCCCTCGATACTGTATCCGCCCATGGGACTGGGTGGTCTCAATCCCTATTCGTTGGGCTCCAGCGGACTGGGCTCCGCCTACGATCAGCTGGCGCAGCAATACAATCTGCTTAATGGGGTGGCAACGTCCTCGGCCGCAGTTACCGGCTCCACGCAGTCCTCAAAGTCACATCAATCGCAGTCGAGCAAGTCGAGCAACTCGCGTTCAGCCTCCAACTCGGCGGCCAATCTGATGAATGCCATGGCCAGCATGAGTGGCGGCACGGTGACCACGCCCTCGTCATCCAGTTCCAGTCGCAGTCGCCAGAGCAACAGTCAACGCAACGCGGCAGCAGCGGCGGCGGCGGCAGCAGCAGCAGCTGCAACACCAAGTGCCGCCGACATGGCGCAATTGTCCAGTCTGCTGATGCCCGGCGCAGATCCACATCTGCTCGAGTCGCTCAGTCGCATGAGCAGCATGGATTTGGCGCAGGCAACGCGTCTGATGAGCTCCCTGGGCATGCCACCGTTGCCCACGTCCGGCGGCGGCGGCAGCAACAGCAACAACTCCAACTCCAACTCGGGCAGCTCCAGCGCGGCCAGCAAACGTGCCGCAGCAGCTGCGGCAGCCAACGAGGCATCCGCCAAGGAACAGCAGAAATGGTTCGAGAGCATTGCACGCGGTGCTCTGCCCACAGATCTGGCTGCACTGCAGGCCTTCTCGCAGGGCAAGATGCCAACGACTGCCTCGTCCAGCGGCAACTCCAACAATAACTCCTCCTCCTCGGCCAGCAAGAACTCCAAGTCCAACTCGGCAGCGGCGGCGGCAGCAGCAGCTGCGGCAGCGGCCGCCGTGCAACTGCCACAGATACCGGGCATGTCCAGCGACTTCTCGCAGGCGCTGCTCGCCGAAATGGCCGCCCAAGCGATGGCTGCTGCCGGCGGTTCGTTGCCACTCAGTGGTCCTGGTTCGCTGGCCAGTCTGGCGGGTTTGACGGGCGGTGGCGCCTCGTCCTCATCCGGTGGTGGCGGCGGCGGCAGCAGCAGTTCAGCTGCAAAGCGACAGCGGGAACAGGACGCGTTCAAGCAGCAAATGGATTTCTATACCAAGTCGCTGGGTTTGGGATCAGGCATCTCGCTGATACCGACGTCATCGGCCAGCAGCAGTCTGAATGCGGCAGCTGCTTATGCGGCAGCCTTAGATGCCGAGCAGCTGCAACAACAACAGCAACAACAGCAGCAGCAGCAACAACACAAATCTAAGCGCGCACGCAGCGAGTTACATGCCACAAAGGATGAGCTAACAGCTGCCGCTTTAGCCGCCGGCTTACCACTCAATCTGGGCGCCAGCATGAGCAGTATCGAGAAGAGTCTACGCGGCGTTTCCAGCTCCAGCAGCTGCTCAACGCCCGCGCCAACGCCGACGCCAGAGCTGGACAAGGTGACGCTGACGCCGCTAAATACAAACTCGAGTGCCGCGCTGGCGGCGAATCTGCCCTCGCAGACGACCATCACAATTGCGCCGCCCATCAGCAGCGGCGCCAGCACGAGTAGCGAGCGCTCCGAGCGCAGCGAGTCGCGCATCTCGCTGACCATCACAAATGCCGCCGACGCCGCCAAGTTGCCGCCTCCCTACGAGGAGGCCGACGAGCTGATCATACAGCCCATTCTGAAGAAGCCCGCGGCGCCCAGCAGCAGTCACGGCGGCAGCGTTGAGGATCTGGATGCAAGCGGTGGTGCAGTTGCCAATTTAAGTGGTTCCAGCAGCAGCAGCTCATCAGCAGCAGCAGCGGCGGCGGCGGCAGCAGCAGCTGCCGAGGAGAATCGTCGCTCCTCGAATCGCCTGAAACGTCCACGTTCCGGCACAGAACATGGCGGCGCCTCGGCTGCCGAACAGCCGCCGGAAAAGCGACGAGAGCTGCGCTCCACGCGACACACGCGCCAATCGGCGGATGCAGCAACGTTGAATCTGTCGGCGGGCAGCGAGTCTGAGGAGCGGAATGAATGAGTAAAAAGATGCTCCTAGCCAAAGGACGAAGCTCCTCCTCCGCCTCCACCGCCGCTTCCTCCTGCAGCGGGCGTGCGAACCAGACAAGGCAACAAGAATGATAATAAGAATAACAACAAGAAGAATAATAGAAACCAAAAGCAACCACAGAGCAAACAACTGTTGGCGGTGACCACAAACAGGCGCCGCACTAGAAATGCGAATCGAGGAGCAACAACAACAACAACAGCAACAAATGCAACAGTAACAACAAAAACAACAGCAACAGCAACAAAAACAAGAAGAAACGCACGCAAATTGAAGTCAAGGCTAAATGTAACGAGTGCGAGAATGTTAACGAGAACGAGTAAGAGTACGAGTAAGAGTACAATTACAAGAACGAGTAACAGTACGCGGGGAAAGAGAATAGCGAGTGCGAGTGCGAGAAGTACGAGTAGTAGATCCCATAAGCTTAAAGTTGTGTAAAGTATAAGTAAACCATTAAATATATATATATATATAAATATTTATATACATTAAATACAGCTATATATATACATATACATTTATATAGATATATAAGTATATATATCTGTGTGTGTGTATGTAGCGAGTAGCGAGAGGAGGATATTAAGATATTGCTGCTGTGCCACCAACTGTGTTTCGGCATTTGTGGCTGCAACAGCGAACACTGCTGCAACAACGTTCGCTGTTTGCGCCACAAACTTGCAATCCAGACAGACTGTGTTGGCCAATGTATCTAAAGAATCCTCAGCCGACTGTGCAACATCAAGCGTGCTTGCCCCACACTGCTGCAACTAAAGTGGGGCAGAAGTGCTGATGATGCCAGACGGTTCCATACATTAACGAGTATATTAAAAAAGCGCTTATAATTTAATTGTAACAAGGGGGCAGCGGGAACGGAAGAAGAAGAAGCTGCTGCACTCGCTGCTGCCCCCGCATAGAAGAAGAAGAAGAGCAAGAGTATCGGTTTAAATTATTGCAAATTATTATTGTAGCTGATAAGTAAATGGCAAAAACAGCAAACTAACTTAAAAAAAGAAAAGATAAGAAAACAAAACAAAAAACAGATGCGATTGAGTGAAAAACACACACACACACACATAGCTACATATAAACAACTATTATTATGTATACACATCTATAGATATATATCGGATTAATTGGGTTCAATGCTGTCGTCCTTCACAAGAGTTAATCTTAATCACAAACAAAACGAAAACAAATGAGAAAACCTGTACATATTTTATAATAACTTTAAAAGGCTCTCGCGTCACTTAAACGTTCTCGATCACATCAGATCATTAATTCTCTCATTTAAATGCATTCTGTTCTTTTTAATTATTATTATTTTTATTTATATATAAATAATTGTGTGTGTATGTAAAACCCAGAATTCAGCAGAAACAACTCCACAAAACAAACACATTTGTCGTCCTGCCCATGTTATATTTGTGTACTCGCTCCGTGTCCTATATCTATATATATATCTATATATATATATATAGATAGATATACTTATGCATGCATACATACTTTATATATATATACATACATACAAAACTGACATTGTCATTGTCAAATCGCTTTTAATTTTTAATTTTAATTATGTAATTAGTGAACAATTTATATTATTGCATAAGTTTTAATTTGTATTTTGTATGTTCTTAAAAATGAAATTTTTGTGTACTTGGAACGTAAACGAAACCAACAAACAAACAACCAACCAACAAATCAGTAAACAAAATTAATAACAACAAAACAACAAATGTTTATTGAAACAAATAGAATTTTTTTTCACAATTAAATCAATTAACACTTATGTATGTATATGCAATTGGCGCGATTTAATTGGCGACTGGCCCGAAAAAAGATCATAAATATATATATATATATAGTATATATTGAATAATTCATAAACTCTATATAAATGAAATGGAAATACTATTTTGTTTGCACTTTGATCCATTAAACAAAAACAAAATAAATAAAAAAAACAGTTGCACCAACAGACGAGAGCAAATAACAATTTAAATTAGAGATGCTAAGTATAAATCTTAATTAAAGTATGATAATTACAACACAACTACAGCAACAACAACAAGATAAATATATGAAAAATAAATTTCCAAAATTACAACAATGCATTGTTTATTTTTATTCACATTGTTTCTTTTCACCCACAGGAAAAATGAGCTCAGATATTGTGCTTAGAAACAAAGTCCATAGGGTGAGGCAGTTTATAGTCAAACAGTTGACATTCTCACTGAATCAAAGTCCAGTCTGTAATATATTTATCTATTAAAAGCAGCCATAATAATTAATATAATGATTTTAGTTAGTCGATTTCAAAGTCCCAAAATGTAGTAATTTTTAAAGCATTGAAATTAGGTCTCAATATATTGCATACCTATAGAAATTTGAGATAAAATTGAGCTGAAAGTTTTGAAGTAAATCGATGGTTTATATTGAGTAAGATTAAAGGAGAGCAAGAGAGTAAGGGAGAGTAAGAGCTGAGCAGCTGAGCGGACAAACTTTGAGTGCTTTTGCTCAAATTTGAGTGAATGCTTAAGAAAAGCGAACGTTGCATTTAAATATTTTTATACCCTATTCCCGTTAGAAAATGGCAAAAAAGGGTATAATGAAATTGTGTGAATGTATGTAACAGGCAGAAGGAAGCATCTCCGACCCTATAAAGTGAAAAAAACTGATAACAAGAGCAGTTTTATAGCTAGTTTTCTCAAAATTCTTTTGTTTTAAGATCTGCACAGGGTATCCAACTGTCGCGCCCGCTCGACTAATCGGCTTGTTGCCATTGATACCTGCTGCAAGTATTCTTATTGCCCCATCATTCTGCTTGTGCAAAAGAAACAAAAATCCTTATTTGTTTATGTCAAATTTTAAGCACCTTTTATTATGCAGTAATATTGAGTCTATATTCTTAATTCCAGTTTAATTATAGCTCAATCATATTATAAGTTTTCTTTTTTGCTTATGACAGTTGTCCACAGATTTTCAAAACGCGGGATTAGAAAGTTTTTATGTATTGATTTATTCACAGTAATTGAGTTTAACTTAATTAGAGGGCGACAAAAGCTGCTTTTAGCATTGTGATAAAGAAAGTTTTCGATAAATTGACATAAACATAGTAGATAATTCTAATTGATTCGCTTCGCTGTTGAAATATATATCGTTGAGAACGCCGTTTCTTAACTATTTATTCTTTTAGTTTGGGACCAATCAGGAGGCGAAAAAGGGGAAGGCGGTAAATGAACTTACAATAAATACAAAAAGTACAAATATGTATAATATACAATGTATAAATCTGTGTATTTGCAATTAAAGCACTTCAACAGCAACGCCCCCCGGATGCCAATGTCAAAAAGGGGCGTCACATCGACACGATAGTAAACTTTGAGTCTTAATGGCTACAGCTAATTAATTTGCGCATGCTTTGCCGTTGGCTTCAATTCCATATATATATATATATATATATATATTGTCCTTGCTTCTATATGTGATTTAAGAGCATGGATCTCTCGAATGCCTCCTCGAACAGTTCTTGATTACGTCGCTTCTCCTCCGGCGTCAGTTCTCGCAGCTCATCAAAGCCATCGTCCGAATAGGCAGCTTGTTCCTCCTCCCCAGCGGCGGCGAGTTCCTCGCCAGCTGCAGGCGGTAGCAGAGGCTCACCAATTATGTGACGTATGTCGTTGGACAGCGCTTCGGAGGCCTTCAGCTGCAGATAGATGGCCTCGGCAGTTTCCAGAGTACGCTTCAAATCAATGGTGCCCGTTAGTTCGTTGACATGTTTTAATATCTCGGTGAATTCATATTTTCTATCGATAATAACGTTCGTCTCCTGATCCAATATGGCCACCGAGAAGAGCAGGTGAAAGTTGGCACAAGGCAATCGCGTCCAAAGACACTCCCACAACTTGAGGACATCATCATTCTCGAATTCTCGTTTGTACCAAACGAGCAGCCAGCGGAAACAGAAGTACATGTTGTCCGAATCATTGCTGCACATGTAGTTAAAGAGCGGCGCATTTGCCACCTCGAGCAGACGACGCAACTGGCCAAATTGTGTCTTCATGCCAGTTTGATCCATGTCAAAGTTGGTGAACACCATGTCCATGAAGCCAACAAAACACCAAAACGCATCTACTTCGTTCAGCTGAATCTCCAAAATGGGTGCCAGCAAATCCGACATACCCTGAACATAGCCCAGATCAAAGTTATACATTACATAGGTCATCAGTATACCCTGCAATAGCGCCAGATTGGGATTATCCTCGCCGGCGAAAAACTGTTGTGTGCGATCCGTGCGTTTAACATCCTTTTCAATTTGGCACTTGCGGTCACGATATCCGCTAAAGTTAGCCTCTTGCAATTGGGTCATGGCCAACCATTGAGCCTTCATTTTGTAGTATTCCACCGACTTTTGTTTGTGCCTCTCAATGCGCTCCACTCTCGTATCAGACCATTGATAATAGTTCAGCAGATATTTCCATACCTCCGCCCGTAGACTGGGCACAATGCCGCCACGAAAGATGAGCTCCTTGATACGTGCACTGTCCGAGATGACACCGTCGGGCGTTTGGAACTCTAACCACTGCGCCTCACTGAGCGGCAGTCCTGCAAAAAGAATAATAAAAAGATTTATAACAAGAAGAAAAGAATATCTTTGGCACGCCAAAGTTTTGCTACCCTATCAAACTAATCTTCCTATGGGTTATATTAGCCAGTAGGCAATATGAGAATCTGTGAGTTCGGTTGAGAAATCTCAAGAAAAAACAAGTTTTTACATACAGAAAACTTAAGTTTCGATCGTCTGTTCCTATGACAGCTATATGATAAAGTTATCTGATCCGGACGATTCCAAAACAAAATAAGTATTTCCTTGAAGTCTGAGCGAGCAGTGGGCATAGAAACAGTCAGACAGACGTATCTTTACTGTACGTGCTCTGCCGCGCCTCTTTTACTGCGTGACAGATTTCGTGACTAATTTATAATACACTCCGAAAGGGTCTAAAGATCAATTCTATATTGTCTAAATGCTTGTCCACTTACCGCGATTCACGCTCTGACGAGCAGGCAGATTATTAACTATTTTCTCGTCCTGGGCATTAAGGTTCTCCAGCTCACTGTCCGCTGGCGATTTGTCGGCACTTTCGCCACGACTCTGACTGTTCGAGGAGCAGGCGCTGTTGGTGCTGCCGCTCAGCTTGATAAACTGATAGTTATCCGGCGATGTCTGGCGATCGCCCTGTATTAACGTGGCGGGACGGGACTTTGGCGATCGCTGGAACGGTGGCTGAACATAGTCCGGTATGGTGCCCAGAAAGTCAACAAACTTATTGGACAGCCAGCCTTCTCTGGGCACCTGCATGGCTTTGATCTCGCCAATATCCAACTCGGCAAATGTTTTCTTAAGCTTTTGATTCTCCGTATTCAATATGGCATATTCCTCGCCACCGCTGCGACTCGGTTCCGAGCACTCGATGAAATGCTGCTGTCGCATTGAACGCACAAATAGATCTGCATTGCCGTGTTGAAAGAAGAACTCGCAGTGTACACTGTTGTCGGATTTGCGCAGGAATCGTATGGTCTGTCCGCGATGTCGCACCTCAACGGCAGCCAAATCGTCCAGCAGGGCGCGCATTATGCGAGCCCGACCTGGCATCGCATTCCCATTTGTGCTCGTATCGACTGGCTTCGTATTAAACGCACTGCACTCGGAGGTGGTGCGTGTCCGTCCCGATATTCTGTCTACGAGCGCCCAGTCGCCCTGATCCTGACTGTCGTCGGCTATCATAATGCTGTCGTTGGGCTGCCACTCCAAGTAGAGGCGACGTCGTGGCAGACTGTATTCCACCAGGGACAGCGAACCGCTGGTGTTCATATCGGCAATATGCTCGGCATTTGCCTTCTTCAGCAAGACGCCGTCGTGAGTGCACAGTATCTGCAGCAAAACAGTATCATTAACACAATTAGGCCAAGTCAACATGATTCAGTGTCAACGAACAAAGACTGCGACTTCGACGCGGTGACGGCGACGTAAGACTTACGTTGCCAGTTCCCTGGGGCACATCGGTCTCTGCGCCTCCGTTGGACACGGTATCAGAGCTGCTCTCTTGCGATTCTGTCAGCACGCCCAGCTGAATTTGCTGGCAGCGCTCGTAGCGCACCGATTCGTTCATTGCAACCAGACGTTTAGTTATTCCGATGGACCAATAAAATTTTTCAGCAAATTATTACGTTCTAGATATAAACAATTGAATTTTTCCAAATTTAGGCGTGTACACACTTGGCATGCAACCCTGCCAACTTGTCATAAATAGCACAATCCGGATACGATATGCCGATTAATTTGTGCAAATGCATTTAACATTTATTTATAATAATTATGTTAATTTAAGTATTGAATTTACAGATATTGTGAGCTGCATTCATATTGCAAAATGTTGCATTAAATACTCATTATAGATTTGGTGAACAGAGTTCAAGTGTTGCAGTAAATACTAAATAATGCAGTTCAAAAATGTATCGGTCAACGAATGAATTTTATTAATGCTCTAGTCACGAAAAGTGTTTTAGACTTAGTTTTCGGTTATTGGTTAGCCAAAATCTTGCTTATCGGTTTCGTAATGGTTAAAAACAGATAAAACGATCGCAAAATATTAATATCTGAAAGTAAAAAACTATTACTACTCCGAAAGAAACTGTTATCGTTATACAATCGGTTACAAAACGGTTATTTCGGTTTGAAGAATTTCGGTGTAATTATAAATATTTTTTTTTGGTACGGTTACCTATTTAAATCGGTTCATATCGCTCAATGGTTCCGCATACGGTTTAAATCCTTGATTTTAATGTAGTATAAATGCTATTTTTTGTATTCTGTTTAGTTTTTATGTCTACTTATTTATTTAATATTATCAATTATGTTTATTATGTAAAATTAAATATAAAGAAATTATTCTTTCGTTTATTGCATTATAAACATAATTAATACCTTGTGCATTTTCGAACAACAGTTTGATCGACGCGAGTTCCTTGTGTGAAAAGTGTTTAAATGACTTGCGACAGAATTTAAATTTAATCGCATCATGGCCACCGACCGTAGAATTGATCGAGAGCGAAAGTAAGTCTGTACTCTACAGACACGGGCATATGACACTCGGTCGTCGGGGCTGCCTGGTCCACTGGGTTTTGAGATAGTGTATGCCGGAACTTGCACGTTCGGTGATTATTTGAAAATAGGCAATATGTGTGTGTGTGAGTGTGTGTACCACATATTTTTCTTAAGTTTTGTAAATAGATTAAAAGTGCCCCACCATTCGTGTGATAAGTGTGAGTTTTCGTTTTCCGAAGTGCCGAACGACAATCGCCGAGGAAAATGGCACGAGCATTCGAAAACATCTTTGGCAGTTTTGAAAACTGAACGAGCATTCAGTTTGCAGTTCGCGAGTACGCCGATCAAAACGTTTTGTCGTGTATTTTTTTCCCACTTTTATCATCAACGCAAAACATTTGAAGACAGATTGAAACTGTATATTTACAGGTGGGTGAATTATATCCATGGTGAGCAATTAACTTTCCTGACCCACTGTGCACATGTATGTATATAAGTATATTTGATATATTTGGCAAGTTCGCTTTTCAAATGCCATTGGAGTAGCGAAAGCTCAATTGGGGAAAAACAGCTGAATTAAATAATGATAAACAAGTCCATTGTTCTATTATGTTATGTTCAGATTATATAATTTGATGTTAGCACAAAAACTAAAATAAAAGAGTGTCAACAAAAAATGCATTGCAAAATTAAATATCAACATTAAATAAAAGGGTCACACTGTACATAATAATATCTGATTTTAGCATAAACAGATTTATGTATAAATAAATATACATACTATGTACATATGTATGTATTGAAAAACATGGTCACTTTATCAATGAAACTGAGAACTTTTTTGAGCCAATGAGAGATTCTCATTTAATCCTGTTGCGTTTCGCTGTCCAAGCAATTTACATGCATATTGACATTCTTCCGACTTGACGCCCTTTTAATATCGGATATTCTGCTCTCATTTGATCGTGTGATATCTAACGCCAGTTCTCCCCCTCCCGCAAGCACTCACACACACACACACGCACACACTTGCTCTCAATCTTTGTCTCTATTTCAGTGTGTGTGTGACATAGCCGAATTGTTTTTCATTTATCGGGTAAAACACAACGGCAACAGAGCAAAAAACATGAATATTTTTCGGCGTTCGTGGACAAAAATAGCGCCACCCACCTAAAGTTTTGAAACTGAATTGAATTGCCTTACAGCGTGTACGAGTATCTCGGCCGATTGGCTTAATTAGGATGAGCAATAACATGATGATTATTTATTTTTTTTAGCTTCCATTTGATTTGATTTGTAGGATGTGTAATTATTTATTTATTTATACTTGCAGCAGTTGCAGCATGGAGAAATCGTGTCGCCCCAAACGCAATCGTCGTCACAGCAGGTGAGAGAGAGATAGAGTTGATAGCAACCCCAATGATCCTATTGTTACCTAAATACACAAATATTAAATTTGTGCAATGCATGTAACGGGTAGAAATAAGCTAAGTAAAGTATATACAGTATGTCAAGTAGTTGTTTTGACAAGGAAACATCTTCACATATTTAATATTGCATAGAGAAATATATATTATCTTTGATATTTAGTTGTATTAATATTTTATAATAGTTGTTTATGGTTTTTAGAAGAATTTTATAAAGTCGAGTGGGTTTAACTTAAATTTTCTATCCTGTCAACACAATTTCTTGACTAACTGTGCATTCTATATCAGCATAAAAACCAAGACTGCTCAAATGTGCATGCAGCTCACAAATCGAAGAAAGAACCAATTACTAGATCAATTCTAAAGCTTGTGACAAGAAGCATACTTAACGCAGTGTCGAGCCGAAGGAAGAAGTAGGAAACAAGGTTTAAAGCTTGCGGCGTGTATGTCCGTGCATGTTTGCTTGAGTCGAATAATGGGTAATTGAGTAGGGACTGAGCCAGGTTAACTCGTAGTCAACACTCTCGACTAAAACCTTCTTACTTATTCACTTTCAGACGTGCTTGGCCCCCAGAGGATGATCTACAGCAGTCACGAGCTACGAAGCGTCTGTTTACGCCGGATATCAAGCGCATGCTCAAGGATTGGCTTATACGACGTCGTGAGAATCCCTATCCCAGCAGAGAGGAGAAAAAACAGCTGGCTGGGGAGACTGGTTTGACGTACACACAGATCTGCAATTGGTTCGCCAACTGGCGACGTAAGCTAAAAAACTCGGAGCGTGAAAAGGCCAAAAAGTCATGGGGTCATCTGATCAAGAACTACAATCACAATGCACGCGGTAATGTGGAACAGTTTAGCATCTCGTCCGAGGACAGCATTTGGGAGGAAGATATGCGGCCGTGTATTGCCGACGATGATGACGATGGCGATGACGACGACGAGCTATCCAGCCGCAGCACGGGCAGCGATGGCAATGGCAACAATGTCTCATCCTGCTCTGCGCCATACAAGCCCAATTTCTATGTGGAGTCGACTAGCCTGCCAGATCTCCTGCCCATGTTGCTGCCCACAGTGCCGGCAGTAGCAGGCAAGGCAAAGTACAAGCAACAGATGATGGAGAAATATTTGCGTGACAGCAATGCCATGGATGGCAACATGACGACAAATGGCAGCGACATTAACAATGGCACTCAGCTCAACAAGTGGCTGGAGAGCGCGGCCAGGTTTACGCCGGACAGGCATAACTATCACATTGAATGGAATATGAGCAGGTAATGATGTAGCTTAGCTGCTTCCACATCACTTCAGTCAGTTTAACAACGCCCTTGCTTTGCAGACACAAATGCGGTGGTCAGGAACGAGCAGCTGTGCAGAACCAGGTGCTGTTTACCAGCGATGCCACCGCTGTGGCACGTGGCGAGCGTTGGCTGCTGCATCACAAGGACGAGCTAGACGCTGCCGAGGCACTGGCCAATTTAGCGTTCAACTGCAGACAGCGCTGGCACCACATGGCACCCACGATCAGCTCGTAGGCCACAGGACAGGACAGGCCACTGACGCCATCATTCCAGCAGAAGATTCAGGCCGTTGGAAAAGTGCAATCTAGTTGTAGAACCAGTTTAAGTTCTAATTTAGTATGAAAGACAAATGAATATTAATTGCTGTTATTATTATTATGATAATTATGATCAACAAGTTGTAAGTTACGTCTCCGTTGGCGTCTCATCGCCCTTGGCGTGCACGTCCAGCACCTTGACCAGATTCACCTGATGTGCCTGCAGTTGTTGCACCACATTGCCAGCTGCCGTGTTCAGGGTCTGCACCAGTTGCGCCTGTGCCACCTGCAGGCTGGGCATCTGTGCAAAGTTCATCAGTTCGTTGCGACTGAGCAGTTTGCTCTCGACAATGCCACCCAGTAGCACCATTTGTGGCACTTTCCGTGTGATGCGCAACAAGGCGCTCACTTGCTGTTGATGCGGCGAGAAGACTATACAGTGATTGGAGTGAAACAGCGGCATTATGGCCTCGTAGGCTGTGCCAACGACAGCCTGTCCAATGATCTTGCGACCGTAGGACTTTAAATGCATATTCTGCTTATGCAGCTGGACGCGCACCCGAAAAATATCGTCAGCGGAGATGGAGTTCAAGTGGAAGATGGCCACCAGACGTGAATGGTCCAACCAATTGCGCACTTCCCTCGCCACTATAGCATTGTAGGGATTCTCCACTTGTGTCGCTGTGCGTTGTGCCTTGGATTGAAAACAGGTCAACGCTTTGGGTGGCTGCGGATATTTTGGCTGTGTGACGGCGACAACACGTGCACGTTCATAATGCGGCTCCTTTGGTCGCTGTATGTTAATTTTTCCGCGATAGCGTAGAAACTGCAGCAGCGGTGATCGGGCCGAAGTTAATGGCAGACCTGAAAGAGCGTTGGGTAAATAAATGAATTGTATAACCGCTCAGCTGTTGTTGCTTATAGCTGATATATTGCACTTATTGACGGTGCTTGCTACACGTGCGCTTACTTTGTTGTATCAGGTTTGACATGTCTGCGGGCAGGTGTTGTTCACGTAGTTTACTTTTAATTCACTATTCTTTAATTATTTACAATTAAATCGCTGTAGTCTGCAAGTCGACTCTATTTTTGTTGAATTGATTCGATATTTCTTAGTGCAGAGCTGTTCACGAGTGAACAATGAGTGGTTCACTGAACTGAGTAAGTGAACATGTTCCTTTGTTGCGCATTTACTTCTTAGTTCTTCCGCATTGCTCATTAGTTCTTTTAGCACGTAGCTCATTTTTGCGATTGCTGACAATCGATAAATTCTGAATCTCTTAAAGCGACATCTGTGTTTATTTAAGTGTACTACAACATGCCCCGTATTTTAATATTTACTGTTAATAACATTACAGCACACTGTTAATGTTACTGCCACTGTTGTCTCACTTTCCACATAATCCACAAACTATTTGGCAACTTAAATTAATGCTCAATACTATGCATTTTCCCACAAATGCTCAAATTTTAAATATAAAAACTTGCACGCATAATGCATAGGTATAGAATTTATTTAATTACAGGTATAACATTAACATCTATATATATTTATTATATATATATATATATTTATGTGTTTTTTTTTTGTGTGTTTATATATGTATATAGGCTGCATTACGCTAAAGGGTTTTCTGGACAGCCAAGAACTGAGAGGGGAAGGAAATTCAGGGTATAAATGAAACAAATCGTTTAACAGAAAAAGTTTATTGAATTTGTTTATTAATTCACTTAGAAATAAGTGTAATTTAATCGGGTTCTTCATCAATTAACTTAAAAATAACTAAAAATGTCTTAAAACAATAGCGTTTCATCTGTTCTTGTTGTTGTTTTTGTTTTTCTTGTTGTGTTACTGACAAAATGTTTACTTGCAATTTTTACTTCTCAACTTTCTCTCATACTCGTATCTTTATCGTGTTTTATATAATGTACAGTTTAGTTTTAAAACATACAACTAAATACGCGCTAAACACTAATTAAACTGTATTTACATGTACATGAATTATCGTTTAGACGCTAAATAATTTAAATATTTTACAGTTTCGTCACATAATTTACAAGTGGGCGTGAAAACGTTTAAGTTTAAGGAGTGTACAGAGGGTTTTTTTTTCATTATAATTCTTTCATTTATCTTTTATATATATATATTTATATTGTATATTGTGGGTGTGTGTGTGTATTGTTGTTGTTTTATAGTCAGCATCGGGCTTAAAATATGCATGTATATTTAAATATATATATATAAATTTACATATATATATTTGTACGCTCTACGACTACTGCCTAGCAGTTTACAAAGTTTCGCGTTCAAAAACTAAACAAGGGAAATCACCGTCTGCTTGAAATAGTTTCGTATTCAGTGTTGTGGCAGTGGTGGTGTTGTTGTTGTTGTTGTAGTTGTTACTGTTGATGATATCAAGCAAACAGGTGGAACAGGTGAAAAGAGAAACAACAGCACAGAGGTCGTCGTCGACTTGCGCTCTGAAGAGGAGGTGATGAAAAAAATAAAGCAACAAAATAAGTAAACTTTGTCTCTAAACTTTAAAACATATTTGGCTTAACGTATTTGTTTATAATAATTAAATAGATGTTTAATATGTAATTTATACGTAGGTGTGTAGGTGTATGTGTGTGTATATAATGTATGTATTGTATTTGTATGGTAATTGTAGGAAAAAAGCCTCTGGGCGCATCTTTAAACCTAATTGTGCTTAACACAGCAGTTGGCGACAGGTGGCGCTCTCGGCGTTCTTCGGGTCTATGCAAAACACGAATCGCAGTCGTGTGCCACATAGAGCCGAGGAACAAATTGAAAATAATTGCGAAACTCTCTCTCTATAGGGTATATAATATTAAAACTCTGCGTTAAACTACTTAATTAGCGCTTCGAAACTTTGTAAACTGCGAGCAGTAGTAACTGGGGGGCGTACGTGTGTGTGTGTGTGTGTTTTGGGTATGTGAATGTTTTTCTTTTCTTATTCACCAATCAAAAACTTAAACGTGTTTTGTTTTCATTTTAGGGATAGTAGGTATATATGTATGCTTGTATGTATGTATGTATGGTAGTAGTAGTAGTAGTACAGTAAACAGTTAGGTTTTTAAGCTTTTCCTTCACATTTTCCATTTCTTTTGTTTTGTTTTCTTTCATTTTCATTTTAAATTAAGCAAAAATAAAAACTTTCTTGAGATCAAACTTAACGATACTTTGCAAGCTTTCAAAAAGTCGGTAAAAATATTATTATGTATTACAGAAAAAAAAAAAAATTTAGACAGATATTTTTGCATTTGTGTTTTTGTTTTTGTTGTTTTCAAAGTATTTACGTTTTACAAATGTATCTTAATGTTGGGTCTTAGGGGGAAATCTGTTTACGTGTTGTTTTGGATCTAGATTTAGAGTTACGGATTTACAGTGGATCGTGTTAGTTGTTTCCATTAATCATTTGATCTTTAACTGTATGAGCTTGGCCTCAAATGTGATCATCATCTTCTTATTCTTCTCTTGCATTTATTTAATTCAATAAAGTTTGCATTTTCTTCTTTACTTTGCTTGTTTTGCTTTTTTTTATGTTTTGTTTTGTTTTCTTTTGTTTTGCTTCTTTAAACTTGTTATTTTTTCTTTCTTTCTTCATTTAATCGCTATTTAAAATTACTTAAAATACTAGAAGAGCGTAACTTGTTTTGCTTGTTGTTGTTGTTGGTAGTTGTTGAATTATTGGTTGGTATTTTGTTGTTGTTTGTTTATAGTTTACTTTACATGTGTTGTTTGTCTCAGGTTTCAGTTGTTGTGTTGTTTTTGTCTGGTTGTTTTACTCATTGCCGGTTGTTGTTGGACGTGTTGGGTGTATATGTTGTATAGATCTGGTTGAAGCCACCGCCTGGTTAGACGGTAGCAATGACAATCAATAGATGCGCCAATTCGGCAACACGATTCTTGAGATCGGGCGCAGCACGCTCCAGATTCTCATTGGCAAAGTCACAGGCCGGGAATATGTGGACGACATACGCTGCTTGTTCGCTGCCCGGCACCGGAATATTCACAATGCCAGCGGCCATCTTCTGTTGCAAATAGGTTATGAAGCCTGTCTGTAGATTACGCGAATGTTGCAACACATCCGCATGATCGCGTCCACAAGGCAACGCCAACAGCATGCAATGCTCCGTTTCCACCTGAAAATCGAGAGCAACAACAATTAGTTATCTTTCTATTAGCTATGTATCTATTGAATTACATACCTGCATCTTCTTGGCAACTCCCTCCAGCTGCGTCTGCTCCAGACGCATACGCTGTGCAATGCGCAACAAGGGCGTCGTACTCTCCGCCAGACTTGGCAGCGAGGCACGCGCCACATTTGGATTACCATGCACAAAGTGCATTTGCACGGCGGCCTGATCGGTTTTCAGTGCCAACAGACCTTGCCACATGACCGGATAGCGTTGCAGCAACGTGACCAGTGAATCTCCTGGTGGTGGGGCCATTGCTGGCGGCGGTACTTGTTGCTGCTGTTGTGCGGGCAACTCTATACCGCCGTGCATCACAGACGCAGATAGATGCTCCTGTTGTTGTTTGGCTGTAATTCGTAGACGGGAATTGTGGCAAGTGTGAGTCATGGCAGTTGCAACTGGTCGACTGGCCGTCAAATACTCACCAACTGCTGCTGCCATGGACAGACGTTCATTCTCACGCTCGCGCTGCTCACGTTCCCGCTCCAACAGCTTCGCCTGGCTGGGATGTAGACTATGTGGACCTGGTTGCACCGATACGGACACCGAGGCGCCTCCGCTAATGTAGGGACTGCCACTGGCCACAGACGGCGGCGGTGGTACCACAACACTTATCGAGGCAGCCGCACGATGCGCCGGCGGTGGCTCCAGCTGAATGCCAGCACTCTCATAGTAGCCACTACGTGTGGCCATCTCGCTGAAGTGCGCGTGTGGAATGCGAGCATTGTGCACATACACCTGAGCCATTTGTGGCGAGTCTGTGAAGAGATATGAAGTGGATTAATATAAATTTAAGAATATAGCAGACATATAACATAATTTGGAAACATCAAAGTCGCTGTACATCAATGTTTTCTATAACGATATCAATGCTGAATGATGGCAAGAGTAGAAATTTTCTATGCACCGCTGTTTGCTCTACTGGTTTAGGATTAAAAACTGCTACAAAAGGAGTCTATTGCTGTCTGTCTATCTATTTTATGTTTGTTTAATCAAATTAATGATTGCAATCAAAACAATATTTATTTCCTAAACATTCTTGTTTTCCTCCTTACTTTACTTTACTACTAGAGAGTTCCCTCGAACACTTACCCGCTGCGGTGCGATCCTGTGGACTCTGCAAGCTGTGTGGTACGGCAATGGTGCGTGGTGGTCCGCTGCCAGGACGACGCAGTTCCAACGGTGGACTGCTGCTTATCATCTTGTCGTCGTACTCACCGCTGTTCCGCATCATGTGGTGTTGATAGAACATTGCAGCCACTCCGCGATACGCTGTATCATTCTGTAAATGAATATGCAAGTAAATGATATATTAATAAAATGTTTGTGCTGATCTGTCGAATGGATGTTAGTTGTGGGGGGACGAGGACTTGGGTTACGCTACTTCAAAGTTCCGCATGTAAAACTTGTGCATTACCGGTGTTATGGGCGATGCCTGCTGATGTGCTGGCGGCGGGCTTTGAGTACGCCTTCCGCTCACATACGCGCCCAGATCATGCTGCGTCCATTGGGGTTAGCAATTTAAATGTTAGTACATACCGAAGCAGTTGGATGCAATATTATTAACAATCTTAACGTAGATACAGTCGAACTTTTCTTAAAGATAACTTATATGCACAAAAAACTTGTTTCTATTATGAAATCATTTAAAGTTATTTATTTTAATGAACTTTTCTATTCAATGAAGTGATTTTCTGGCCAGAATAGGCAAGTTCGACTGTATATCTAAAGCTGACATTCTGAAAGGAACTCGGACTTACCATGCTGGCGTCGAAGGGAGGCACGCCGGGCATGCCGGGAGGCAGCACCAGCGGCGAGACGCGCGGTTGACCCTGTGGACTGATGTTTGGTATTGCGGTGCGCATAACTGCAAGTGGAGGAATTTGATTAATACACAGATACCCATTGATTGACTGCACTCGCGACTTACCGGCAGCTGGATTCTGTTGTTGTTGTCCTGGCTTCATGGGCGGTGGACTGCCAACGCTTCCGGGCAGCATTTGACCCGCCGCCTGTAGACTGTGCACCACAGGATTGGGTTTGCCTGGTGGCGGCGATGGTGTCAATTGATGTTGTTGCGGCTGCAGATGCGCTGCTGGCTTCGGTTGCAACAACAGTGCGGGATGCGACAATAACAGACTGTGCGGTGGCAGTTGCACGGGTGGTGAGCTCTTTTGTTGCACAGGCTGTTTGTACAGTTGCTGTGGTTGCGGCGGCTGCTGCTGTTGTTGTTGCGGTGGTGGGGCATAGCCAAAGTTTGGCTTACTCAGCTGCTGCTGTTGTTGTGGAGGTTGCTGTTGTTGTTGTGGTGGCAACACCGATGCCTTGGAGCTTACCACATGCAGTATTTGTGTATGCGCTGTTGGTGCCGCTGCTGATGATGCCTGTTTGATGACCAGCGTCTGTTGTTGTTGTTGCTGCTGCTGTTGTTGCAAGTTTGCAACATTTGGTGGCTGCTGCTGATGCTGTGCGGCTGGAACTCTAGGCGAGTGTGGCGAATGCGCTGTTGGCGGTGGTATATTGACCAGGAGATGCTGTTGTTGTTGCAAGTGACGTGCTATGATGTTTGGCTGCAAAAGTTGCTGATTGCCGGCAGCATCTGTGAGCAACATGTGTCCGGGATGCGGTTGCTGTTGCTTGCTGGGCGTCAGCTGTTGTTGTTGCTGCTGATGTTGCTGCTGCTGTTGTTGCTGCTGCTGTTGTTGCTGCTGCTGTTGCTGCAGATTCTTCTCGCGATTCAACACATGTGCTTTAAGTGGCTGCGGTGGCCGCACATTGCTGTGTTGTGCATGTTGCAACACCGTTGCCAATGGATTCGGCTGCAACAACAATGGTTGCTTGTTGGCCAACACATGTTGTTGTGACGCTGGCGACTGTTGTTGCTGCTGCTGTTGTATGATCAATGTGGACTGCGTCGGCGTGGCATTGCTCTTGACCAGCACACTGACCGGTTTATTGATCAATGCTGCCGTCGCCTCTTGCACTTGCAACGGCAATGGTTTGTTCAACGTTGTAAGGGGCGTGGCAGGTGCAATGACTGTGGCGCTAATTTGCAGTTGCTGCTGTTGTTGTTGCTGCTGCTGCTGCTGTTGTTGTTGGTGTGGATGCTGCTGTTGATGTTGCTGCTGTGGCGTCAACTCATTGCCACTGTTTGCAGACGCTGCAGCATTGGCAGCTGGCAAATTTCCCTCCTTGCCTTGTGGCATGCCCGCTGTGATGACACCCGTGACGGGATCGATCAAAGCCTTGCTTACCGCATCCGCTGCACCACCTGTAATCTTCTGTGTTGCCGCTGGGGCAGCTGTCTGATGCATGGGCGGCATGGATGAGTTAATGGCCTGATACGATTCAATCTCGGCAGCGGCAATTGCTTTCTTTTTGGGATGTTGTGGTGTTGGCTTGGATACAACAATAGGCGGTGCAGAAGTTGCTTCTACCGGGTTACTGCTAATTGCTGTTGTTGTTGTTGGTGCTGCTGTTGTTATTGCTGCTGCTGCTGGTGTCGTTGTTGCTGCTGTTGTTATGCTTGTTTCCTTCACCTCCAGCTGTGTTTGCTGCTGTTGCTGCTGCTGCATTGTTACTGTTACTGGTGGTTCTGCAACAACTGGCGCTGCTGTTGACGCTGTTGTTGGTGCTGGTGGCAGCAACACTGTTGTTACTTCTTCCTGCATGTTCGCTGGCGGTTCGCAAATTGTCTTGCGTTCCTTAGAGCGTCTTGGTCTGCCGACAGCATTTGTTGCTTGTGTTGCATCCGTTTTCTTGGCCTGCGCATTGCGTCCAGAGCGTCTTGGCGGCGTCTGTGCACCTTTGGGCAATTGCTGTTGCTGCTGTTGTTGCAATTGCTGCTGCAATAGCTGCTGCTGCTGTGTGTTTGTATTTCGCACAACATCCTCTATAATGTCATCCACAGTGCTGCGATCTTCTTTCTCCTGCAGACGCCGCGACTTGCGCGTGTTGCAAGACTCCGAGCTGTCTGTGTTGGGCTCCAACTGTGGTTGTTGCGATTGCTGTGGAGGTTGCTGTTGAGATGCTTGCTGTTGTGGCAGCTGTTGCTCTGGTTGTGGCTCCAGTTCGCTGCTGTTCTTCAACTTGTTAATGGTCAAAATGAGACGCGGACGCGTATCATCAGCAGCTGCTGCTGCTGTCACCGCGACAGCAGTTGTCTTTACCTTAGGCTCTGTCTCGCCAGCATCATCATGGAACTCATAGATATCCTGACTAGAGGAACCACTTGCCTGTGTCAAGGCCTGATTGCGTGCCTTCTTCTCAGCTGCTGTGGGCACCGGCAACGGTAACACGGGCGTTGGCGTGATGAGTTCCTTCTGTTGCTGTTGCTGCTGGGCGAGCTGCTGCTGCTGTTGCTGCTGGGCAAGTTGTTGCTGTTGCAGCTGCTGTTGTTGCAGCAACATATTACGAGGTGGGCGTCCCTTGCGACCGCGTGTCACCGGCGCCGTTGTCGGTTTGCGCAGTCGTGTGTGGACACCATTGTCGCCGGGTGACAGCAACACACTGGCATCTGTTGGCGTCAGTGGCAAGCCGGCAGCCTGCTTCTTGGCGCCACGCGGTTGTCGGCCACGTTTGGCGCCAGTGCCACGTGTGCTGGGCGGTCGACCCACTGTTGTCGTTGTGGCTGCCTTAAGCGGCAATTGTCGCGTTTCGGTTTCATCTTCCGTGTCATGATCATTGACTGTTGCTGCTGCTGGTGCTGTTGTCGGCGCTTCACCGACTGGCGTTGCTTCTGCAACAGCTGGTGGTTGCACGTCAATAGCAGCTGGTTGTTGTTGCTGTTGTCCACGCTTGCTCTGATTATCCTCCTTGGCCGCAGCTGCTGCCGCCGGATCCAGTTTCTTGATCACACTATCAATGTTCACCTCCTTGGCGGACCAATAATCACTGTCCACCTCCTTCGAGTCCTGCTCGATGAGCTCATCCTGCTTTGGCTGTGATATCTTAATCACATTCTCCTCGGTTAGCAGCGATGTGGCTGCTGCAGACTTTGTTGCTTGTGGTGAGCTTACCAAACTGATGGTAGGCGTTGGCGTGCGAATCACCGAAACACTCTCCGATGTCTTCAGCGGCAACACAGAACTCGTCTCTGCATTTGTCGTCGTCTCCTTGAGCGGTGGATAGTGTATTGCTGCCGTCGGTGCGGGCACAATTTGTTGCTGCACAATAATCTTTTGTGCTGGTGGCGCACTTTGTATGACATTGAGTGCCTGCTGCTGTTGCAGATGTTGCTGCTGTTGTTGTGGGGAAGCTCGCACCAAAATGGGATGAGGTGGTTGCTGCTGTGCCTGCGGACTGTGTGCACTGGCACTATTTGCACCAGGTGAACTCAGCTGTTGTTGTTGCTGCTGCTGCAAGTTACGTGGCAGTTGCTGATGTTGTTGCTGCTGCTGCTGTGCAAACATTGGCGGTGGTGGCGTCAAGTGTGTTAAAGGTTGTTGTTGCTGCTGGTGTAGTTTTTGTAGATGCAAATGCTGTTGTTGCTGCATTTGTTGCTGGTGTTGTTGCTGTGCCTGATGTTGCAGCTGCTGCTGATGTTGCTGGTGCTGTTGTGCTTGATATTGTTGACGCGCTTGATGCTGCTGCTGTTGTTGTTGTTGCTGTTGCTGCTGCAATTGTTGCTGTTGCGCATGATGAAGTCCGCCTGGTGACAATGGCGGATGTTGCATTTGCTGCTGCATATGCTGCTGATGTTGCAAGTGCTGCTGCAGCTGCTGCATATGCTGCTGCTGTTGTCGCTGTGGCGCTTTGCGATCCACCACCGGCTGCTGCTGATGTTGCATGTACTTTTGCACTTGCTGCTGCTGCTGATGTTGCTGATGGGCTGCCATTTTGGGCAGCATTTGCGGCGAGTGTTGTTGTTGTTGTTGCTGCTGCTGTTGCTGTGCATTTATATGCAGATTCTTATGCGGCGGCAAACTGCCTATTGGTGGTGAGCTTGCCACTTGGGATTGCGTTGCCTGTTGCGGCTGCACGGTGACAACTTTGCTGATTATTGTCGGATGATGCGACACCGGCAATGGCGGCATCTTCTGCAACGGCAGCGGCAATGACAGCAACTGTGCACCTGGCGCAGCAGCACCTGCAGCTGTTTGTAGCTCAATGACAGATTTGGGCATGCCAGGAGAGACCTGTTGTTGTTGTTGCTGCTGCTGTTGTTGTTGTGGCAAGGCTGCACGAGGCAGATAAGTGTTGGGTGCGGGCAACTTGCCGCTTGTTGTCGGCGATGTTGTTGTGCTTGCAACTCCTCTCGCTGTGGGACTTGGCAATGGACTCATATTGCCTGTCGGCGAAGCTAGCAACGAATGTTGTTGCTGCTGTTGCTGTGGTGGCAACACAGGTCTTGCCGCCGGACTGAGCTGACGATTGGGCGTACCACGTCCCGGCGACAATAGCGGACTGTGCGGCGAAGGCGCACGCATGCCAACCATAAAGGGAGTGGCACCCTGTTGCTGCTGCTGTTGGTGATGTTGCTGCTGCGGCGACAATATCAGATGTGGCACCACAAAGTGCGGCGCCTGCTCTGGTATGGAAATGGTAGGCGGTTGCATGATGAGCGATTGTGTGCGCTGTGGCGGCAACTGATGAAGTTGTTGCTGCTGTTGCAGCTGATGCTGATGCTGTTGTTGTGGTGTTGTTACTGGCGTCTGCTTGGGCGTAGATGCCTGTGGCATGCACTTCTGTGTTGCTGTTGTTGTTGTGGGGCTGCCAAAGGATAACGAAGCAGAGCTGTTGCTGCTGGTGGTGCTGGAGCAATTGGCCATGACATTCGACAAATCAAGATTGATTACCGGCGTTGTAGGACGTGCTGTTGTTGCAGCTGTTACAGCAACTGTTGTTGGCGTAACAGGCACTGGCAACACCGTCTGCACGGGCTGCACCAACGGCTGTTGCAGTTTGCTAATCGTTGGAGGCTCAATCTTCAGTGGTGGCTTCACATTCAGAGGTGCAGGAGTAGGAGTTGCAACTAGCAGTGGCAGTGGCAACTTGGTGATAACCGATGGCTGTGGCGTCTCCTCCTGGCTGTCAGTGGACTTGCTTGCCACTGGCGAGGATTTCTCTGATGCCACAGTTTCATCAATCTTTAGACTCGGTCCACTGCTGTCTGCCTCATCGGGATTCTCCTCGGTGTCCGTGTCAATCTGCAGATCTCTTTCTGATTGCGGCGTATCCGCCTTAATGTCCATGTCCTCATTACGCAAACTCTGCACTGCTTTGTTTACCTCCTCCGCATCCAGCACTACGCCAACGGAGGCAACAACGCGCTCCGGTTCCGCTTCAGTTTCTGGTTCCGGTTCGGTGGCTACCTCTTCTACGGCGGCTTCAATCGCCTTGGCAGCCAGAGCTGCCTCTTCATCCGGTTCGGGTTCGGCTACAACAACTTCGCTAACCGTTGCTGTCATATCATCCATGCCATCCAGCGAGTAATCCGCCGTTGACGATGTGCCGAAACTCTCGCCCAACAATGCAGAGACGGCGCTTTCTGTCTCCTCTTGCGAAATCGTTACCCGGGATTTGTTGTCGTCCAACTTATCCAGGGACTTGATGGCTCCCGGTGGTGAGGCCACTGGAATCTTTGGTTCATCCGCTAGCGCATCCAACAGCGCATTATTGAATTCCGCAGAAATCGATTGCACTGCCGACTCGCTAATCTTGTCATCCAGTTGGCCATCAAAGCCGGGTATAAAGATCTCCTTCTTGTTCTTGGCTAAACCAGCGCTTGTGGGTGTTGTATTTTCCGTTGTAGATTTGGCATCCGCAGTGGAAGATGTGGGCGTGGTAACCAATGGAGCACAAGCTGTGCTACTCACAGGTGTCTCCGCTGATTGTGCGGACACCATGGAACTGTTGCTCTGACTTATGGTTGGAGTCTTCGGTATGGGACTTATTAGACGTGGTTTCTCGCGGGTTGGCGAAAGTGCATCGTTAGTTAAACGATTGCTGCCGGAACTGGGTTTAATCACGGGCAACGACGGCATGGCGGGTTCCTCATCATCGATGAGGCATGGCAAACTGGGCGATGGCTTGCAAAGCGGAGAACTGCGCTTCGATTCCTTCTCAAGCTGCTCTTCGGCATGTTTGCTGGCTGCCTGCACATTGATGGTCAAGGAGCAGGACGCAGCGGTGGTTGAGACGGCGGTGGCTTGAGCTGTTGTTGCTGCTACTGCTGTGCCTACAGCTGTTGCTGCTGTTCCTGCTGCTGTTGCCGTTGCACAGCTGGACTCGCGACGCAACTGCAACTGTTGCTGTTGCTTGTCCAGTTTCTCCTGCTTTTCCTCCTTGGAACGTTTCTTTTTCTTCTTTTTGTCGCGACTCTTGGATGAGCTTTCCTTGCACTCTATCTTCTCGCTGGCTTGCAACTGTGTTTGCTGCTGCTGTTGTTGTTGTTGCTGCTGCTCAACAGAGTTGTCCTCGTTGTCGGAGAAGCGGAACACGTCCGTCATATCGCTGCGATATGTGGTGGCTGTTGAGGGCGTGGCATCCTCGGGCAACTTACTGCTGTCAAAGTCATCCATAAGTTGCGCCTCTAGAGCACGTCCTGCTTCATCCATATCGACGCTGTTGTCATCGTCCAGCTTGCTAGCAGCTTGTTGCTGTTGTTGTTGTTGCTGCTGCTGTTGTTGCTGCTGCTGCTGCTGTTGTTGTTGCTGTTGCTCGCGTGCAGACTTTTCACGTCGCTTCTTTTCACGTTTCTCTTTGCGATGTCGCTCCCGCTCACTTCTTTCCAGCTCCAGCTGCTCCTCCTGCTGTTGTTGTTGCTGCTGCTGTTGTTGTTGCTGCTGCTGCTGATTCGCTGGCTCCTTATTACTGTTGAGGGGTTGCTCCTGTTTATAGGTCTGCAGAGCAGCGGAAACCATTGGACCCGTCGTGGACAATTGTACCTTGGCCGTATCTGGCTGTTCGTCTGTCAGTTGGGACTCTTCCTCTTCTTCCTCCTCGTCAGAGATGATGCCAAAGATATCCTCCATTTTCTCCTCGCTGCTGCGTTTCGTTTGCTCCCTTGCAGGCGTGGTCAATGTGGGCGTTGGCGGTGAAACATTCGCTGCATTTGCATTGTAGAGACGCGTCGATGTGTCCAGACTCTTGGATTTCTTTGACTTTTTCAGACGATGACGTTCCTCCTTGGAGAGCTTCTCGCCGAGTTGATCAACAGATGCCGAGGGATTCGTTTCGCTTAAGTTGCGCAACTTTTCGCGTTTCTTCTCCTTGCGTTCCTTATGCTTGCGACGCTCGCTGGCATTTGGCGTGGTGGCCTCTACAGCGGAGGAGGACGGGGCGGCGTTGGCAACGGCAATCATTACCGTCTGCTGTTCGGTCTTGAGTTCGTCGAAACTGTCGAACTTGTTGGGTTTGCAGTCGACAGCAACATCAAAGATAATGCTGCTGCTGCTGCCGCCGGCAACGGATGTTGGAACAGCAGCTGTGGGCAGCGTATCCGCTGAAGACTTGAGACGCTTCTTGCTCTTCTTGTGCTTCTTGCGCGTTTCCGGCGAGTATTCCTTGAGCTTGACAGCCACAACATTGCCCATGTAGCCAGGGTAGCCGGTGTTGAAGAACTCGTTGTATTCCTTTTTGAATTCCGTTTTCAGTTTACGCTCCTCATTGGAGGAATGCGAATTGTGTCGGGATTTCGCATACTTTTCCAGCTCATTATCCGACAGCTGCTCCTGCTTGATTTCCTGTTGCTCCTGTTTAATCGGTAGCAACAATTCTGGAGCTGGCTGTGATTGCGATTCCGAGTCGGAGGCAATGCGTGTGGAAAGACAATTTCTTTTGCCCGCCTGGCCAATCACATTGCGACGTATCTCATCCTCGGAACTATCGTCACCATCACACAATCTTCGCAGATTTTGTTGCATCTGTTGACGCATACGACTCGCATTGAGAGCCGCTGCCTCAGCATCTGCATCCACATCACCATCCGCATCTGCATCCGAGTCGGAGAAGATGCGAATGTGCGACACCTTGCGATAACAATCGTCGTCATGTTCCTCATCGCTGCTGCTCAAGCCATGATTGCGCCCATGGAAGCTACTACTGCCACTATTCCGATGATGATGACGATCCTCGAATTCAGTGTCACTGTCGCCGTCGTAGCTCATGGAACGCTTTTTCTTCGCTCGTGACTGCTTCAACTGCGAGAACTTGGCCTTGATCTTCTTCTCCTCGGCCTGACGCTGCATATTCTTGCAGCTGCGCGCCTTTACCTTGTCGTACATAGAAACATTGGGACAGTCGTCGGGTATGTCAAAGATGGAATGCTTCTTGGATGCATCATCCGTATCATCCGAGTCGGCGGAGCTGAGCATCATCTTGCGTGTCTTGGAGAAGACACCGCCCTCATCAGAACCACGCGAAGACTTTCTTTCCACACTTCTTCTATGGTGATGATGATGATGATGATGCTGTTGTTGTTGCTGCTGCTGTTGTTGTTGCTGCTGATGATGATGGTGCAATTTGCTGCTCGTGGTGGTGTTCGTGGAGCTAAGTTCTCCAGCCGAACTGCCAGCGGCTGAGATGCGTCTATGTGGATTGTGGGAGGGTTCCTCATCCGTATTCGTAGACTCGGCCACAGAGTGTCGCTTCTTCTCGCGATGATGATGATGATCACGCTTGCTCTTGTGTCGGGATGAGGAAGAACTGCTGCCATGATGATGATGTTCACGTTGCTTGTGCAGCGATTGTTGTTGCTGTTGGGACTGCGTTGGTTGCTGCTGCTGTTGCTCCTCCTCGCTGGTATTGAGCGTCGCGTGCTTTACAGCAACTGTTGCCGTTGCTGCTGCCATGTCCATTTCGGTAATTTCGCTGGAGCAGACTTTACTGTGATGCTTCTCGCGACGATGATGTTTGGAACTGCTGCTGCTGCTGCCATGCGATTTGGAGGAGCTGCTCTTTTCCTCCTTGCAACCACCGCTACTGCTGCTGCTCTTGTGCTCTTTCGAGTCGCGACGATCGCTGAGACGTTGATGATTACTCTGGGATGGCGTTTGACCCTGATTGGGATTTGCATTCTCCATACGTATGCGCTTCACATAATCCTCATGATTCGTAGCACCACCGCCACTGCTGTGGTTGCTGTCCTGCGAGCTGAGGCGTCGCTTGTGCAGCCGCCCAATGGGCACGGGAGAATTGCGTGAGGATTTCCGAGAACGATCTTTGCTGCTGCGTTCGTCGACTGCATTTGTTGTTGGCGCTGTTGCAGTTGCAACTGTTGCTGCTGCAGCTGTAGTCACATCGCTGGTTGCCGCATTTTCCTTGTTGTTCTGCCGCTCGCAATCGCTGGGCATGGCATTGTGGGCGTAGAAGCTGCTCGCCTCGGAGCTGGCATCACACTTGTTTTTGTGATAAGCAGACATATCACGCATGCGCGAAAGTCTTACTTCCTGCTCTCGTTGCTCCTTCTCTCGCTGCTCCTTTTCGCGCTGTTCTCGCTCGCGTTCTTCTCGCTCCTTTTGCTCGCGTTCGCGTTCTCGCTCCTCTTGTGCCTTACGCTCTCGTTCCCTTTCCCTTTCTCTCTCTCGTTCTTTTTCCTTCTCTTCTTTGGCCTTACGCTCTTCGCGTTCACGTTCCTCCTGCACTTTGCGCTCTTTTTCCTCACGCTCTTGTTGCTTGCGCTGTTCCTTTTCTCGTTTCTCACGCTCCTGTCGCTCTTTCTTCTCCTTCTCTTTGTCTCGTTCTTGACGATGTTCTTTGTCCGACTTCTCGGCAGGCTCATCGGAATCGCTGGACTCTTCTTCCACTTTAGGCGTTGCCGATTTGGAAGATTGCGATGTTGCAGAGTTTTTCCGCTTATCGGAACTGGAACTTGATGTGGAGGAGGAGGAACATTTTTTCGATTTCTTTTCCGCTTCAGAGGAGCGATTATTATGTTTGCTGCCATGCGATTTATCGCTCTTTTTGGAAGTCGAGGTGGAACTGGAGGAGGAGGAGGCTGAGGTGGTTGTTGAGCTGGCGAAACCAGAGGAGGAACCTTTATTGCCCTTGGCTTCCACTTCTTCCATTGAGTTGTTTGGCGGCTGCTTTTGTACGTGTGTGGTTGTTGCTGAGGAACTGTTACCGTTGGAGGAGGATGAGCTGCTGCTGCTGCTACTGGTGGTGCCCGCATTATTGTTGCTGCTGTTGCTAGTGGTGCCCACATTAGTGCTGCCCGGCACTGAGGCGGATTTATGCAACACGGTGCGTGGTTCAGTGCTTGCAGCGGGCACACTGAGACTCTTGCTGAGTGGCTGTTGTTGCTGGCTGCCTGCTGAGCTGGCGGGCTTCGATTTCGGCAGCTCCGGTGGTGGTGGTGGAGCTGGTTGCACCGCTGGCGGTGGCGCCGCAGTATTTGGCAATGGCGGGTGACTGGGAAATGGATACTGCAGTCCTTTCGTTGGTCCTGTGCTGCCGGCAGACGTAGCAGCAACTGTTGCTGCCGTTGCAGTTGCAGTTGCCACCGCCGCTGCTGCTGTTGCTGCCGTGGTTGTTGTTGTGACATTGCTGGCAACAACGACAACACTGGACTTTGTCAGCTGACTAAGATTGCTGGTCACAGCATTGACAACGGAGGGCGACGGCGAAGGACTATTGTACGGCGACATTGAAGCCTGCGGCGAATTCATGGGCGACAAACTACTCAGACGTTGCAACAAGCCTGTCGTCTTGCAGCTGCTGCTGCTGTTGACACTCGCATTGCTGCCGCAGTTGCCAACAACAATTGGTGTTGTTTTGGTCGCCGCCAGATTAGGCAATGCCGGCGAAGTGTTGCCACTGCAGAGTCCTCCGTGTCGGGCATTCGCAGAGATTGTGGAACCGCTGGCAAAGTCCGACATGGCTGGCTCATACCATTGATTCTTCTTGAGCCGCTGAAAGTCATCGTCAAATACAGATTTCTTGGCCAGCAGCGATTTAACAATATCCGACGGCTGCAACTCATCAATGTCTAGGAATTTATGACGGGAATTGCTCGTGGAACTTGAGACTGTGCCGCTCGAGCTGTTGCTGTTCCCCGATCCCGTCTGATGGGATGAACTCAGGCCACTCAGATTCGTCGAATGCATCGACAGCTGCCACATGGGCGTGTTCGGTTGACTGTGACTGTGTCCATGGCCGGGATTTGCATTTGGATTTGTGCTGCTGCTGCTGCCGCCGGACCAACGTTCATAGTTCTCCTCAAAGTTGCGCAGACGCTCATCCAGCGATGGACTGCCGCCAGTTTGGCCACTAGGCACATCCGAATCGCTGGAATTGGAGCTCAAGGAGCGCGGACGTGCCGGACTTGCCATGAGACCAACTGATGAGCAGGATAAGGATTGCTGAAGCTGTTGCTGATGGTGTTGTTGCTGTTGCTGCTGCTGTTGTTGTTGCTGCTGATGGTGGTGATGATGATGGTGATTGGAGGAACGCCAATAGCGCGAGGAGGGACTGGGCAGGAACGTCGAACCGGACCCAGTTGCTGACGATGAGCCGGAGTTCATTCCAGCGACACCAGCACTTAGACTAGAGTTGTTATTGTTGCTGTTGTTGTTCGCCAGCAACGCAGCTGTCGTTGTCAACTGCTGCAGGTAGTTGCAAACACCGCTACCGGATGTGTTGCTTCCACTTGCCGCATTACGCTGCTGTTGAAAGAACAACACGCCGAATTTAGGCAACGGGAGCCACATAATGTCGCGCACTCGTTCCCTCGCCCGTTCCCTGGGCGGTGGCAAACGACGCGGCTCTGTGGGCAACACCTCCGGCCGCTCATCGCACAGCGGCGTGCCGGGACGTGATCCGTCGGCGCTTTCGCCGCCGCTCGCCTCGTGCGAATGATGGGAATGTAACTGATGGCCGCGTCCTCGGGACGCATGATGATGATAGTCATCATTGGGCATCGGCATCGACATCGACATCGGTGTCGGCGTCAACACGCCACTGTTTGCGTTGGAGGCAGAGGATGAGGAGGAGGATTGCGGCTGTTGCAACGGTTGCGGTTGTTGTAGCTGCAAGCTGCCAGCTGCTGTTACCCGTCGTCGTTTGGCCGCCAACGAGGCATTCAACAGATGCTGCTGATCCATGCTGCTCGCTCCAACCAAACCATGACGAAATGCCGACGAATTGGACAACGCCGACAGCGCGCCCACATCAATCGATGGCCGGCGACAGCTCAGCATCATGTTGTGGTGTTGCGTTGGCGGCGGTGCAATTGCTGCGAATTTTCCCGCCTCCGAGACGCGTCGGATCTCGCTTTTGCGATTAAGCGGATCGTGTATGACATCACAGTTGGACAGTGGATTGTTGGGCTTGTTGCTGTTGCCATGGCCAGCTGAAGTCGCCTCGCTGTTCGCATCCAGCAGCTGCGACTGTCGACAGAAAATGAGACATTAGTTTACGTATGAAAAGATTATGTTGCAAATAGACAATATATCTAACTTCTTAGACAAGCTGAGCTTTAACTGCTATCAAATATAAAGTATTCAACTAATTACTCAACTTATTTACTTTTGATCTGATTTGATTTTACCTGAGGTTTCAATTTAAATAGCCCCAGAACATTCAAACTTTATATGTGTGGTGCCCAAAATGTGATTACAAAACCATGCGTGGCCTAAGCTAAAAATTCAGCTTACGTCGCATATAGCTTTTTTAAGAGACTTTTTCATTCTTTCTACTGAATAAAAACAAAAACTAAGCTCACATTGGTTGTGAATCCCAGTTTCTAACTGTTTTCTAATCAAAAGGGGTATTTACATTTATGGCATGATTTTGATTGTTGCAACTTACCGAACTGGCATTGGAATGATGATGATGATGGTAATCCATTTTGATGCGCTTGCGCGGACTGACCACGCCCTCATCACCACTGGACGGGCATTCCTCGAGTTGTTCTGGCAATTGGAAACGTTGATTGTGCACATGATGGCGCAAATCTACAGATGTCTTACCACAACGTCGGCGACTGTTGCTGTTACTGTTGTTGCTGATGCTGTTGCTGCTACTGTTGTTCAGCGTCACCTCCAATGTTTCGCCAGAGTTGCCACCGCTGCCGCTTGCTGGACCCACGCTGCTACAATTGACGGCTGGACCAAGTCTTGCAATTACTGGCGAATCGGAACGTAAAACAACGCCTGCATTTTCATCCTGACCCTGATTGTTGTTGCTACTGTTGTTGTTGGCCGTATGTTCATCCGAGTTGCGAAACCGTCGACCCACATCATTGAAATCAAAGTCAATGGTGTGCCGAGCATTTCTCGCCATACGCATCCTTGCCTGCACCATTGCAGCCGGCGACATGGGCAACGAACTCTGACCCACCACGGAGGGCAACGTTGTCGCTGTTGTTCCACTGTTACTCACAACTGCCGAGGCAATGCTCGGCGCAGGCATGGCATTGCTGGATGAGATGCTGCTGTTGCTATTGCTGGTGGTGCTGTTATTGCTGCTACTGCTGTTGCCACTAGCAACAACACCACCGTTTCCGCCTCCACCTCCACTATTCCCAGGAGTGCTGTTGCCCGGCGAACAACCATCGTTGGAGTTCTGATGTCGACTAAAGGAGGAGGCTCGCGAACGTGACTGTGACGACTCGTAGCGATTAAAGCGTGACGACGACGAGGAGGAGGATGAGGAGCCTGCAAAAGGATACCATGAATGTCAAATCTCTAAATTATTTACAATAAACTAGCGATGAGTAACGAGCAGAAAATATCGATATTAAAATCGTCAAAACTTGCACATAGAATGATATAATGCTATTAATATCGGCCATTTCGTACTGAATATCGAAGGGATCGATATTAATCACTTATAGGCCTTTAGTCGACATCTTTATCTTTTCAATTATAAATTTAAAAATGTATATTATACATATAATATAATAATTGAAGATTATATGCAAGGATGTCAAAGATAACTTTCCTTTCTTGATTACTTAAATATAGTTTTCTATATCGATAATCATTCCCTTCGATCAACTTACCCGCATTGGCTGCCTGTGTTTGCTGCTGCTGCTGCTGTTGTTGCTGCTGTTGTTGTTGCTGCTGTTGCTGTTGTTGTTGCTGCTGCTGCTTCTCCTGTTTGTCATAGAAGGCATCCTGGCATTCGCGCGAGGCAAAGTCTACCTGCAGCTTGCGTCCTCGCATTATTGTGCCACGCATATCCTTGACGGCAGCCTGAGCATTCTGCACCTGATCATAGAGCACCAATGCCAATTGTCGGCCACGATCGATGCTCACCTTGGTGACGGTGCCAAATCGAGTGAACTGCGATTGCAGAAAGGATTCGGAGACCTTCTCGCCAACACCATCGATCCAGACACAATTCGTTGGCATAGATTTGCCAAAGCCGAGCTTAATCCGATTGCTGCCCAGATGTTCGCCATCCATTTTACGCATGGCCTTCACCACAGACACAATATCGGAATACTGACAGAAGGCATAGGCATTGAGTCCCTGCTTCTTGATATCGATCTCAATTATTTCGCCAAAACTCTCGAAATGTACACGCAACTCGCTTGCCGTAATGTCCTTCTCCAGATTGCCAATGAACAGTGTGCGCGTCGATTTCGGATGATATTCATCCAGTTCAGCTTCATAGGGACGAAATTCATTGTCCTCGACATCGTAGCCCTGATAGGGTTCCACCTCGATTTTACAGCCAAAGAAATGTTTATCGTGGGATACTTCGAGTGCCTTTTCCACATCGTCCGGTTTCTTAAAACAGACGAGCGCATAACGCTCCGAATTCTGTCCCACGACCTTCACCCACGTCACCTTGCCGTGCTTTTTGTACTCGTGAAAGAGACCATCCTTAAGGGATGTGTCCGAGGAACGTGCGGGCAGGTTGCGTACTCGTATCGCCAGCGGTCGATTATCTTCGGAATGCACCACCGGATTGGCCGCCAAACAGGAGCTGCTGCTGCTGCTAGAGCTACTGCTGCTGCTGCTGCTGGAACCGCAGCCACCACCGACATTGCCACTGGGATTTGAAGAGTTGCCTGGGGGGAAAAAGAGATATTTATAAGTATAAATTGCATTAATTGATTGAATGATTAATGAGATAAATTCAAGCTGAACTATTTATAAAATACAATATACTCAATTACTTTACGAGTAACGATTTAGTATTAGTTAATTTATCTTCATATTTTACATCGATTTATTGATTTTTCATACACATTTCTAAATGTAGTAGAATGTGGTGCATGTATATTATTTATATAGAATTTCTGGGACTTATAAAAGTCTTTCCTGATATATTAACGCTTATCAGAAGTAATTTATACTATATCAAAATATATGAAACACAAACATGATATGTTTGCTGGTTATTTTTTCTGTTTATGATTGAACCAACAAATTACAAACTCTACAAAGAGGCTGATTTTTCATGAGCATTGATTGATAAATAAATGAACAGCTAAATAGTGCCCCAAAAGATATATTGAATGCTGTTTAATATACTTACTGGTAACTGCTACGCAGGACTGCAGACTGCGTGAACTACGCGACGATGTGGAGGCGCCACCGCCAGCGCCAACACCACCAACGACAACATCAGCACAATTGCCCGATATCGGGCTGGACGCGTGCGAATGCGACGATGTGTGCGACGAGGCCGACGAGGAGCTGTGCGAGCTGCTATAACTGCTCGGGGATCGCGAATGCGAGCGACTCGACGATGTGGTGCTGCGTCCATGTAAATGAGGACGCGGTGCACGTGCACCGCCCACTTCCGTTGCGTTGCCATTGTCCACGGCAGCTGCCAAGGCGGCGGCAACATTTAAAATGTCGCCGCTGCTGTTGCTACTGCTGCTGTTGTTGTTGTTGCTATTGCCACTTGCAGCATTTGCCGCGGCTGCTGCTGCAGCTGCTGTTGCAATTGGCATCGTTGGAGTGGCCGTGTTTATTGTATTATTTAAACTATTACTACTAAAACTATTGTTTGTGATTGTACTTGTCGTCGCTGCCGCCGTCGCCGTTGCTGTTGCCGCTGCCTGTGCACCACCAACACCACCATTACCATTACCACTGCCAGGTGACTCGGAGCCGCAGCGTCCGCCGCTGCCCGCTGCAGATTTAAGCAGTTTATTCAGCTTACTAACGCCAGCGGCGTTTCTGCTGTTGCTGTTGTTATTATTATTATTGTTGTTATTGTGTTGCAGGTGGATTTTACGCATCGCCGTTGTCGTTTCATCCGCAGCGCTGCCCGCATACGCAACACTGCGGTGCATGGCGGTTGTTGTGGTTGTGGTTGCCGCCGCTGCTGCCGCCGCCGCTGCAGCTGCTGCTGCCGCAACCGCCGCTATCGTGTGCGTATGCGTGTGGGCGGGTGATGTATACGAGGCGGATGTGTTGTAGTGATGATGATGATGCTGATGATGATGTGGAGGATGCGTATGCGGATGGTGATTGATCGGTGAGCTCATTATGCCGCCAGCTGGTGAGACGCCGGCATTGCCACTGCCACCAGGACTTTTCAGATGAGCTGTCGCAGCAGCAACGTCGTACCATGACTGCGGTACGCGTGTGTTTTGGTTAATATTGTTGTTGTTGCTGCGATCACCCAGCGCTTGTGGCGGTGGCTGATGTATTGGTGTTGTTGTGTTGGTTTGTGCTCCACCACCTCCTCCAGCTGCCGCACCACCAACTGCTGCTGCTGTTGTTGCTGCTGTCGTTGTCGTCGTGTTGCTGCTTGTAGCTGACGCACCAACTGCTGCTGCTGCTGCTGCGGCTGCTGCTGCTGAACCATTCCTATATAGGCGATCTCTGTTGCGCGATCTATCGCTGCTGCTGTTGTTGTTGCTGTTACTGCTATTGTTGTTGTTGTTGCTGTTACTGATATTGCTGGCAACAGTTGCTGCTGCTGCTGCGGCGTTGTTGGTGGCTTGGTAGACTATGCGGCTGCGATCGTAATAGTTCCTTTCGAAGCTGTTTGTCGGTGGTTCTTCTGTAGACCTGCAAATACACATACAAAAATAGTTGGTTATTAATAAAAATGAATTAAAACAGTTGTCAGCTTTTTGATTTTTGTTATTGTTAACGATATGTTTTATGATTATGGTTAAATATTTAGTCAAGTAATTGTTTAGACAAAATACGCATATTTTATTATTTTTTTTATTTTTAAAAACACTTTGTTCTTTGTCAAAACAATTACTTGTCCCACTGTATGTTTTATGGCCCCCACCCACCTCCGCATAATAGTTTTTACACAGAAAACCTTGTCAATTTGCGGCTCCGTTTCAGGATCGGTTTTAGCCTAGCGCCAAATGGGCGCCTCTTGTTTTCTATCATGGGAGCAAACACATTCAAACCAATTGCCGCCAGCCCATGGAATATTTGATCTCATATAATTTGATTTTAATAAAAACACACGAGAGCGAAAAATTTCACCGGCGAAAGAAAAAAAATATAAACGGCGCCAAAAATTCGACGTCTGCCGACGTCGTCGTCTGTTTACGCGGCAGAACTTGGCGAGTGTTTTAACTTTTTCTTCTTCTTTGTTGCTTTTTTTTTGCGAACACACTCAAACACACACGTACACACGCACACACATAAACATGAGCCGGTGCCGGGTATACAGAGCGAAAGAGACTGCTGCTGCTTGCTGGAAGACAAACTGGTTTTGTATTATTTATACGCACACACACACACTTCGCTTTATTCTTGATTGCTTCAAAAACTATTATATATATATATTTCAGCACATAAAATAATATTTTCTGTTTCGCTTTGCTAGTTTTTCATCGATCGTTTTGCCGCTTCTATTTGCTGATCTGCTTTCATGCCGATATTCGCGTAACCAACCAAACACGAGCAGCGACCGCTGTTTAACGCTACCAGATCGTCAAAATATCGCTGCAGATATCGTAAGAGAGCGTGCACGCAGGCCTGCCAAGTTGTTTCAAAACATTGTCTGTTATTTAACAGCACAGCACACTGTTAACCGAATTTTATGTACATTTACTTGGCATTTGTCGCCAGCCTAAAACAAAAAATATTAATTGCTGCTGTTGTAAAATAAATCAACTTAAATAGCGACAATTAAAACAAAATAATGGCGATAACAGTCAACTGTTAATAACATGCTTATGTTATTTATGCGCTTATCTCACTGCTATTATTAGGGTGGCTGTTAAAAACAGAAGGAAAAACAAAAGGAAAGAATTGTAACGACAACGACGCATTTTCCAGGTAAAAATTATATGTTGCGTTTACCTGAATGAAAATCAACCCCGTCATAAATTAAGTTGCGACGCAAAAAGAACCCAAATGACAGGCCTATTTTCACACAACAGGAAAACGAAAACAGGCGCGACCTTAACTAAAGTTGTCTCTATTGTTTCCCTTTGAAAACGGAAAACGTTTCCTAACTACGCCAAAAACAACAACCACGAATGAATGATTCAATGGCAAAGGGCGACAACATACAAATACATTTATGTAAATGTGTGTGTGTGTGTGTGTAACCGCCCTTATTGCCTTAACGATCGATTTGCTCATGACACAGTTTTCTTTCTAATCTGCTGCAAATTCACAACACTACGATCACTTCCAGCATCTGCACAAATACACTAACACTAACACACACATGAATTTGCATGGAAATCATGGCATAATGTTATTAAAAAATTCCCATAGAAGTGTCATTAATATTGAAGGGCAACGCAACTCAGGCGACGTGTGAATAATCATTGTCAACAAATGAGCAATTTGTTAAGCCTAGTATGCAGCTCATTATCACGCAGTGCAAAAAAAAAAAACACAGAACAACATTAGGTAAAGTGCTGCATGGCTAAGAACAACTTACTTTGTAGAGTAAACTTAGTATATCCCAGGGAAATTATTATGATACACAGATATTTCCCTCAAGAACAAATATAAAACCCTTTTAAAAAATGGAATATTTAATCTAATTAATTACCAAATAAGAATTATTTTAGCGGAGTCGACTTGAAAGTACTCATTAAAGTGAAAATGAGTAAAAAATAATATATAGAAATAATTGCTGGGGAATTTTTAATGTCTAGGCGGCAATGAGGATAATTATTTGTATTTAGTGGTATTTTTTTTTAAATTCACTGTAGTGGGAAAATGCAATGAAATGGCGAATAATATAAAGTTAGTTATTAGAGTGATAGTTTTAGTTTTTAACCGAACCATTTTCATTTTTCTAATTCTATTATTTAAGGTTGTTATTTTCTTGAAAGTAATTGAAAATGATTTAAAATGAATTAAAGATAGATTATGTGGGTTTGTTGTATATTGATGTATCTGTTATATTGACAATAAATTTATATCGAATCGGCTAGCACCCAATTTCAATATTTAATTAATTTGATTTATTGTGTGGTATTCCCTGTTGTATTCCCTATATAACCATTGTAATATTATATACATTTATTACTATTTCTCTTTCCCATTTAAAACTTGTAATCTTTACTTCAAAGGATTATAATTATTCTTATTTAAAGTTTGACTTTTTACTGGGAATTGCTTTTTCTATTTTAAATACAATTTGTTGTGTTAAAGTTAAGTAAATATCTGGCTTAATGCTGGGCCAAATGCAATTTTGTAGTATTTGTAACCCCCTCCCTCACACAACAAATTTGATGAATTGAAGCCCCATCCGAAAGATTTTTAAAGCCGCATTAAGCGCTTTAAGCCAGGACATACAAAGAGCACATAGATAGAGAGACAGCGGGAGGGAGGCAGGTAGGTAGGGAGTCAAAGTGCTTAAAATATGCCCATGTAGCAAGTAGCACATTCACATGCCACATAAATGCTATATAGTTGTATATATGTGTATGTGTATATGTAGTAGATATGGCTGCAGTTTCCAGTTTCATGAAATTGCTGGAAATTATGTGAGGGCGGTGGGGAGGTGTGTGTGTGTGTGTGTCTGGGTGTGTGTGTTGCAGGATGATGACTCAGGCAGCTGTACATGGTATATAACATGTGTATATATATGCTTATATACATGCCATATACACTCATAAGAAATTGCATTCAAAGAGCGGGCGCTGTGGCAGCTGCCACATGCTGCTACTACTGCTGCTGCTGCTGCTGCCACAGTTGCCCGGCATGCGCAGTGAGGCGGGCGAAAAATCAATTCAGCTAAAAGTGCGCCCGGTTAGGGAAGTGCAGGGCCAGAGTCAGATTGAGAGCCAGAGTCAGAGTCAGAGCCAGGCAGCCCCAACAATGGCAACATTTGTTGCGCCACAACCAGAGCAAAGTAATTCCGAGTCCCAGAGACGCGCCCGGCATCCTGTCTCGTTGCGTGGAGGAACGAGTCGACAGGACATTGCCGTAAATTGCATTACTACGACGCACAGTGGGCAGAAAAGGTCAGACTTGCTCATACAAATTAAAATAGTCGAAAGTTACAAAACATATCATCTGCCTGTTTATTCGTATATGTATTATGTTAAACGTAGATTTGTTATTCGGTTTATATTGTTTTTAACTTATTTATTATTTTAAAAAATAAAAAAACAAGTATATTTCACTTTTCAACCGATCTTTCCTATGGCAGCTACATGATATAGTGATCCGATCCGACTGATTCCGACATATAAACTGCCTGCAGTAAAAAGACTGATCTGTACCAAGTTTCATTCAGATAGCTCTAAAACTGAGTGACTAGTTTGCATAGATACAGACGGACAGACAGACGGACATGGCTTTATCGACTCGGCTGCTGCTGATGCTAATCAAGAAAATATATACTTTATGGGGTCGGACATGTCTCATTTCATGCGTTACACATTTCGTAACCAAATTATAATACCCTCTGCAATAGTATAAAAATTGCCAAATTTTGATACTAATATTTGAATTAATATGAGCTTTTCTAGTCGTTATATCCACTGTGCGACGCTCAGTCTCAGTCTCTCTGGCTGTGTATGTGTGTGTATGGTAGGGGGCCTTATGTAATATATAGAAGACAACACCGCCCCCAAGTTGCGCCAGGGCCTCTTCTGGCCTGGGCCAAAAACTTTTTGCTACCAACTCAGCGAACGTCCTTGTTTGAGGTTATTTCTGTGTATATTTCAAGCATATAGACAGAGTGTATTTGTGTGTGTGCGACTGTGTGTGTGTGTGTGCAACTTTTTTGCAACTTGAAATTCCTGAAATCCCTTTTAGCCTTTCATTCAATCATTGCTGAGGCGGCTGACGGCGGCAACGGCCCCATTGGATAGGATATCAAATGCGGGAGCTTTGGACTGCAGTCAAAGTAATTTGAGGACTCTGCCGCAGACCGTTGGGCGTGAAATTTATCAACATCAAGCGAAGGCAGCAGCAGTGGCAACAATAGCAACAAACAGCAACGCTCCTGGCAAGTTGAAGGACACCAGAATGACAGCACTTTTAGGATATTGTTGGAGTTATTATTATATTAAACTTGCAAACAATTCTTATAATCTGACGACTGACAGCACAACAGATAAGATAGTAAGAGTTATCTTTGAGATGCCCAAATCTATTTAGAAACATCAATCAAAAGTCTTAAGAGTATTTCAGTTTTTTTTTCCTAAATGGTTTACGTGCTTAATAAGGATTTTAATGCATTTGTAGAAACATTTTCCTTTTGATCTTTATAATAACAAAGCTCTGTTTCTAGACAAACTAATCTTACAGTTTGTTGAAGAAAACTTTATACAGATACTTTTCATTTACATCAAAACATGTGCAAGAGTATTAATAAATAACTTAAGCAAACCGATGCTAATGTTCTCTAATTTCTTAGTTATTCTTTTATCTGCAGTCATAAACGTTCTATTATTATATATAATAGAAAATATAAAGAAGAGATTAATTAATAATTTTATTCTTCATATAACAGCCATGATTTCATTTTCATTCTCTTCTCATGTGCATTCGTAATCGTTTTAACATTATGCCATGCGGAAGATTATATATATAACTTATGTATACCAATAATAGCTATTTATTCTTGATAGTTCTTCTTACTTCTGTATTCTTCAACCTTTTATAGTTATACCTTATTGATGTATTGTCATAGATGTGCAGAAATTGTAAATATTATACATTTACAGTTAAATATAGCCTCCTAATAACGTTTATATCTTTTTCTGTTATTTCTTTTCTCAATTCGTCAACGTTTTCACCTATATAATTTGGCTAGCATTTGAAAATCGTGCAAAATGTGTATTATAATGAACTCTGGCATGCCAATAAAAGCTAATCTTCCTTAATTCTTCTATGTGCTGTATTCGTAAACGTTTTATCACTATTTACTATAGCTGCTATGGTTGAGTTTGACAAGAATATAATTTATAACTTTAGTTTTGCAATGACAACTATTATCTCTTCATATTGCTTGTTTCTTCTGTATTCGTAAACATTTTACAGTCACTTCTAGTGCTTCGTTTCACAATTCGAATATTAAATAACTTGTGCACATTCAATCTCACTTTATATAGTTTCAAGAATTCAATACTTTCTTCGTATTTACTCTATCAGCTCTATTCTTAAAAGTTTTATCAGTTTCTCTAAAAATTCATTAGAAAACATGTTTTGTGAACAGACTGCCCAGACAAAATTCTCGCAAATCAACTCAGACAAGTATTACAATTGAAATTAGTTTCCATTATAAGAAATTTCTATGAATACTCACAGTATTTGAGTTTTCGAACGACAAAAATTTACTGGTTTTCAGTTTAACTCTACTCTAGTACGAACAATTTAATTTTGCAGACAGCAACTGACAGAATGAGCTTGCATTTAAATGAATTTCTCTCAAAATTTGCATTTTACATATTATTATGCGCATTTAAAGCAATGAATTCTATGCGAAATTCTGCTGCTGTCGCTGTCGCTGCAGCTGCAGTTGCTTCTCAGCGACTGCAACGTTGGCAGCGGCTTTAAAAATTACATAAAAGCTTCGAGTGGGCGGAAAAACGAGCCCTGGGCGTCTAAAGAATGCACCAGCAGCAGCAGCAGCAGCATAAAAAGTGCAGCTCTTTTTTTGAAGCCTGCTTCTCTCTTATTAACTTAAATGCTGGCGACCTCAATTAAAGCTGTGGCAATTGCGGCAAGAGATGGCTTTGCTGTGTGTGTGTGTGTGTGAGGGGACTGACAAAGTCAGAGGGCAAAGTTGAATAAAAGTTGAAGCTACAACAACAAAAAATGACGCAGCGCTGCCTGGCAAAGCCAAGTGACGCAACCGGAAGCAGATGAGGCGTTGTGTGTGAGTGTGTGTGTGTGTGCTCAGTGGGTGGCATTGGGCGTTGTAGGCCGCCTCATGCTCATCCTGTGCCCGACTTCAGGCTATTGAATGAAACTTGTGTTGTTGCACAGGAAACAATTTTCTGCATGTTGTTGTAACGCTGACAGAGGCTGCTGTCGCTGCTGGCGTCGCTGTTGACGTCGCAGTCGCTATTAAGGCGCATGCGCATTGCAAGTTTTTGCTATTATGTATTCACAACAAGGGAACATGTAACAGGGCTTATATAAATAGATGTGTGTATGTGTGTGTGAGTGTTGTATATAACATTTGCCACCCACAGCCGCAGGGCAGAAGCAGCAGCAGCAACAACAACCACAACAACAATAACATAAATTGCAGCGCAGGCAAAAGACAAAAATAAATGGAGAAAATTACTAAAAATTGTGCAGGCGACTAAACAAACAACAACACTGACAACAACAACAACAAAAATAAATGTCACTTTGCCTGCTGCCCAAGAGCAGAAACTGCCGCAGCTAAAATGAGGTCGTGGAAATGGAAAATGAAAGCAGTTTGCAGAGACGACAACGCCAGCAGCAGCTGAAGCAGCGCAGCAGCAGCAGCAGCGTTGCCTCCCTACCCCTCACACCCCTTTAAGCTAATGCCGGCAAAATGAACTCTCCATGTAGCCAGGCAAATGTTTTTCCTCTGTTTCTCTGTTTTTCATGTGCAAAAATCTAATGAAGCTACAACAATAACAATGACAAACTCTAATTGTTATTGTTATGTATCGTATGCAACTTGGGAGTGGCTTTAAAATACACATATACTACTAACAGTAAGAGAGATGAGATGAGATATATACATGTACATATACTATAGAGATAAAGTGTTGTGTCGAGGACAAAGTCAAACATTTTCATTGCCTACTTTTCAGCGTGTGTGTCCAAAATAAACATTAACTGCAAAAGAACAAAGACCACTCCCATACACATATATGTACATATATATAATGTATCTATATGCGAGCATATTTAATACATATAAATACAGAAATACATAAGCAATTAAATAAGATAAATAGATAATGGGAAGCCATTAAGAATGAATTACAAGATTAATGGCTTCTTTATTGCGATTGAAAAGGAGGAATAGATAATTTTAATTTAAATTTGTGAAAGAGGAAAATATATATACTATATATTTTTTATTGATCAGTCTGAATTGTTGAGACTATAAGAGCTAGCTAATGAATTAAACGAATATCTTTGAAGATATAGATATATATTCTATCATTTTCGAAAAGAACACAAATAATTTCTATTGAAAAGTGGTATATTTTTATATATTATATTATATTGTGTGCTAGCCGACTTGAGGTCATTTTATTGTCCATATGACAGATATATCAAAATACAATAAAACACAAAAATACTTGCCAAAAGGCAAAGAGCTAGACTTGGTATACAGCTGTCTTAGGAGTTGCCAAACTTCCTTATCAACCCAACGATCCAAGCTTCTGCTCTATGTTTTGCTGCTACAACAAGTTGAGAATTCTAAGGAAGCAACATAGAAAAAACGCCTACCTACTTATCTATCTATCATGATAATCGTATGGCACAAACACAAGAGTAGTTCAAAGAAAATATATAAAAGAAAAGTCATTTTTCGTTAGTATTTATTAGATATGTATGTTTTTTTAAATGTACGAATTTTTATTCTATTCTTAGGCCAGGGTAACTCCTAGTCGAACTCTATACACAATATATGTAAGCTGTCATAAATTATGTCAGCGATTGTGATAAGTTGAATAAGACAAAAGCTATCTCTTGAGAAGCTTTCAAAGTTTCTAGCAGCTGTCATGTTATTTTAATCATATTGTAAAAGAACTTATAGAACTTTTCTGTGCTTTTAAGCATCTTGTGGAGCTTACACGTTTGCTCAACGATCCTGCGTAGCTTTCATGTGATTTGAAAAAGCTTATTCAAATTTCATATGGTTTTAAGTAACTTTGAACTTATATATTGCGTATTGTTAACTGTATTAATTGTTCTAAAATTATGTGGGTGCAAAAAATGCAAATTTAAAGCATTGACAACTAAGCTCTAACTTTTTTATTATTCTTATCCCTTAAGTTACTTGATAAATCAACCAAAAGCTTCCCACTTAAAGTTGTTGTCACTTTGAAGTTGAATTAATTAAGAGAAAACCAAATTGAATTAGTTTTAGCTGAACTAAGCTGTCAACTAATTGGATATTCTGCACAGGACATGGCTAACGATTGATTAGATAGAGGATAAGGGCCAAGAGGACCAAATGCAAATGTCAATTGCAAAATTGAAATGAAATGATGGCCATGGCCGCGTGGCACGTTTAATCCTGCCACATGCAACCCACACTGGCTTTTAGCCTGTGTTTTCTAAATTTCGTTAAACGCATTTAAAATTGTGAAATTGAATTTGTCATCTGTGCGAGCGATGGCAACTCTGTAACTTGTTTTGCGGCACGGCACAAATCAAGTGAAAACCGACAGCAGGCGGCCAATGCAATTACACACACAGATACACACACACACACACACATATACAGGTGCATAATCAGCTTTGGCACAGCGTAAAATGTTGACAATTTAATTAGAATTGATTTTCCGTTCGATATTTTCCAGGGAAATGCACAGTCAGAGTCGAGAGGAGGAGGTGGTGGAGGAGTAATCGCGATGTGGCTGACAACTGTTATATAATCAACCACACACACACAGATACATATATGCTTATTTGTGTGTGTCATTTAATTGCATGGCAACAACATTTATTTCACTTGCATTTCTACTTTTCTTCCTCTACTCCTACAGAATTTCTCCAATTTAATGAGCAATATTTTGAGCTGCAAGATTGTTCTGCCATTCCTTATCTCTCTCTCTCTCTCTTTCTCTGCATCCTGTTGCTCTATCTCTTTCACTCCAGCAGCCAACCCTTTGACCAACCGCAGTGCAATGAAGCATTCCACATGAAGATTGATTATGGCCCAAGTTTTAATGCGTTTTGCCATTTATTTCAATGCATCAGAGTAAAGGATACGATGCCACGCCCCTTTGTTGCTGTAATGGCAGTGAGAAGAAGAGAAAAAGCGCTATCGAGAAGAGTGGAAGAGAGGGAGAGACATGTGATATATGTGCCTGCACTTTATGAGCATAGATAAACATCTATAAGCATCGATATGCTACAGTGAAGACATTGCTTACATTCTCAAAAGCAACAGTAAAAGGAACTCCTTTCGTAGAAATATTATTGCATTGAATGGGACACTCACGATTCCATTTCATATGTACTTATGTGCACTCAACTGGACGAGAAACGATAATAGATAAGTATAATAATAATAATAATGGACAGTAGTTTATGCTGTTTAAACTATAGAGTGCAAAGCATATATGATTTCTTTGATAATATTTAAGAAATGGCAAATGATTTCTCAAGCTAAGTTTGGTTCTTCCCTAGTGAAATGATAATTTTGAAGGCATTCAAAACAATTTCAAGGTTTTTCTTTATGCATCTTTTATGCCTTTAGATTTTGTTAATAATGAAGTGTTTTAACAAAATCTATCGCTATTTTCTTTCTTCAATTGTTGCCTTTCCTCATATTTTAACAAGGAATATTAAAGAAATATTTATACTCTATTGAAGGCATATAAAAGCAGCTCATAAGTTAAAATGTTGTCAATGTTTCTCAGCCTTGTTCTGCTCTTCTACATTGATAATCTTAAATACCTTTAATTTCATTCATTACTCTACTATATCAAACTTTTCTTTACTCCAATGTTGATTATTTTCAAGTGCTTAATATATATCTCATTCGTTGGAAAATAAATGATTCTTCCCCCTTTCTATACCGATAATTTTAAAGAAATATAAAAAGAACTACGAGAGTTACTCAACTTTCTTTTTCCACTTCTTGTTGACTACTTTCTATTTGAATAACGTTAAGGATATATAAGAATTTTCAATTTGTTCTGCTTTCCTTCGTTCTTTTCATTGCTCCTTCAGGAAATAACTTCATTTACAATTTATTGCAAAATTTCCTTTAAGGCGCACTCTTATTATTATTATTTGATTTATTTTTTATTTCAATTGCTTTTCTTTCAAAAAAAAAAAATATACTCCTTTGCTTTTTCCTCAAGCTGACCAATTTCAATTTCCTTTAATATCTCCATCTTTTGTTTATTTAAAAGCACAGAGAATTCTTGCACAAATGATTTATCTACGAGTTATTGAAACTCATGCCTCTGGCATGAGAATGGGCCCCTCCCAACAGGAATTATACCTACAGAAACAGAAGAAAAAGTACTCGAAAAGCAGGCGAATGGCAAGAAGAAAACTAAAACCTCTCAAGATTGCACAAATTCCAAAAAAAAGGGGTGTGGGCAAGCACTATATATAAAACAGGCAGCGGGCATAACCACAACATTGCGGCCAACCCACTGACCACACTCTACTCTCTTCCACTCGACTGCCAAAAAAAAAAAATAAATAAATAAAAGGCAAACAAAAAAAGAAAGACCGAAAACATGTAGAAATTTTTGGACGTGTGTATTTTTGGAGGCAGAGCGTGTATTTATGGCCATTACTCAATGCCCCAGCAGTCATAAAAGTTTAAAATGCATTTTTACGACACCAGCAAAAACATGGCAAGTGCCTCCTAGCTACAACAACAGCAGCAACAACAGCTGCAACAACAAACAGAAGAAGAGAAGCAGAGGCAGCAACCGCAGGCTAAATGAAAATTGTCCCCAACAGCAATTTCCTGTCAAATTTCCACACAAAATATGTACATATGTACAGTATACACTCTATATATGGGCGTGGCACGAGAATCAAACATGCATTTCATTTATATTTCCCCATGGTTAATTGAATATTGTAAATATACATATATACATCTATATTTCTATATTAATTAAAAAGAATAAAATAAAGAATAATGGTTGTTTTACGCGGCGAATACGCTACTTTCAAACGAAATGTCACACATACGCCATGTTGTCCCTTACTTGCCATAACGTTCCTATAAATAACTGAGCAGCTGTCTATTCGGTTGTCCATTAGCGGCGCATCATTTCAATTGACATTTTGCGCGTTGCAGTTGAATTTTCAATTTATCTTCACAGTCGCATTTAGTTAAATCAATTTGAAATGCAAAAACACTGCAAGAAACTGGAGCACAACAAGATGTGCATAGAAAGAAGACACTAACAACACAATAACTTAAAGAAATTCAACAGAATTGTCAGCAAATTGTGTCTCTAGTTTAATTAAAACTTGTTTCTAACTTAATTTGCATGGTGCACATTTTTGTAGATTATTTTAAGTATTTTTCACACCTTTTAAAGTTAATTTTATCCACCAAAAGAAAACTCTATACGAGTTAAAACTCTAGTGACGAAAGCTTGTTCAAGCGCCAAAATTTATATAGGATTTCGAATTGCAAAACTGCAAACAGAAGACTATTTTATTAAACTTCTACTACAAAAAACCCTCATTGAATTTATATTTGAGCTATATCTATACATATATCTATATAGTCCATAGTTCGATAGCAAAACATTAACTACTCTTAATATTTTCAATCAAAAAAACTATTTTCCAGGGAAGTTCTCTAAGAAACAAAATTTCCTAAATAATTACTAAATTTAGTAATACATTTTAAATTTAGTTTCAACTTACTTATATTTCCCTTATGCATACCAAACACTTTAAAAATGCACATAAATTTCTCTTAGTGTTTACACTTGACATTTTCATGTTGCTACTGCAATTTTCAAATGAAGCCACATTTGCTTGTTGTTGTTAAATTGTTAATGCAACTGTTATGTGCAGTGAGTGGTTGTTATTGTTGTTGTTGTTATTGTTGAGCATATTAATTAGGTTCAGAGCAAGCAGAATTACATAAGTTACTTGCCCCTGTTTCCTGTGTGTTTGTGCTTGTGGTGTGCATATTTCTTTGGCAAAAACAACCACATAAGGCACCACAGAGCGAGCAAGAGACCTCAACCCACAGTGCAGAGTAGTCGTTGTTACCTCCAGACGACGAACAACCAGTCAACGCCCCCGCATCTGTCTGACACCAACATCAAGTTGAATTGTTGTCAATGTGGTTGTTGTCTTGTGGCGCCCGCCTAGTGCTAAAAATATTTGTGCAGTTTTCGGACTCGCGCTTGTCAATTATTCACATTCACTCATTCACTCACTCACTCACTCATTCATTCATTCATTTAGCTGCTTTGTTTTTACTTGTTATACCCTGGTTTCCATTAAAAATGGGAAAAAACGAGTTTATTTGATTTGTGGCTATGCATGTAACTTGCAAAAGAAGGCGACCCCAACCCTATAAACTATATCTCACATCCCTATTTACGTCTGCATGAATGCAACGATCTCAGCAACTATGTGTTGGCTTAAGCAATTGAAAACAAAAGCAATAAGTGCCTTAATTTTTAAGATGACTCTTCTAGTTTTATATCTTTTGATCAATAAATAAAAAAGATATTCAAGAATTTGTTTAATTTTACATTATTTATATCATTCGTTCCATACAGTGTTGTTTGTCAAAAGCTGAAAGCTACTGGCGAATAGAAACACAGCTCGTTTTGCAGCACTAAGAGTTGTGTTGCATTAAAAGCTCAAAATTGATGATTATAATAAACAAATGTTTGTCAAATTTACATTTCTAACATATTATTAAAAGAATCGTCACTTTTAACATTAAGAAACATATAAATTGAAACATTTCCTTGATTTTTAAATATATATTGTAAATATAACATTTTGCTATTAATATTTATATTAATTAAAAGCATATTTGATATAAAAACACTGATATAAGTCAGTGTTATACATGATTTCCTGGAAATCCTTACTTCGTTTGCCTATATGTCTATAATTATAATCAAAATACTGTTTATGAAGACAGGGCATTCTACTGTCGATTGCGTTCGCCTGTCCGGCTTGTTTTCCTTGCCTAGTTTCCTCATATGCTAAAAGTCAATAAGACAAGGAAAGAGGAGGTCTGCAATTTGCATACGCATTTGGTTGCACATTGCGTAAGGTTCGCTTTGACTGCACTTTAAGCCACATCGCCATTAAATGGGCTAAGGAGAGTCACCTGCCACTTGGCTTGGCACTTGAGTCGACCCCACAACAGCAGTTGCAAGTTGCAACTTCAGCTTGAGCTTCAACTTCATCCAAAGCTCAAATCACGTCAAGTCAAGTCACAATCTCACGCACTCAAAATATGTACACGACGCAGACAAAGTTGTGGGCGCAGTTTGAAAAAATTGAATGTAAATTCAATTTGATTTGCTTTAAAGACACCTACACACACACAAACATACACACACACATAGACAACACTTTGATAAAGCATATAAATAAAATTAAGAAGCTGTGCTCTAAGCTTACTTTCAAGGCAATTCGAACGCAATCGCATTACAGCAAAGTTTTATTGACAAACTTTTGTTAGCATATCATAATAAATGTTTTATAGTTCAATATGAAAACCGATCAAGTCAACTATTGTGTAAAGATTGAAAATAATTATAGATCAACAGACGTTGTGACACTGAACTCAACGGATCTATTATTAGGCTTTATTTGTTCACTGATTTAGTATGTCGAGATTTTCAATAATAAATAAAATAATATTAAGAAATATGTGTTGAGTTTAAATATCAATAGATTGAAGTATATTTTAAGAGAGCAGCCAGTAATATAATATAATTTTTAGAGCGGAAGACGTCAATAATAAAATTATATTACTGAAGCTAGCAAAATCAATTGACAATTTCGTTTATAAATTAATTGTAGATCTTTATAAAATGTTGATGTGTGTAGAAGAGTCGATTCTATGCATCTAAACTCTTAACCTAAAGCCAATGAATAAATCTAATAGTTACTAAGTGAAGAAATTACATAGTAGAGTTTATTTTATTAAAAATATTAATATAGGAAATTATTGGGAAACTTGAAGTGTTATTTTCTATTTTAGGTATAGTAAAAATAATATATAATATTTAAAAAATTTGTGATAAGCATTTTGCACTTGAATTTAAGCAATAAATAAATATTGCTAATATGTTTTGTATATCTTAATCTGTAAAGATATTAATAACAATACAACTAATTGAACTATTAACATAATAATAAATTCAACAAGAATTATATATAGTATTATTGAAATATTCTTTTCACATTATCTGATCCATATTTCTCTAATTAATACAATGCTTTCAATGCTCAAAATTTCTGCCTAATTTGAATTTATCTCAAGTACACACTTCTTCATGATGAAGTAGACAAAATAATACTGTATAGTGAAGTTTCTATCGGGAATTTCATCTATAACTTCCTCAATTTAATGTTTAAACTAATTCCCCTTTGGTACTACATTAATTTCACATCCTTTTCCTTTAGACAGTTATAGATTTTAATTTGGAAATTACTTTCCGAACAATGGAACAACCTTTTGGCTCAATTAATTTATTTTTGTCAAGAGTTGCAGCTGCAACCGAAACTTTTGACTCAAATTAAACACAAGACTAATGAGCGAACAGTGATGTGGCAAGGGAAACGCGGCATGGCAGAGTGAGTCAGAGAACAACAACAGAGCGAGATAGACGTATGGCGTCTAATTAATGAGCTGATATTAATCATGAGACCATGTGCAATGCGTTGCATTGAAATACTAAACGAACAATGAATGTATGCATATGAAAAACACAGAGGGAGGCAGAAAAGTAAAGAGGTGGGAGGCGCCTCCAGTTGATGCCAACTGTCTGGGCATGATTATCAATTGAGCAACAAAAAAAAGGGGCAAATGTCAACTTGACAAGTGACTGTGAAATTCATAATGCAAATGCACAGCGACTGTTGATGATGATGATGATAATGCTCCTCTTCTACCATCTGAAATAGGATGAAACTATTGATTGGTTGGCCGCACGTAACCAACGCTAATAAGCTGGGCGTGGCAGCAGCTTAGCCGCCCATGGGAGACACAAGGCGCTTCGTTAGTTGCCGATTGGCGGAAGGACAAGAAAAAAAAAGCGCAAAGGAAGGAAAGGAAAATGGCAGGAAAGAGGAGTAATGCTGCGAGAGGTTAAGAGATTGGATTGTGACAACAAAAATCGCAAATGCCACGCAAATTGGCTTAGAACCTCGGACCCAATGGATGAGCCAAAAGGAAGTGCACTGATTGGCCTGCCTGTCGAATGCCTCAGGGATGTACTAGCTGAGATTACTAGCTGAGGTACTCAGGTGATGGAAACATACACACGCGTAGCGGAAAACATGCTGACCAATGGTGCGTATGATTAATAACTTCCTGTCGAACTTTCAAGCGCAAAGCACAGCCGTTTAAAGCTGAAAAGCGCTTTAAATTTAATAGATATTTAAAATATTACTTATAAAAGAATAATAATTATATTCTATTTGAGAATTTCATAAATTGTTTGCTATTTAAAGCTGATTTTAGTTGAAGTTCTTCTGGCCTTTCAATTGTTATAAATTGAATAATATTTCTACATAAAATCCTCAACAGAAATATTCCCTAATATTCTTTTAATAAAATCGTATAATTATCATTTATTAATATTAATTAATCAGTTGAATTTATTTAAATTATGTAGTTAAAGAAGTTAGTAAAGATAGATAAGATAGTTAAAGAGCTTTGTCTATTGAGTTAAATAAATTTAAGAAAACATCTCTACTCTTTCTCTGCTACAAAGCATCTCGTCTATAGTTTCCTATACAGTCTCCTCCACTCTTTTCTATTTTTAAGACTACATTTAATTAAAGGGCGCAAAAATGATAGGAAAATAACATTTAGATTCTTAACTTACATCACAAAAATTCAATTCAAATTTCAATTTTGCCGCAGTTTCTTTTCTTTATCTTTTATTTTTCTTATATTTCTTTTAGTTCTTGTTCTTGCTGTCTCTTGTGTTATCTCTTTTTCTGCTTCTTCTTAAGTTTGTTTTCTTGTTTGTTTCTTTGCTTGTATTTTTGCAATCACTTTTAGTTAAATATATATATATTTTTTTGCAATGTTTATTTAACACTTGCCACGTTTTATTGATTTTTGCATTTTTTGTTAATTAACTTTTTGCTTTTGTTTTAAGCTATGTAAAACGTTTTTTTCTTCGGCTTTCTCATTTGAATTCTTAGCCGAGGCCGCGTCGCTGAGACAGAGATAGAGATATAGAGAGAGATAGAGACAGCAATAGCGCGATAGCGTTTACAAGATATCGAAACTGCTTTTAAGCAACTGAGACACAATGTAATTTAATGCACGGCCATCGATATTGATATTGTTGTTGTTGCAGTTGCAGTTGCAGCTGATATTGTTGCACATTTTGTTGCTGTTGCTGTTGCACTTGCAGTTGTTGTTTCAGCTGTTGATGTTGCTGTTGCAGTTGTTGCTCTTGCTGTTGCTGTTAGTCTGCAATTTGTTTGTTGCTGCTGCTGTCGCTCTGGCTCGTGTTGCACTTGTTGTTGCTGTTGCTTGAGGCGATTCTTGTTGTTGTTGTGGTTGTTGCTTTGTTCTTGTTGCATTTGTTGCTCCATTTTAATAAATTATTAATACAATCTGCGCCTAGCACCTGCAAAAGATACACACAAAGATCTGTGAGTGAGGCACAATGCAGCGTGTGGTGGGTGAAGGGGGGAAATGTATGTGTGTGTGTCTGTATGTGTGCGTGTGGACAGTGAGCTATGACCCTTTCAATAGGATCCCAGGTTCCGTTAGAAATCAATAAAACAATAGAAAAAGCAACAGCCAACAAAACAACGCACAATATTTGTAAGTCTATTGACCCAAAGCAAACGGCATTTGATGAGAGAAGACAACACCTGGGGGCAAAAAACCAAGACCAAGATCATCCAAATGGAAGATCATAAATAAAACTAGTCGAAAAGGCTACAGTCGAGCGTAAACGACAGAGAGAGACTCTGTAATTATACTTTAAGAGCCAGGCAACGTAACTGTAATACGTTTTAAAATATCATTTACGAAATTACAATTATTTTGCAATTCTTAGAAAATTTAGAAAGTTAGGGATAAACTATTTTTTTGGATTTTTATTAAGAAATTACCAAATAAAATTTATTTTCCAATTTTAATTTAATTTTTCGGACCCTGGTAAAAACTCAAAAACAGGCGAATATAATGTTTTTTTTTTAAACAATTTCCGAGTTTGTAATCAGATAGCAATGAAATTTTCAGGGCATATCGGCATATCAAAAACTTCGCAAATTTCTAAAATAATTTGGATACTAATTAGGATATTAAAGAACCTTAATAACAAGTTTGGTACGTCTAGCTCTTATAGTCTGTGAAATCTATCTTTTCGATTCGGCTGTTGCTGCTGATCATGAATATATATACTTTATATACTGTTAGGCACATTTTCTTTCATTTTTTGACAAACTTAATAGACCCTGAAACTTTTTTAAAGTAAAGGGTCTAAAAAGTCAGTAGACGCCTTGAAAATACAACTTAAACTGAAACTAACGCATTGGCTAATTTATTGAATTATGCTAATTCAGAGCAAACAAAGAGCCGGCTCACAAAAAAAAACCTCAGAAATGTGTTTGCACACTTTTATGACTGGGGCGTTGTTGACTTTTTAACTTGTATTTGATTTCCTCATTATAACCAGTTTCAAAAATCGAACCGAACGATTGATCGTTTTATGTCCAAAGTGGGTCAAACAAACAGTCACAACGATTAACGATTAACGCTTTAACGTTGAACTGGTCATACATTTTTGGCGCGCACTGTGACCGCTAGTTAAAGGCAAACAACAACAGCAACAACAACAGCTGATCGTCGTCGCTGTCGCTGCGGCAAGTGCAATAAAAGTCAATGAATTGAGCTCAATTGAAAGCAATTGAAGCAAGTGAGCGACAGAGACAGAGATTGAGTATAATCTGTGCGATATTGCGCATACGACGCGTTGCACACAATGCACAATGATAGCGAGTTATTACAACTATTCTTGTTCTTGTTACTATTTTTATTGTTACCCGCTATCAAGGGTGCCTGCCAATTGTGCTTAGTTTGGCTGCATAAATAAATATAGAAGACTGCATTCAATTTATGTATTTATGTAAATATATTTGTATGGAAATTAATTAATTGAACGGATTAATATTTATATTGTAGAAGATACAATTAATTACTAAACAAACTAGTTATTGTGTAGAACTTTTGTACTTTGTATTTTTAAATTACGAAACTAATAAATAAATGTAGAGAGAAACTAACTAAATAATTGCAGAAAATTTTAGTTATTCACTTGATAAACTGGTTGCTGTGTAGACCTTTGCTTTTAGCTAACGATATATATTTAATTCCAGCTTGAAATACGTTTATAAATAGAATATTTCCCTTTAAGACTCCGTTTTAAATACTGAAACTATAATTATATATTGAATTTAGAGGTAAAATTGTAAATATATATATGAAAAAAAGATAAACTTTTAAAACTACTTTCTTTTGAAACGGGAAAGATAATTTTAATAGCATAAACTTTATCTCGAAATGACAGAATTTAAATAAATATTTTGTTAGGTTTAAATATAAACGGAAAATTAATATTCAAATAACTTTTTGAGACGTTGACACATTTGTGTGTCAATGAAAAATTTTTAAATTGTAGCAAACAATTTGTCATTTAAGATTTGAAGCTTTTGAAAAATTGAAAACATAAATGAACAAACTGAAAATAGTATTTGGAAGACAAGAAAGCAAGAATAAATATATAATAATATATAATAATTCAGCTTCTTATTCTGTCTATCGTACTTAAAAAGATCCTACGGGGCAGAAAAATACTGCTAATATAAATATAAAGCTTTAAATAGGTTTCAAAATAAAATTCTAAATTTTATTCTATGTTGCTTCCATAGAATTCTCAACTAGTTTTAACAGCACAATATAGAGAAGAAGCTAAGATCGTTGGGTAAGTTGATTAGTACCTTGCCAAAAGAATTCGTAATTTTTAATTTATAAATATATACTACATATAAACTGTCTTATGTTTAGCTTTAATTTCAGCGGAAATTTCAAACACTATTAGACAATTCGTTCGTTTCTAGAGATCTTACTGTATACAGTCAAACTATTAGAAAAATGACTTTGCCAAACGTTCAAATGACTGAAAACTATCGATTTAAGAAAGTTTTTCATTAATTTATGGATTATATACAAGTTTCGCTCAATGAAATCGATTATCTATTTCTAATATTATTTAAATATATTTCCGACGCGTGCAAATATTATTAAATAAACTGATATTATTTCTTGAATACACCTAGCATATATTAAAGAGCATTTACCAGTCGATGTGTGATAATTTTAACAGCTGTTTTTGTTGTTCTCCCACAGAGATCAATTCATTGTATTTCGTATCTTTACGAGTGTTTAGTCTGAGTGTTTGTGTGTATTATCTATATGAATGTGTGAGTGTTGCTTATTCATCTTATTTACGTATGAATATGAATATGAATATGTATATGAATATGTATATGAATATGTATATGTATATCGTATATACATTTGTAGACTTTATTTATTTTATTTGCTCATCGTTTGTCTAATTTGAAAACTTGTCGCAAAGGTCAACTTGATTAGCGTGTCTGCAACGTTTTGTGGCAACTGTTTGGGGGAATTGACAAATTTCATGAACACTGCCTGACAACTGATAGGGAGGTAGGGGGCGTGTCATTTAATAAACATACAAACTTACACATTTACATTCAAGTATGAGTTTATATAATACATGTACTATGCTATTTTTATGGCTGCCTCAATAATCCAGGACTTGAGGCAGGCATAGAACCTTCAGGATGAATACGCACCTGCAAATAGAAAGAAGAAGAAAGAATCATAATTAATTATACATTTTTATTTAACATTTGACATTTTAACATTAACATTTATGAATCTTTAATGAGCTGCGTTGACATTTGCATATGAAAAAGCACTCACAATCAGCACGTAGGAAGAATCTCTCGACCCGTTCACCCCTCACACACACTTGCGCACACGTTTTAAGCCCCACCCAAAATAGGCAACACCTTTTTTTTTTGTCTATTAGCAAAGTGCAAAAGTTCAAAATGTTAAAAACGTTGCCAAAAAACGCGGCGAAAAGAAAAGAAACATAGACATAAATAAATTATATTCGCTTGTTTATTATATTTAAGCAAAAGAAGAAAAGCAAAGTAAGACAGATGAAGCTTTTAAAAATTATATAGACATTTAGATACTCTGTAAAATTATGCAATCGATCTGTCAGAAAAGAAAGCTGGAGAATATTATGTTCTACTTAGTATGTCTGCATAGTATTCCAAATTTGATTTAAACTTCAGTCCATACAGACTGTCTATCTGTTTATATGATAATAATATATTAAATTAACTTAATTTGATATATTTTAAGTGTTTGCTTCATAGAGTTTATTTCGCAATTGTGCATAAAAAACATTACTAATCAAATTATCGATTATATATATTTATATTATATTATATATTTTATTTATATATACAAATCCAAAGCAAACAATTTGATTTTCATATAGAAATCTATCTCTAAATAAGCAATTTTCCCTTAAACTATTTAATCCAAGTGTTGGTAATCATCAGTGTTGTTGACAAATTAGAGATCGATCAATAGGATCGTAGTATTATTAACTTTTTACATCGTATGTTTATGTAAAATATCAACAACTTGAGATAATATCTGATTAGATGCTTTGTAAACATCATGAAAAAGTCATTATATCTTTAAAAAAGAAAAATGCGAATAGACAACAAGAAATGCAAATTGACAAATGAAAGCGCTCTGTCTTATCGAGGGAAAAGGGTTGCGAGGTGGGGGGAAAGGGGGAATTGTTATTAAAAAAAAAAATAAACTCTGAACGTCTCAGACGTACCTAAAAGCCGGCAACTTTAATGATGATGACGCAGATTTTTCTGTGCCAAAAAATAAAATAAACTAATACACAAACATATATACATATTTATATATATAAGTGTGTTTGTTTGTCTGTGATTATATAAATAAAAAGCAGCAAATGGGGAAAAAATAATGCCGATGGGGACTCAGAGAGAGATATGTTTGCCATGATGACCAGACGATGACTTCCATGACAATCGCCCGGCATTCAGTTGACTTGTTCCCTCGTCTCCCTTTCTTCAGTACACCTCTCTCTCTCACTCTGTCTCCATGGCACTCCCCCTCTCTTTCTTTCCATATATTTCTGTCACTGTTTCTCCACTTTATTGTTGGGCTGTAATCTTTTTTGTATGCGCTTTACTTTGTTTTCTTTTGCGATTCCATTTTCTTGTTGTTTGCCAAAAGTTTATTGATCTCTCTGCACTGCGACATTGCGTGGCAGCAGAGATGGGGGAGAGTGTGGCAAGGGGCAGGGAGCAAGGGGGCAGTTGCTTCACTATGCTGTAGAACTGTCGGTCTGCTTTTCCCCCCAACAACTTTCGCATTTTCTTTGTTAAATTTACGAGCAATACAAGAAATCATGTCAAATATTCCAAGGGCAATGCCAAAAATACAAACAAAAAATAGAATAATAAAAAATGAAAATTTCACGCAATCGTTAATGGTAAAAAGAAATGTTTAAGGGGGCGGGGGGTGTGTGACTGTGAGACATCGCATATGGCACAACAACAAATCATAAATAGACAATTTAAGAACCGTCCGAATATTTATGACGGCAGTGTAAACAAAAACAGAAAATGTGTGTGGAAAAGCAGCTGTTGTTGTCCATAAAAAATATATATAAAAAAAAACAAATTTAAAAATACATTTCACAAATAAATAAAGATTGAATTAATGAAAATGGTATCCATAACAACAATGACCCACTAATCAGAGCAACATCCCTAAAATCAACTTAACAGACTCCAACAACTTCTAACAATGACAACAACACAACATTTACATTAATAATAATAACAAACAAAAAGCGACAAATATGCAAATGAAGTTCAGGACGGGTTAAAGGAGAAATTATAAAAGAAATTCAAATTAAACAATTCGAAATGCTTAAGACGATTCAGGTAGACTTGCCAGATTCCCTGTAATTAAGATTTGCATCTCTTCCTCTTCCTGAGTAAAACTGTTTCTTTGATATCTCCCAAATTTATTATCCGATCGTAATGAAATTTTTAGGACACATTGAAACTACAATAACTATAATTTGTGCAAAATTTCAAGCCAATAGCTTTAAAATTGCTGTAGTCTAGTGGTTTTTCGATTTGTAGACTTCATATTTGTTTGAAGTCTCTAGCTCTTATGGTTGCAGAGATCGACGTACATTTGCACAAATCCATTATACACTTTTTTGCCAGGTCACAGGGTATACAAAGGAAAATCTTTCTAAAAATAAATAAATAAAGATCTAATATTATCCAGATATGCATATCGTTATGAAAGCTAAGATTGCAGAGATGAGAATCAATTCGTAATATAAATTTATCTATCAGAATTTATTTGTATTTAGTAAAATCGATTTATATATTTTATATGATATATTCTATATATACAGCCATGCTCATACAATTGGCACAAATAAAATATACAAATTAAAGACAATTTTTTTTATTAAATAAAAATAGTAAGGAACAAAATTTTAATGACACTTCATAGCCTATTATGTTGCTTAAAATAAAAAGAAAACAAACTTCGAGTAAGACCAGTTATAAAAAAATTATTAAAAAAATCAACAAAAAACTCAAATATTGCCTGCTCATATAATTGGCACATTTTTAAACAAATAATTTTTTCGAATTAACAGATGATGTTTTCGAAAGGAAAATTATACTTGATCTTAGTATTTGGTACTATAGCCAGAATTATCAATTACTGCTTGACATCTTCGACTCATACTTTCGGCCAGCTTTTGGCAAGTTTCCCTTGGAATGGAGTACCAAGCTTGTTGGACTCCTGCCCATAAATCGTCAAAATTATTAAATTTTTTTTTGGAAACTGCCACTTTTACTTCATTCTAAAGGTTCTCAATAGGATTTAAGTTGGGGCTTTGAGACGGCCACTCCATAACCGACACCTTTTCATCTTGCAGCCACTTCTTAACAATCTTGGATGCATGCTTAGGGTCATTTTCGTGCATAAAAGTCCAATTCACAGGCATGTTCTCAAAGGCATATGGTTCCATCGAGTTTTTTAAAATGTCCAAGTATTGAAACCGGTCCATATTTCCATTAATTCGGACGAGCGGACCCACTCCGTGCCAAGAAAATGCACCCCAACACATAATTCTGCCTCCTCCATGCTTAACAGTTTTGGTTGTGAACCTTGGGTTAAGAGCCTGGCATTTTGGACGACGCACAAATGTTTTCCCATAAGGTCCCATCCTATTTATCTTCGTTTTGTCACTTCACAACACATTTTTCCAAAATTGTGCATCTTTGTGTTTGTATGCCTTTGCAAAACATAATCGCTTCTTTATGTTCAGCTTTGACAGGAGCGGTTTTTTTCTGCTGATGCGACCAAAGAGCGAAGCTTCAATTAATCTTCTGGAGACTAGATTTCTGGATAGGTTAAGACTGTATTCTTCATTAATTTCCACCATAATCTCACGAGCCGACTTAAAAGGGTCACTTTTACTTTTCCGGACTATGATACTGTCGATGTTGGCATCGGTCTTTCGAGGCTTTGGCTTCCTAGCCTTATTTTCAATCAAATATGAAGAGCTCTTCTTAACTAATGCAAGTGCATTATAGACCATTTTTTCGAACAATCCATTATTTCGGCTATTTCAGCTGGTTTCTTGCCCGACGTACTGATCTTGTAGATAATGTTCCGTTTTTCAAGAGTGCAAGTCTTTCCACTACCCATTTTTGCATAAATAATAGTAAATTCAATCAAATTAAACAAACTGTAGAACAAAAGATCAAAAACACGTGCCCTTTACGAAAAAATCTACGTCTGTAACTTTTTGTGCCAATTCTGTGAGCAACCAAAACTCAGGCTAGGCGAACGAAAATTAAGAATAAAAGAAATCCAATAAGGATAACGGGACAATTAACATTAAAGCATAAAGTGTATGAATCCAATAAACAGTTGCATGCATAATTGTAGCAAGCAAGTGATAAAAATTTTGAGAAATAGACGAATAGAATGGAAATTTTTTTTTGTGCCAATTGTATGAGCATGGCTGTATATATATATTCTAAGTATAGATCAGTAATAAAACATCTAAACATATATTATTGATAAGGTCACCGAAATCACACTTATACACTGACTACCTTCAGTTTACAGGGTATGCAAATATAAACATTAAAAATGTAAATGCATGCGTCGCGGTCAGCAGCGTTGTTGACGCTGACGCTGACTTCGACGTCGCAGTCAACTGCTGCATTAGTCAGCAAAGAAATGAAAAGAGAGCGGCCGGTCGCCCAAAAAGAAACTTGCAAGAGACCAAACAAAGTCATTGACACCAAAACACACACACACCACACAAAAACTCAATAACAATAACAAAAGCAAACAACAACAAAAAACTTCATGAGATGCAAATGATTTCAACTTTAATGTGAAAACTTAACCATAGCTAGTTCTCTCTCTCTCTCTCGCACTCGCACTAGAAGTTTGCAAAATAAAAGTTCAATTTCCGCATAGAAGGAGAGCGCTGTAATTAGAAGAGCGCCACCTGTCGGCCAGTTAAGTGTACCTCACGCCGTTTATGTTGTTGCTGTTGTTGTTATTGCAAAGTTCGTGACAAGCTTCAAAACAAAATGCAAAGTAGACAACAACAAAGCAAAGAGTGCAACGACGCCCCCTCCCACTCCTGAGTGTCACTCTTTAATTCCCGCTCTTCTCGCGCTCTTCGCTAGCGACTAAGCTAGTTATTGCAACAACAACAACAACAACAGCAGCAACAGAAATGATGCAAATTGAAAACTTGTTAAATGTTCGCACATTTTTGTTCGTATCGTTGAACTTTTGGCTAGCCAAATGTGCCACGCCCACCACCGTCCACAACTAGCGATTGGATCGTCACACTGCAAATTACATATTCAATGAATTTACCGTTGTTGTTGTCGCCTGCATTTTTAGTTGCATGTTGTTGTTCTTGTTGTTGACAAAATTACTGCTTTTTGGCTTAAAGAAAGCAGCACAACAATAACAACAACAATAGTAATAATAAAAAACAATACTAAAAATCCAGACTCTATAATTTGGCACAACTTAACTTGGAATTCACTTACCAAGTAAGACAAGGAGAAGTCCTTTGAATAAGTCAAACACTTTGATGTATTTAGATAAAAGATACAGATTGAAGAGTCAGAATATGGAATTTCTATGAAATACTTATTATTTTCCACTAAATACAAACACATTATTCTTCAAAGAGTGTCGAGGGAACCTTAAAAACTATCTTACTAGTAATAAAATTATAAAAAGGAAAGAAATAATATTTAGAAAATAGAATTTGCACTATATTCATAATTTCTTATTAAGATATTATAGGGACAACTAAGTATATTTATCATATAGATATTTCTTTTTTAATTTTCTTAAGAATTGTTTAGCCTAAGCTTTTAAAATATATACAAATTTAAGTAATTAATAAAAGTTCTTTCATTTTAGAAGATATGTAAGATAGATTTTAATTTAAATATATTCTAAATGTTTATAAATATATTTTAATGGTATTTTTATGTTAAAATGTTGCGACCTTTTTATTTTCATTTTATTTTAACAAGAAATTTATGATAATGCCTAAAAAGAAACTTCATTAAGCTGTACATTTTATTTTAAATATAAAGCTGACTTATAAATATGTTCTTTAAATTAATTAATTAAGTAATTTCTTTAAATACAAAGATACAGTTTTGGGAATAAAGAAATTGTGAAATAAATAACACAAAGAGTAAACAAAATTCGTTGTTGTCTAACTAAAAATGTTAGTTTAGATTTAATACTTTTTATTTGTGTTTGCTGGTTGCTTATGCAATTTCTAAGTGTGTGTGTGTGGCATGCAGCGCCAGGTCGCGTGCAGCCAACAGCAACACAAACATAAGCTGCAACAGCAACAAAAACTGCATGAGTTTTAGGTGAAATTGGGTTTAGTGTTCAATTTAACACCCACGTTCTAGTTTGGGTTTGTTGGCCTCGGCAAAAAATAAAAAAAAGAAGAAAAACTGAGCAGCATTTGCAATTGTTGTTGTTGTCGGTGTTTTTTATTTCGCGTATTGTTGCAACAATTGCTGTCGCAGCTGCAGCAGCAACCGTTGCTAACCGAATGCAGCAATCATGTTTAATTATGCATTCCACATTGGATTTGTTCTGTTCTTTTCTATTCTGTTCGGTTTGGTTTTCAACTATCCGCTTACCGTTAAATGGAAACAGCAGCAGCAGCAACAACAACTAACAACGCCCCCATTAAAACAGCGGCAACCGCAACAACAATGCCAACAGCTGATGACAATGAACAACGTTTTTCTTGAGTTTTTCATTAATTGATTGATAAACCAATTTTGGGCACAACAACAAACCAAGTTGCCTTCATTTCCGTCTTACAACCCACTTCAGAAAAATAAAAAAAAACTAGAAAGAATGAATAATCATTGAAGCATTTCAAGAGAGCCCACGTCTTGGAAATTAACATAAATATGTTGCACAGATTGGTTTTCATAGATATATATTGTTTATATATATCTTTAATAGACTGCCAGACATGCATAATTAAGAAAACAGACCAGGTGGGTTTGTCTTGGTTCGTTTATTCAGTTTTGGGGGCTGGTACAACTCTCAAAAAAAAAAAAACACTTGAATAGAAAGATTCCAAGATATCTTGCGTGGGCCTCCAAAGACACTTGGAGTCCCCAATGGAATTGACTCTAGGGTCAGGTCAACGCCCCTTTTTATTTGCATATTATTATTATTATTGTCATGAGTGTTGTTATTGCATTGCTTGACTGCGTCTCCTTAGAGTTTATAATGCCCTAATTGAAATTGTTTACTTTTTTTTTTTTTGTTAAATGGGCTTGTTCAATTTTTGTCATAAAACATAACATTCTTATAATAAATATTTATCAGCATTCATTTATTATTTTTTTTTTACTTTATATTTTTAGCTATATTGTTATCAATCCAAATGGGAATTTTGTGGGAATTGATAGCATCTAACGGAAGTTGAAATATATTTTAAAATTAAATTGTTTTCAATGGAATTTCTTGAATAAATTCTTTGCTAAAGTGCCCAACAACTTGAATTGATTTTGCAGGAACCAATAATAAGGAAAAGTTTACAAAGGAAATTAATTGTTGCTGTTGAGCACAAAACACTTTTAAGCCATTTACAAAAAGCTGGAGCTAGAAATAAGCTAGTTGTATTGATGCCTCACGAATTGTCTAAGAAAAACATAACAAGTCCTTGAAAGGGAAGTTTTAATGCATCCAACCGTATAAAAAAAGCAAAGTGAATTTGTATATCATTTATTTTAATTATAATTAAAGCATATTTAGTATTTATTTATTTAAAATGAAGAGAAAACAATGTAGTATATTTTTGTCTATGTTTAATATAATAGTAATCTAGAGTAGCTTTTGATTCCTATCGAGATTTCTTTCGCTGTTTCTTAACAAAGAAATTAGATATTTCCAATATATAATATAATGTTCTCTAATATAATCTGTACTTTATTGGTTTCCATTTCTTTTTATATGAAAATCACAGTCATTGCCAGTGTATCTACACTTCGAATAAATACATATATGGTTTATCTCGCATCATCTTTGTCTTTTTTTTTTGTTTCTTTTCAAATCCGGTGGCTGGTTTCGCTTCTCTGTTGAGCGCACAATTAGTTCAATGCTCATCATTGCCAGCCGTCATAACAATTTGCTTGGAAATAAACTTGAACACACACACACACACACCAATTATTATTGTTATTTTTTTATTATTATGATTTTTTTATATTTATTTATGTTTGTTTTTCCTTTTATTTCTGCTTTTGTTTAACTGTCTTTGCTTTATGAATCATAACAAGTATTATTGTTATTTTAACAGTATAGCAACAACACAATTTATAAGCGGGTGCAACGCACTTGAATGTCTCAGTGTGTGTGTGTGTGTCTGTGTGTGTGTGGCACGCTTGTCTAGCGAGGGATAACGGGAGGAGCAGGAGGGAAATTGCTCCTCATCGGGTGAAAGCGACCGCCATAAGATACAGTAAACACTTGATGGCAATTAAAGAGCTGACGACTGCAATTTTATTTAGATAAAACTACGATTGATCACTTTGATCAAGCAAAAGCGGGGGAAGCCGAGGGGTAATTGGGTAGGCGACTGTGATTACCAGAGTTCAATAGGTCACTGTGCTGCCAAATCAACTTGTACACAACTGAATTGTAGAAATAGACAGCGAAATTTAGTCATTGCAATTGAACACTGCAATTGAACAGTGTGACATTGAAATGGAAATGATAATACCTTAATTGCGAATTTATTGAACTATCAATATCGCATACAAATTGAAAGCTGAAATTTGAGTTGAATGGTAACATTGACTTCAATTTCAATATTGAAAGTATCTATTAACTCAAATGCAACAACTAACAGCAATATTTATATATATATAAGTATTTAAGTTTCTTACTATTATTTCCTTTTTGTAGATTAAGTAAAATGTCTGTCATAGTCGACTTCGACTGTAGCCCTTCCTACTAATAAGTAACTAAATATTAATTCTGTCTATTTTGAATAACGAAATTGAAGGTTATTTATAATCATATTATAAAATATGAAAGTTATAGCTATATAACATATTTTATATATTTTATAAATAATTTAACCACAATATGCTACATTAAATCAAAGGCATAAATAATTATACAGAAAACTGTTAAATATTCTGTTTAAATCACATAAATTGTACAATAAACCATTGAAATTGAAATGACAATTAAAAAGCGTAAATGTCGCAACGTTCAACACGAATTGAATCAAATATCAACACTTGACCACCTGATGACCGGCTAAAATAAATAATAACAAAAAATAAAAAAAAAGAGCGAGACAAAAATGGCAAATGGATGATGTTGGCCAAGTCTTCAGCTGTAAGATTTATGTGGGAATGAAAATGGGAAGCGGCTGTGTGGAATGGCAATGGGAATGAAGGAAACTGCCATTGATTGCTGGCTATTGGCCACCCTTTTTGGCCAAAACAAACAAAGCAGAAATAAATTGAATAAGTCATAAGTTATTCTGCAGTTGTTTGTTGTTATTGGCGTTGTTTTTGCTCCTATTCGTAGTGGAACCGGTTCGACGTTGCAATCACTGCAGCAGGTGGCAAGCAGCTCTACAACAACAGCAACAACATCAAATGGACAGTGGCCAATGGCCCCCGCTACTTTGAAACGTGTTGTTGTTGTTGTTATTGTTGCAATGGACAATGGAATGATGTGGAGTGTGTTGTGTTGAATGTATTGGGGCATGACTTGATGAGTTGCCAACCGGTTATGTAAATTAGAAACAGAACCAACAACATTGTTGCATATCATGCATTTTAAATGTTGTGGACAGGAAACACGACAGGGGAAAGTGGGGAATTGAATGCTGCAATTTTATTTTTGGCAAGCGGAAATGCTGCAACAACAGCAACAATCAACAACAATTAAATTTGATTAACGTAAAATAAAATTTAAAGTGTTTTTTCCCCCTAAAGGAAATTAAAAAGGGTTGAGAGATATCAAAAAAAAAGAAAAAAAAAAGAAGAATGCATAAATTATGCTGGTGGCGGCACTTGAGAGGCAACAATTTGCCTTGGGTAGAAACTCAAGAAGATGATCGATGTGGATGTGGAAGTTGTTGTAGTTATTGCTCAAGTGCCTGGTCCTCAAGGCGAAATTAAAGAAAATATTATAAAAACAACAACAACAAAAGGTTTCAAGGTTAATAAAACGGTAGGATCTCTACAAGCAATGTTGCAACAGCAGCAACAACAACAACAACAGAAAAGGAAGGAGAACAACGACAACAACAATGTTGACTACCAAGAAAACCTTGGAGAGACTTCCTTGAAGAGCTGCTCGCCTGCGTGTGCGTGAGATCGCTTGGTATAAATTTAATGAGCGCGACTCTGAGAGAAGAAGCAGCACAGCACAGCGAAGGCATAAATGTCGCTTAAGCTGCAAACCAGTTTGTGGTCCGACAACAACAACAACAGCAACAACAAGCAACAAAAGCGACTCCCAGACAGTTGATGCTGCCGATGCTGACTGCGCAGTCGACGCAGCTCTTGATGCTCTCGTTGTTTTTGTACATTCAGCGAACCGGTTTCTTTTCAGAAGGCAACTTTATAACTTGAATAACATTTTCTACACGCTGTTGTTGTCGTTTTTCTGGTGTTGCTGTTGTTGTTGCTGCTGCTACACAACGCACAACAGGTACAATTGTTGTAGTTGTAGGCAGACATATACTATATGAATATATACATATGTATGTATGTTTAAGTATATGCATATCATGCTATATATGTTTGTATGTATGTATATGTGTGGGGGTCTGTTCCTCTTTGCCTGTCTGTCCGCCGATATGTCTCACTTGCTCTCATGTCTTTCATTCTGTTTGTCTGTCTGCGCCTTGGTCGTTTCTCAGGTTCTATCTCTTCTGCCCTCTCTGTCGCTCTTTCGCTCTGTTGGGTTCTTTTGTGCTGTAGCGGCAGCAACAACAACGAGAGCTCCTTCTTAATGTGTTGGTAGAAAGCCAAAAGAATAAACTCAAGCAAACAACATTTGAGAATTTGCTTTGTCATGTGTACGCTCTCTGTTTGTTCTCAGCTATATATATACACATACATACATACTTATGCAGATGTATATATATATATTTATAATGTATGCATATTTGGTATATAAGGCTGTTATGATGATAATGATGATGATAATGATGATAGTGCTCATAATGCTTGTTTGTTATGCTGATTTGTGCCTTTTATGAACAGAACGAACCATGAACCACCTCAAAAGCTGCCTTTGTATACCCTGTAAATGTTTTGTAAAAGGTAAAAAAACATTGAAATGTCATTAACTTTTACAAATGTCATATTTTTATTACCAATCCGCTGGTAAATGTTAACAAGTTCTGGCTTAGATTCTTTACAAAATAGCCAAGGTTGGTATTTTAGCGAGTTTAAGCAATTCGCTCAGTTTAATATTGATATAATTTATATTATTGTGCCGGAATTCGCATCGTTAACATTGCTATAACAGAGCTAACAAGCTGAAAATGTTACTTTGCATTCACATATATAGCAGAGAATAGAGTTAACATAATCCACATTGTTCTCATTACAGTAACATAATCATGATTGCATTTTAATGTAAGTTAACAGCGCTGCCTACAGTTATGTTATCTGACATTACTATTAAAAATCCTGCAGAAATGTGAACATTTATGCAATGCTACAATATCATGATCCGTAACTCCCAGAAGCATTAATAAGTTAACAGAACTGTCTTCTGTAAAGTTCATAAGCCATACTGCAAACTTACATTAACATGTTTCACCTTCATCTCATAGCAGAGCTTTAAATGTAATGCAAAAATTGATTTTCATAATGACAATGCATCTGTTCTCTTAACATAGAACTCCTTTTCTAATGTTTTTATAGAATTAACTATTTATTAATTGTTACCATAACATAGCTGCTTGCCATATAATGTTAACTAACATATAATATATAATGGGTACTAACAATATTTGTATTTGTATTATACGACAATATTCTATTTAATTGGATTAACATTGATCTATTTTTGTATATTCCAAGAACCAAATGTTCGCAGAAATGCGTTAATTTCGTTATCTACCGGTCTTTTCCAGAAAATTGTCTGGGTCACGGCTGATAGGGTCACATTAGCTAATTAATGCCGTCTCTTCTTTGATGAATTACCATGAAACGAACAAGTTCTGTTCAATTAGAGGAAACTCAAGTATATACAGATACAATAAATAAATAAATGTATCTTCAATTTACGAAATAGAATCGAAATGGTGCTTGGCACCGCCAGTTACCAGTTTTGGTCTTAACCAAAAATAAAAAAAAAAGAAACAAACAAAGGCAAAGGAAAAAAAACAAATACGAAAATAGAATGTATGAAAATGTTAAAACTGAGCAAAATTAATTGAGGCACAAATTGAAAAGGAACTCAAGCTCGACCTCGAGTTGGACAGAAGGCGTGCGATGCTTTCACTTAAACGGATCGAAAGCTAGTTAATAACTAGTTAAATAGTAGCAGAAAAAAACAGGCAACTGACGCCACTTAGATTAGTCTGGATAGAATGAAAAAAACAAAGAGATTCCTTGCCATTTTTTAGATTATTAATTCAATTTTAATACATCTTCTATTACTACTTAGTTGCCTTGTAATATATACTATATTATTTTATTTAAAATAGTTTGCAAATCTAAAACTGTAACCGCCACTTAATAGCATAGTTACATATTAATGAGGGTTAAATCCAACCCGTATACCGTAACTGTAATTAACTGTGGCTTCTGTAGAAACTTCATAAATAGAGATTTCAACTAAATGGAAACAGAGATTCACTTCGGATGACTCAAAACAAAAGATGTACTATCTAAAAACTTGTCCCACATTCAGTTTTATAATCTCTACGTCAAGAAATTCGCCCAACAACCAACTGTCAACTGGAAGTACAATTTCAGATATGTCCAACATATGCCGCAGTAAATCCGCATTATCCCCTTATCCTCCCTCCCCCCACACGAAATGGGACACTTATCTAATCGCTGAGAGGCATAACAAAACGCATTTGGAAATCAAATATGTGTGTGCACATTTTATCATCCTCTATAGGCTAAGTCAATGTGTAATCAAATGAAGTCTATGGCGAGCAGAGCCGAGGGGTAAATTCGGGCATATTGTATTGGATTAGAACGTGGGTCTACCGATAAGATAATAGGCCCAATGATAGGACTGGAAAAAAGAGAGCCCGCACTACGTTTTTGGATTCGGACAATCGATTCCATTTAAAGGCCGACGCTGTGCAATATCGAAGAGACCAATAAGGAATATAAACAATTAAAAACGATTTTATACAATTTGCTAGACTAGAAAATACCCAACAAGGTAACTAGATAAATACCTACCTTGCGATCTTTATCAAATTGAAGAAATTAGTTACGTATGCTTGCCTAGTAAATACCCAGCTATTGATTAACTTGGACCACACTACAAGAGACATTAAAATACATTTATACGTTAAAGGAAAGCTTAATCAATCTTAAAATTATATATAAATAATTAAAAATACTCCATAATGAGACTTTAACTAAACTACATCACATTTCATCCCAAGAAAACTCCCTCTTCATTCAGATTCCATTTTAAGCTGTATCATCTTTCATCAATCTACATTCCTACGCATATAATATTTAAAAATTATTATGAAATTTTGTAGCGCATAAAATCACGATTAAAAATACATGTCTAAGTAAAATCAAAGCTTTATAATCTTAAAAAAAAAATACAAATAATTGAACGGTCCGTCTGGCTTTACCCATGCTCTAAATGGGAAAGTCTATGATTGAATTGGCAGCTGGACTGTTATCGGTGGAGCGACAAAGCGCATTTTACAATCGATCCACTTAGTCATAATTCCCCCGACTCGAATCCTTATCAGACGACATTGTTTTTGCTTTTTTTGGTTTTTTTGTGTGTGTGTTTCTATTTTATCAAAATGGCACACATATGTGTATACGTGTAGAACGATTTATGAGTCTGAATTCCAACGGGTCCGCAATTAGACAACAACAAAAACCGGACAGATAGCATATACCATGCATGCACGAAATGAAAACTGATAAGTGGCCACATGGCAAGTCACTTACTACTACACAGTGTAATCACTAAACCACCCAGCCAACATCGTAATATACAAAAAAAAAAAAAAACACCCTCAATAGATCTGTTTAGGCCATATGCGTATAGAAATAACAATCGTTTCCAATTGACGTCAAAGATCTGGGCAACAATGGAAATTAACGCATATATGGCAAAATCTAACACACACACAATCATATGTGAGGCCCCTATCAGAAACCCGCCCCCTACAAGTCAACAACAATAAGGCCCCGAAATCAATAAAAAACACGCAGAGATGCGCAGACAACGTGCGGGCACAAAATGGAACCGAGTGGAATGAAACGCAACGAAATGGAATGGTTAGGAGGTGGTATTCTCTATATAGTGTATACAAAATTATACAAACATACAACGCAACGACGATTTGGGTTAATGAGCATTTCGAATCATCAAAGCTATTTCGTAATGGGAGAGAGAAACCTTATCGAGTGGCACGTGCAAAATGTTATAAAGAACACTTAAGATATTGTATCTGAACAAATATGATAACTGACCAGAACTAGCTAATTTATTAAAAGTAATTATTGAAATAAAATATATAGTTTTGATTGCAGTAACAATATAATATATGAAAGTATATTGAAGAAATGAATATTTATATTGTTGAAAAGATCAAACTTTGTTTTATTTAATATCTTTAATATTATTTATTTATTTATTTCATAAATTCGCTTTGTCTTGCATTCGTAAACGTTACACTGAATAAACTCTGTCATACTTAGTCATTGAGTCTTCTAAATCAACAGAAATAACATGGAATCCTTCAAATGTCGTCATTAAATGCTCCCTCTTAAAAAGTTTATGTTTATGTTCAGACTAATGCCTTTTTTTCTGACTCGCAATCCATAAATTCGACATTTGGCAAACAGCAAAAATAATTTTTAACTTGTTTTCTTCAAATGCGGCGCAAATATGAAACGAATGCAACGATCTCAAAAGGGGGAAAAAGGCAAAAAAAAAAAAAAAACAAGACGGAGGTATGAGGGGCAAGTTTGTGTATATATCTTCTTCTTCTTCTTTTTTGGCAACCAAAATTATTGAAAATTATTGCAAAATTAGTTTGGCCCATTGCGAAAGCCATGAAAAATTGCACACATGGCAAGCTTTCAGTTTCAGATCATTTTCATTTACATAGTACAAACAACAAAAACACAAGTAAGATTTTTCAAATATATATATAACGATACATTCATTCTCACATACAGACATATATATGTATTTACCAGCACAATATGAAATAGATTTTATTTCGTTGACCGCATTACGAAACACATACCTGCAATAAGAAAAGAATGAAATAGATAGTTAGTATTATGATCTATCTTTGATATGTAAGAAATAATTATAGGGGAAAATGTAGGAATATTTAGGGATTTATTTATGGGTTAAAGAATTTACAATTTAAAATAAAAATGATGTCTATTTGAATAGGTTTTTGGCTTAATAAAACATATTAATATCTTATTCTTATTTACAAAATGCGAACCAGACAACAAAGAAGTCCCTCGAGGGAGAAAAAGGTTAGAAGACTTTAGATGCAACTTTTGTGATCTTCTTTCCGGAGAGGAAAGATATTTTTATACGATCAGCTTTAAACTGATATTAAAAGAGTAATATTAACAATTTAAGCAAATAGTATTTATTTCTTTATTAATCTATTAGTTTAAAACTCAATTTGAAAGATCTATTTAATAATAAAATATCAAATTACGCATGATTCTTAGATTTTTCATTAATTCCATTTATTTATTTCTCAACCAATTACCAGCAAAATAATATCAAATAAATTCCCCCTACGGCGTAAACAGTGAAAAATATCCTTCTATAGCCTTTATTGTACTGCATGCGATCAAAGATTTGTTTAAGCTCATCCTTAAAGATCTAAGACAAAAGTATATCAACAGATATTTTTTTTGCTATTTCGTAAATATGTAGTCAACAATCTTTCATTTTTCAATTGATTAGTTTTAAAAAAATTATCCCTTGGTGAAAAATTACACACTGAATGTATCTTTGTTTTCTCATTTTTGGACTGCCAAGAAGCTTTCTAAGGTCATTAGGGAAGCGGCAACAAAGAACTCGGTTTGTTTCATCATCAGTTACAAAAGAGCCAAGTCGTAAGGTTTTATCTTCACGCAACATTTGACTAGAGTTCCCCTAAAAACCCCTTCATATCCAACACCCCCTCCCCTGCTCACTACCAACACAATTGCCTGCGCAAATTTCAAAAAAAAATAAATAAAGAAAGAAAAGCAGCCGCTGAATGGCTGAGCATTGTCTTTGCTTCTTGCCTGTTATTTTATATAATAGAAAATATTGTATATTGCAGTTATATACATATATATATAAAGATATATATATATATATATGTGTGGTATATGTATACCTCGTTAGGGGCAAGCCTTTCAAGCGTCTCGGCTTGCGGTTTGTTGACGTTGTGCAAAGGCAAACCGCGAGGGACAAGGTTGCAAAAGTATTAAATTACCCGGCAGAAGGGCAGAGGATAAAAGGAAAGAAGAGTAAGAAGACAGAAGGGTCAAAAATGTCACAGGCGCACACTATAAGGGTTAAACTACGCTATATATATGTATATAAGTATATATATATTGCGCATACGCCACGTAGCACAGTCGGCAAACAATTAAGCGACCTCATTTGCGGAGAACAAACCACATGCAACCGCTGCAACAAAAACAACAACAACAACAGTTTGGGAGACATTTAGACGCTTTGAGTGACAGCTGCACTTAAAGAGCAAAAAGATGGAGAGAAAAATATGCAATGAAGATGGAGGCAAACGACGTTGACAGTTCACGAACTCAAGCGAACGTTCGCTGAGCTCGTTCTTGAGATACAGATACATAGATACAGATACATAGTTACAACAGATACGCGATACGTTTGGCCAGCTGCAAGCAAAAACACAACAATGAAAACTAGTTGCAACTAGTGCAACTGCAACAACAACAGCAACAACAACAAAAAACATTGCGAAGCCAACTCGTTTTGCGAGATGCAACAAACGATGGGGCATGGGGCAGGCATGAGAGAAGGCGTTGCCCAAGACCAGCAACAACAACTATGACAACAACAACAATTCTGTGCTGTGGGTGTTTGTTGTGTGTGGGTGAGAAAGCTGTGAGAAAGAATGCCACAAAAGCGGCCTTTAAGCTGCAGCAGCTGCAAAAGTATCTGATAGATACACTGAGCCCGCATAAGCCGCCTTCTTGCTAAGCGCAAAGCTCATTAAATTGATTGACTGCTTTATGGGCCACCGCTCTGATTTCTGATTATGTGATAAACACACATATATAGTATAAACAGTGGGAAAACATTTTCACTGGAAATACCATTTTACATGCCAGTTTTCTTCCAGCGTACACGAAATCCGATCACATAAAGGCGAATTAGCTGAGATATCGATTTCAAAAGAACTTAAGCTGCTAAATTCCATTTCAGTTTTCAGCTGTTAAAATGAAAATCAAATATCTGTCTAAACAGACAGCTGCCTAATGAATTACTTTAAATGGAAATATTATTTGAACTGAGTGTGGTATTTTTATTTGTAGCTTTATTATAAAGCATAAATGAATGTAGATTGCATATTTTAAATATTGTAGGATATGAGTTTCTGTTATAATGTTGTAACTCTTAAGTGTTGACGATTCTAATTTGAGGAATATAATCAAAAATCCTTTGAATTTATTGCCTTAATTACTTGCTAAATTTATTTAAAAGCAGAACTCTTTTTTATTATTTACTTCATTTGTGCAAATTATAAATAATTGTTTTCAAATTTAAGGGAATTTAATTCCAGAAATGGATGCACATATTAGTTTTCATTTACGCCCTTTAGTTTCTTTAATTGTTATTAAATTTCATTGCTATATAGACGATTTTAATGTATACAAGTTTGCATTTACTCAACATAACACTTCAGTATTTAATTAATAACTTATTTAGATTTTATTCGGTTACATTTTTTAGGAATAGGATGCGTAATGTTCTTCCATTTACTTTATTTCATTTTTAAAATTATATACAATTTATTTTGAATTTAAGAGATTTCTTCTTATTTACTATCCTTTATTTAATCAATTGTTGTATGATTTATTTAAAAGTTTGTCAATTTAAATTACTGAAATTAAACTCGAAATCTCTTCTAGTTTCCTGTGTATGATATTCACAGTTTGTATATGGAGTCAGCTTTTGTCACTAGCGTGAACTGCCGTCCACAATGATTTAGTTAACATTTTTGGCGATACAATTGATGGAAATTTTGCATCTAAAGGCAGGAATTTTACTTACTACGAAATTCCAGATATTTCGTTAAGAAAAACGTCTAATCAAAGCCTATTTGCAATACACAGGGTGGGACTAAAGTAATCATCCTATGGGAAAACGCTATAACTTTTGCATGGGGCAAAATTTCAATTTGGTTTTTTGACATTTTTGAAGTAGACAAACGTAGAAATACAAATCGACAAACCATGAATCGATTTACTCCGCGCAACATTTGCAAAAGTAATAGCGTTTTCCAATAGTGTGATTACTTTTGCCCCAGTCTGTATTTTCTGGCTAAGCTTTTATCTGCTCAATTTCAGTCAATTATTGCATAAATTGTATTAATTTTGATGCCATTTTCAAGGGGTCAGTTCTAGCGTCTAGACAGGTGGCAATAGAAATATCAAATCAAATTCTCAATATGCATAACAAACAGGCGGCTATAAAAAAAATAACAAACAAACCAATTTTGCTGTCAGTCTGTGTGTGTGTGTGTGAGTGTGTATATATTTTATGATGGGGAGACAATTTCCGGGTATCTAAATCGGGCGTCGCGCCAGTTGTCGCTGTGAAATGACGTGTAAAGTCGTCGCAGTCGGCGTCGCAGTCGACGCTAGGCCGTAGCCACCCACAAGGTAAAAAAAAAACACGTTGCAACTTCTATTTTTGCAAAATCTCAGACTTGTAATGTGGATGATGATGATGATGATGAGTCAGATGCTTGTTAAATGACAATTAGTGTAAAGTCTAAATGCGATATTTAACGGTATCAAAGGTTCCACAACAACAACAACACAAAAACAACAACAGCTGTCACACTGAGAAGAGGAAACTCAAGTTCATTTGCATAACTTAACCTACGATTTATTTATCGTATTCGTAGGGTAAATACGTTAGGGTATATAAATCAAAATTCAGTCAGACGTAGCGAAGAATAGGGTAGAGCGAAAGAGAGATTGAGAGAGAGAGAGAAGAGGGGAGAAATTATGGAAAAAAAAGTTTCATTCATTGAATGCAAATGCAGAAAAATACTTATGTATGTGTATATAGGATACCCCTTTGCATATGCATGTGTATGTGTACAGACAGCTGCTGCTACTGCTGCTGCCTTGTCTACAAATCTGGCCACGTTGTTTGCCTGATTCTCATTCCACAGTCCAAACAATCCACACACAAACCCCCAACCCCTTTTTGTGCTATCTGCTTAGCATTGAGAGTTTTGTGTTTTGCTCAACGCGGATTTCCTTTGGCATGTAAAAAGTGAAAAAAAAAGTATGATGCAGACAAAGTAAATAAAAAAAAAAAGAAAACATATTTGAATGTCAAGTTTTGTGTTAAAGATGCAAAAGCAGCGCTTTAAGGCGAGCCCACAAATTTGCCGCCAGGAGCAAGAAGGAGACAGGGAGAGTCCAAAGATACATACAATACACACAGTCCAAGCTCAAGGTCCACACGCCCAGTTGCAGTCCAGTGGATGCCAAATGCATTGAAATATATCATCATTATGAACACCATCAGCATGCTCATTATGTATATTGTGCTTTGTGATTCATGCGACGCAGGAAGCCACATATGTATGTGTGTGTGTGTGTGTATCTAGATATTGTATCTTTAGCTGGACAGTTTTATTATCATTGCCATAAGTAGGCAGAGCGCATTGTTCTGGTCTTGAAAGCGAAAGGCGTAATGAATAAAGTTGAACTGGACTATCGGATTGTCAGTCATCATCATCATCAGCAGCAGCAGAAGGGAAACGAAGGGGAAGGGAGTTTTTGCAGGAAATTACCAGGCGGCCAGAGTCAATTGAATTGCTGACTCATCAGTCACCTGACACTAGAGATGACACTTTTGCAAGCTGAGCAATAAATGTTTAGAGATGCGTGTTAAATGATGTGTGACAAAACAAACAGAGAAAACTCTTCAATAAACGTTTTAACTTATGTCTGGAATTTATAAATAAATAATAAAATTATATTTTTTATATTCATTCACAATTTATATTCTATAAAATAAATATACAGCCATGCTCATACAATTGGCACAAAAAAAAAATTCCATTCTATTCGTCTATTTCTCAAAATTTTTATCACTTGCTTGCTACAATTATGCATGCAACTGTTTATTGGGTTCATACACTTTATCCTTTACCGTTAATTGTCTCGTTATCCTTATTGGATTTCTTTTATTCTTCATTTTCGTTCGCCTAGCCTGAGTTTGGTTGCTCACAGAATTGGCACAAAAAGTTACAGACTTAGATTTTTTTTGTAAAGGGCACGTGTTTTTGATCTTTTGTTCTACAGTTTGTTTAATTTGATTGAATTTACTATTATTTATGCAAAAATGGGTAGTAGAAAGACTTGCACTCTTGAAAAACGGAACATTATCTACAAGTTCAGTCAGTCGGGCAAGAAAACAGCTGAAATAGCCGAAATAATGGATTGTTCGAGAAAAATGGGCTATAATGCACTTGCATTAGTTTAGAAGAGCTCTTCATATTTGATTGAAAATAAGGCTAGGAAGCCAAAGCCTCGAAAGACCGATGCCAACATCGACAGGATCATAGTCCGGAAAAGTAAAAGTGACCCTTTTAAGTCGGCTCGTGAGATTATGGTGGAAATTAATGAAGAATACGGTCTTAACCTATCCAGAAATCTAGTCTCCAGAAGATTAATTGAAGCTTCGCTCTTTGGTCGCATCAGCAGAAAAAAACCGCTCCTGTCAAAGCTGAACATAAAGAAGCGATTATGTTTTGCAAAGGCATACAAGCACAAAGATGCACAATTTTGGAAAAATGTGTTGTGGAGTGACGAAACCAAGATAAATAGGATGGGACCTGATGGGAAAACATTTGTGCGTCGTCCAAAATGCCAGGCTCTTAACCCAAGGTTCACAACCAAAACTGTTAAGCATGGAGGAGGCAGAATTATGTGTTGGGGTGCATTTTCTTGGCACGGAGGGGGTCCGCTCGTCCGAATTAATGGAAATATGGACCGGTTTCAATACTTGGACATTTTAAAAAACTCAATGGAACCATATGCCTTTGAAAACATGCCTGTGAAGTGGACTTTTATGCACGATAATGACCCTAAGCATGCGTCCAAGATTGTTAAGAAGTGGCTGCAAGATGAAAAGGTGTCGGTTATGGAGTGGACGTCTCAAAGCCCCGACTTAAATCCTATTGAGAACCTTTGGAATGAAGTAAAAGTGGCAGTTTCCAAAAAATAATTTAATAATTTTGACGATTTATGGGCAGGAGTCCAACAAGCTTGGTACTCCATTCCAAGGGAAACTTGCCAAAAGCTGGCCGAAAGTATGAGTCGAAGATGTCAAGCAGTTATTGATAATTCTGGCTATAGTACCAAATACTAAGATCAAGTATAATTTTCCTTTCGAAAACATCATCTGTTAATTCGAAAAAATTATTTGTTTAAAAATGTGCCAATTATATGAGCAGGCAATATTTGAGTTTTTTGTTGATTTTTTTTATAATTTTTTTATATCTGGTCTTAATCGAAGTTTGTTTTCTTTTTAATTTAAGCAACATAATAGGCTATGAAGTGTCATTAAAATTTTGTTCCTTACAATTTTTATTTAATAAAAAAAATTGTCTTTAATTTGTATATTTTATTTGTGCCAATTGTATGAGCATGGCTGTATCAAATATTTTTATAAATATCAATTTATATGTTCGAGATAATTGTTTTTTCTACTTACTTTAAATACTATTCTTGTTCTATCAAAAATGTTATTTAAAATATTTACAAATTACAAATTTAAATAAAAATGCAATTCATTCATTCCCATTAACGCTTTTATCTCTAGCGAGGATCGTGAATTGAAATATTCGCCAAATCTACACAGACAACGCGCATCCTGTCCAGATACAACAGATAGATAGCTAGATAGTTCAGGAACTCTGCCGATGTTGGCCCGCAACTATTGGCCAACAGCAAGTGCAGCTTAAGCACGAGTTGCCGTCTGCCACATTTGGCATTTTGTGGGTCTCAAAGGTTTGCACAGCACAACACACACACATAGAGTGTTCGAGTGTGTGCCCAAAAAGAAGGCAATGGGTGCATTGAACTCTATTGGCTAAGTTTTGAGTGCAAGAAAAGTTTAAGAGATACGGAGTCGTTATACGGGTCGTACGCCCTCAACTAATCAAAACCAATTAGCAATAGAGCGCGAATAGAGAGCTCTACGTTTGACCAGACATTACTAGTAGTAACTATCATAAAATATATTAACGTATCTGTATCTATAAATGTATCTCTCTCTAAATTGCGCGCTGACGAACAATGTTCACGTACAAAGTTGCAAAAGGGCACGTGATGGGCCTTTCAATTGACCAGGGAAATTGTCATCATCATCGAATGTGTATAAAAATATTTTCAGTTTAATAATTGAGAGGGTTTTTTTTATATTTATTTATTTATATTACATTCTGTTTTCGTTGCTAGCGAGTGAGAGAGAGAGGGGGGAAGGATGAGTAAAGATACAAATGTATCTATAAATAATTGCACGTTGATTGTATATCGAATTGAAGTCGCAGCGGAAGTCCGAAGGGTGCGAGTGGGTTGTATGTGTGTGTGTGTGTGTAAGCTTGTATGCGGGGCTAGAAATCAAAGTAATTTTCAACAATAATTACTTAAATTATTGTCAATTATTGCAATTGCAGTTACGGGGGCGTCACACAAGACGTATGAGTGTTTTTAGCCGGGGAAAATCAATGGGGTGTATGCATTTCTAAAGGCAGTCAGAAAAGCGCATCACTTTTTGTCTTTTTTCAGCCTGAATCATATCTGAATCGAGCATAAGATGTTTACAGGCTAGGCATCTATTAAACATCAGTTTATTCTCAATATTCAACAATTCAATACTTACTAACATTATTGTCAAGTAAATTCAATCAAATTTCACTAAATTCCCTATTTTCTTACACATTATGAAGATAACACAACAAGCCACTCTGCAGTTACAGGGTATTTAATGGTCCTACAAACATTTGTGTCATTTTTTATTAACGTTGATTGTTGCAATTTCGTTGCTCATCGTATATTTTATAATTGAACAAAATATAATAACAATATAAAGCGTGGCGTGTGATTTTATACGCTTTACGTAACATTTTTTTCCTTTTATTTATTTTTTTATTATTCTCAGTTCACTGTGCACTTGTCAGCTGTTTTTTTTTCGGATCTCTCTCTCTCCTTTCGTGTCATTCCATGTAAGATTAATTTTTAATTATTATTTTTAATTGCAACGCTAATTGCAAATGGAAAAAACGAATTGTGTTGAATATGAAACGAGAAAATGCAATGAAACATGCAAATTGGTTGCACGCATCGCAAACATCGAGAGTGAGAGAGAAAGACAAACAAATAGTAGAGAGAGAGAGAGATAGAGTAACACATGGATAAATTTAAAAAAAAAACAGTTTTGGAATTATCCCACTTAAAAGAAATTAGTCAGAAGTACACATAGTCTTATATTGCAACCTGTAAAAAGACGTATACATAATTGATGAAGTATCGATTTTTTAATGAGAATTGATTGTTTTCATTTGTTATTCCACTGGAAAAACTTAAATGGGTTACAAGATTTCAAGAAAAAAAAGTTAAATTTGTGTGTAAAGAAATATGAAATGGGAAATAATAATGCAACTATCGATATTCACATTAAGTTATCGATAATAAGGCTATATCTGGTTCCATTTCAATGTCGATAGTAAGTTCTGTTGTCGATTACTTTTAAAAGCTCATTTAAACAATTTTCTTTAGCATTTTCTAGCTAAATTCTCTAAATATGCTTGGTTTCTATATTTTCCTTATCGTATATCATATTTTCCCTGCAGATTTTCTCTTTTTCACTTGAGTTATCTATGCCACAACTTGACATTTTGCGAATACTTGGCCCCGAAACAAATTTTGCCCGGTTTTGATCTCTCCACTTGAGCGCTTTTGTTTCGCATTGGCCAAAAACAATAAAAATGGTAGGAAAGCGAGTGGAGGGTGTGGGGGAGGGGCTGAGGCTAATCTGGCTAAAAGCAGCAGACGCCATTGACGAGATTTACTTGTTCAGATATTATGATTATTTATTTATTTATTTGTTTATTTATTACGAGGAGCCGCCATTAAGCGGCTGCTTCCTGCAACAAACGCGTCACATTCGAGCTGTGGATCTGGTTGTGGATGGTGGATAGTGGATGGTGGATGATAGCTAACATGCTCATAAAGCAAAAAAATCCAATTGATTAAAGTAACAACAGAAGCGACAGAGGCACAAATTGCTGCTGCTGGCCAAGCTGAGACGGGCGGACTTTGTATTGTTATTATATGTGTGTGTGTGTGTGTGCGTGCTTATTTAAGTGTGACTGTGTGTGCGTGCGTGTGTGTGCATGACTCATTTGCAATTAAACGACAAAGGCAGCAGCAGTAGTAGTAGCAGCAGCAGCAAATACAAACTCAAATCCAAGCACAGGCACACATTCACACACAGGCAAAGCACATACATTTGTGTGCAGAATTCAAGAGCCGCAAAAATGCCAGCATAAAAATAAAGTAAACGCGCTACGCCAAAAGAAGAAAACCTACAAAAGCAGCCGCAGCAGCAGAGCCAACGGCAGCAGCAGCAGCAGAAGCAGCGACCACAAAGGCAAAACAGCGACAACGACAGCGACGTCAGCGCATACACAACGAATGGCAGAGAGAGAAAGAGGGAGAGCAAAATACGTACGTGTGTGTATGTGCTAGTGTGCGTGCCTGCAAATTCAAATTGGCTCAGACGAGCAGCGACGTCGACGCTGACGCCGACGCTGACGGCGACTGATGTTTACACAACGTGCGGCGTACTCGCAAGTTGCTCGCAAACAGCAAAAGCAACAACGACCGCTGCTTGTATTTTTCATTTGCCGCTGATATTTCTGCTTCTTCTTCGTTATTTTTTTCTTCTCTTCTTTTTGTAGTCGACTCTAATTGAAAACAAGCAAAGACGGCCAAGTCGGCAGTCTGTGTACGTGTGTGTGTTTGTGCAAAAAAAAAAAAAGAAGAGAGAAGAAAAAAAAACAAGAAAAACAAGCGCACAGCCAGCGAGCGTCTACAGCTGGCGCTGCTGCTGCTGCTGGCAAAGCGACGTCGTTGTTTCCAGCGTTGCCAAACTTCAGCAGCGCATTTGTCGCTGTAGCTTTGCAGCAGCAGCAGCAGCAGAGGCAACCATAGTTGTTGTAGATCTCGCCATGCATGTGTGTGAGTGTATTTGTCTGTCTGGCTGTGCATTATTGCTGTTTGTATTCGTATTTCTTGTATCTTTCAGCTTGTTGTCTTTGTATCTTTGAAGCCATACATTGTGCGTTAATTTTCAGGACACAAAGTCCTCACATAGCTAATTTATGCCTGCTCTAAAGTGTAGTATTATGTATGCATACATATTTGAGTGCTTGTATGTGTGCGCACCTGATCGATACTTAATGATAGGTCCAAGAAATAACCGGTTCTTAAATGCTGCAAACGTCACAACGACATAATCCCCAAGTAAACTGGCCAACACAATACCAACAAAAATACTACCAACAACAGCAACTGGTTTCATTGGTAACAGGTAATAATACATCGGCTATTGGTATAATAATCGATTTGTTGTTGTTACTACTGCTTGTTGTGTGCCTTGGTCTTCATGATAATCTTTTGTCTCTGTATTACCCGCTGCTTCTTAGCACCTTTTGTCAACGTGTATTTCTCCATGTATGAAGTGCGGCAACGTTGCTCCGCTATAAAACGGCCTCTACCAACCAACAACCCCCTCTTTGTCTCTGTCTCTTTCGCGCCTGGAACAGAGACGACAGCTCAACTCAAGTGTGAAATTATTTCGGAATTTTCTAATTTCCCATACAACAAAAAATTGAGTTATCGCATCGCAGTCAGGCAGACAGGCAGACAACGGCAACTGTCACGTTCCCTCTTCTATCTCCAAAACAAAAAGCCCCACTCTATATGGCATATGGCATTACGAAACTACAACGACAACAAAGAGTCAAAACACAGCAAATACAATGGCAAATGTGCAATGCAAGGCACAAAAATGTAAAACAATAACAATGCAAATAATAATCAAATAATTGCACGACTTGCAAAACAAAAAGCTGTACTTAAAATACAACAGCAACAACAACAACCGCTACATGAACAGCTCGAGGCGTTCCTGAACGTACTCATAGATACATTTGCACATGTAGATACATAACTCATTCGTATTTGTAGCCCATAAAAACCAACAAAGGCAACAACTCAATTTCAAAAGTCGGAAATATTTTTGTACGTTTTTTTTTGTCTTGCCGTCTATTTTTTTCTTTTATTCTTTTTTTTTATTATTAATTAGTCTTATCAGCTGTGTACAAAAATTGACCGCCGACAAGAAACAACAACAGCGTCAACAACTTCTGGCAGTAAATTGCAAATGAGTCAAAACAGCACAAACCGCCTCCCGGGAGAGAAATTAACTAGAATAACAAAAGCATGAGTAACTCCATGTGCTCTATTACTAATTTAGTACTACATTAACTATACAAGTTACATGTAATGCTATAAATAACCATTTTTAATTATAAACTACATGAGTTTACAACACGTTCATGATGTAATATCAACGTTTAAATACTAAATAAGTATAAGTATTATATCACAAGTATTTATTATTAATTTATTTATTAATTTTCACATTTACTCATTGAACTGTTATATCATAAAGTGTATTTATTGTATAAATCTCGTTTATTTTTTGGAGTTTTCTGTAAAAACATTATTTCTACCAAATTTAGGCAAAGTAACTACAATTTTTTCCAAGATCTGACGCAGAATTCAATAGAAGACTTGCATTTTTCGACTTTTAACATAACCTACGGCAACTTCATAATATTTCTGCCACTAAATGATATAAGTAATAGTTTTAGCTGTAGCATTTTATAGTAAAAGTTTGTATTCTAACCTCAGAAAAATATATATACACAATTATATTTATATATATATATATAATTTTTATTTTGTTTTACATAAACAGAAAAAAGATAACCAAAAGTTTAAATTTCTTCCCTGTCTGGCAGTTTGCGCTCAAAAATAGCAACAAAGTGCGCACACATAGATACATTTACTTACACAGATACATATAGCATAATAAAAATGGAATATATCTGCGTGTGAGCAATTACAATTTGTGGGGCGCAATGCTCTCTATTCTGTTGCTGTTTCTATTCTGTTTCTATTCTATGCTTGTTTCTCTATCTAATCTACTTTTTTGGCTTTGCCCCACAGAACGCGACGCTGTCAATGCCAAAAGAACATTGAAAAAAAAAAAACAAAAAACAAAAACAAAAACGAGACTATGACTATACGTATGTGTTGTATATACATTAAAAACAATAACAACTATGAAAGAAACAACAATAAATGTAACATGACATTGAAACAAGTCAAATGCTTTGAAAATAAAATTTGATACCTCAATGTTGTTGTAACAATTTTCAAGTTTTTGCCATTTCGTGTTAAAAAGCAAAACACGAAATTAACTTGATTGAAATTGAAAACAAGAAATCGACAAGAAGACAAAAAAAAACAGTCAGAAGGGGGAAGCACAGATTGATAAATAAATAGAAAACAATCTTTAGGCCCACCAAAACCAAAAGCAATCAAAAAAAATCTTGAAATGCAAAGCGTAAAAGAAAAACAGATTGTATTGTATCTCATTGTGTTGAAAGATTTGCCAGGTGGAATGGAGGTAAACATTGTGAAAATATGTCTAAATAACCACTTGAAAGTGTAGCCCAAAATAAAGTAAATAGATCGAAAGAACTTGGAAACTCAAATTCCATTCGCGAAATATATAGAAAACAATAATAAATGCCATACAAACGTCATTGATCTTTCACTTTGCCATTTGTACATTCTATTTTCCATACTATTCTATTATTTGCAGTTCTTTCGGCGTTAAACGATAAAATGCGTCATTAACACTGTGCACAGCTGGTTTTTTGGTGGCTCAAAATGTATCCCGCAGATACAGCTAACCATAAAGTGTAGTGCGTAATTTATCTATGCACATTTTGGCCAGAAACTATTGGCTCTGTTGGTTGTTTGACTGTTGTTTCTTTTGTTGTTATTGTTGTTGTTGTTTTTCGACTCTCTCGTTCAGTTCGGTTCATTGTCAATGTCAAAAAGCTGTCGACTGGTTTTTGTATTTTTTTTTTGAGCTACGCTTTGGCGATTGTCTTGTAATTAACCGACAACTATCAACTCTGAGTTGTTGTTGTTGTCGTTGTTGTTTGCGGTTGTTCAGCTGACATTGATGCGGGTTTAATGCACCTCAAGTCTCGAGTACATTCATGGGCCCGCTTTAATGACTTGGCCAGAAAACATTTGGCCACAATGTATGGACTCGGCTAATGAAGCAATTAGAGTTTAACTTTTGCACTCCACCAAAAAAACATAATGTAAAAATGTAAAAAGCCAAAAAAAAACCAAAAAGAAAATAAATAAATAAATATATAGAGAAACAACAACATCGAGCACAAAAACTTGTTTGGCCAAGAAAACAACAAATGAAAGGCAGACAGAGGCGTCTAAAATACACACACACTCAAAGATTCTTGGGCCCAAAAACAACAACAAAAATTGTACGAAAATTACGTAATAACGCAAAATAGACGTCGACTGAGGCGACAGTGCCACATGTCCGTCTATGTCTGTCCATCCGCCCATTCGTACGTCCGTCGTCTCTTGGGCTGAGGCTGATTTTCTGTACACGTCGCCAGTTGGCACACACAGGTAGAAGATACAAGATACAAAACACACACGCAGAAAGCGAGAAGACAAGTCAAGGTAAAAAGTTACGCGTTTTTTTTAGGCATGGCCACAAGTATCTCACAGATACACACAGTCAGAGGGAGCTAAGCTGCATCTGCATCTACTTAAAATACTCTTTTTTGGGCAGCGACGACGACGTGTCAGAGATCTATGACGGATAAGACAGACTCGCCAGTGGGCGACGACGCACCAACCATAAGCATAAGCATCCAAAGTCCATGACAGTAGAGAAAAGAGACCCACGCTGCATCTCTGAGATACATTTTAGCTATGGCTGTCGTCTGTTTAGCTTTGTGTCAACCGTTAGTTGAATTTAGGGCCTACGCAGCTGCAGCAACACGCATTTGCATTTGAGATACATTTTAAGCAGCTATCTCTTATTCCGCGTATAGAAAATTCCAGTTAACTGTGAGATACACACGCAGCAAGAAAATGGAACTTCTAGGTGTATCTGGGATTCAGTTGAACTTCATTGTGGAATTGGATTTTGTGAGAATATAGATTGAAATACCTTAAGATCCTTTTTTGGACATAGTATTGATTCTATTTCTAGTTTTTACTTATTACAGATATCTGTAAAACATACAGAGCGGAGAATTGAAAAACGGCGTACTAGAGCTCATAGTTCTTTATTTAACAAGACTCTATTTTTTAAAAAGAAAACGTTCTTATAGAGAACCTATACGAATAGCATTTAAAGTTGTTCGCTTCTTCCAAGTATCTATAAGATTCACAAAAAAAAGGGAGCATGGGCATATTTGAAAACTTGACTTTTCAAGAACTCTTTAATAGAGTTTTGTATTTTTCTCAAGAATTATATATTATAGTGACCCTATCGGAATATGTGAGATATACAGACAAAGAATATAGATATAGTATATCTATCCCTAAATCGCATAAATTAATAAATTCTTTATTTGGGAATCCATTTTCATTCCTTCTCTAGCTTTCAATTCCTTCTCTAGATTATTCTGTAATTTTTTGTATGTATATACGGAACCATCCCAAATCAGTAATCTACAGAACTTTCGTTTAAGTTTCTTTTGGTAATATTTATAAATTTGATTGTATCTTAACGAGGAACTATATCGAAACATCTATCAAAAGGAGATATCTCCACTTTCTAGCGGTAATATTTGCAAAAGTCTTCTTTAAAACATTAATCATTGGAAGATACTTGAATTATGAGATCTCTTAACTAATTGGAACTTACCTTTTCAATGTATCGCGTATTTTCTGGCTATTATTATTAACATTGGTGTTGTTGTTGTTATTATTGTTGTTGCTGCTGCTACTATCCACGGCTATTTGTTGTTGTTGCTGCGTAGTTTCGGCTAATTTTCCAAAACAAATGTTACGGCTGCTGTCGCGTACCATGTTTCGATAACTCACGATCTATTGAGCATTTCCCGTATGCCGTTGTGGAGGCGCATAATTTTAAATGGGCGCGCTCCTCCCATTGAATGAATATCCCGCTTTTGAGATTTAACTCTTTCTCTCTCTCTCTCTCTCTTTCTATATATATATATATATATATATAAATATATATATATATTTTCTCTCGTTCACTTGCACATTTTCAAGATACTTTCGATTTGCACTAGATCTCTTGATTTCTTAATTTTTCATTGCATTTTTCTTACTTTTTTTTCGTCACAGTGAAAACACACGACGAGGCGATCGATCGATCGATCAATCAATCGATAGATCGATTCAATTATTTGCTTTTTATTTTAGTAGGGGCTGTAAATAGATTTTGGGGGGTAAACGTAGAAGGACGTGAGGGGAGATTGGTGATTAGCATATTATTAGATTAACATTTCTTATGCTCAACGAAGTAGAGACACTTGACGGCATCTGTGTTGCACTTTCTTAACTTAATTTGCCACATAATATTTATTATTATTTCTCTTATTATTATTATATATTTTATATGTTATTTCTTTCCTTTTTGTATTCTTTGAATGCACCAAGAGCTGGCTGCGACAAAGCTTATGCCAATTTATGTTAATTTAGCACTAAAAATACACAAATGTTTTAATTTAATTCAACTAGAGAGCAATTTAAATTTATTGAAATTTCAATGGGGCGGTCAACAACAATACAAATAAGTAGAGATGTTTGCATGTGTGCATGTGTCTGTATCTATGAGATACGCATGATCTTTGCGCTTAATTTAAAAGGCAAGACACTGCTGCCTGGAAAGGGGCTGAAATATACGATACACATACAATCATATAATAGGGCCTGGGCTTCGAGCGCATTTCCTCTGCGCTGAACAACAACAACAGCAACAACAGAAGGTGGAAATGCTAGCAGCGACGTCGACAGCACGTTATTATAATCCAGTCAACGTTACAAACCAGGCAACCAGGCAGCCGGACCGGGGCCGGGTCCAAGAACCACATCGCCATCAATCCACAAACCGGCCAACAAAAAAAAAAACAGAAAACAGAAAAAAAAAAGAAGAAATATAAGAAAAGCAGCCAGCCAAGCCAAGCGGGGCGCATGTTAAAATTCCAAAAAGCAGCAACATGGAAATACAAGAACAACATTCATGCTTTCTGCCTGGTCGCTGCTCGCTGCCTTTTGTTGATGTCCTAAAGTTTGGCAACAGCGCAAATGCTACTTTACTCGCTTACTCTATCTCGTTTATTGTCCCCCTCTCACTCACACTCGCTATCGCTGTCTGGTTCACACTGCGTAGCGTGAGCGAAGTTTGGCAACGTTGCCTCGCTGTGTATGTTTGCTTATAATTGACGTTTGCACTGAACTGCTGCGCTGCTTTCTGCTGCCGCTGCCGTTGCTGCTGCTGCCGCTGTCTGACGTGGTTGTTATAGCTACTCACACACATACACACACACACCATTGCAAACATTAAATAAAGTGGGGTGCCTGTTGTAAGAGCGAGATAGAGCGACAGGTTTTAATGGCCCGTTGTTGCTGCTTCAGCGCACACACAGCATTAAAATACACGTTTAAGCATACATACAAACATAAATATATATGTATATATGCATGTCTGTGTGTTTGTGTTATGTACTTTTATGTACATAAAGAATTTATAGCTGGTACTTTTTGTGCTGCCTCTGCCTGGGCATGGCATGGAAAAACGAGTATCTTCTGTGAGTTTGTTTTTGCCGTTCGTCATTGTTGTTGTCCGCTGTCGCCGCTGCGCTGCTGCTGCTGCTGTGTATTTATAAATGGTTATGTAGTCATGTGCATGTGTACTTATGTATGTATGTATGTATGAGTCGAGAGGGGTGCTTTGGGAACGCTCGTTGTTATTTCACGTTTTTCAGCCATTTCGTCCCCTGTTTACCCGCCTGACCTGACTGTATGGGAGCGATGACGATGACGACGTTGTGATATGGCCATGCATAAAATGTAAAATGTAGTTTTGTAGCTGCCATTGTTGTTGTTGTTTTTGTCGTTGTCATTTGCTTCGCTTTTAGGGCCCTTTTGTGTGTTGGGGCGCAGCAGGAAATCACAACTACACCCAAAATGGAGCCCATAAAAATACTCTAATACATATGTACACACAATCCATACATATGTATGTATGTATTTGTGCTGCCTGTACAAAACACGCAGTCGCTAGCGGGCGTTTGTCTCATTCTCTCTCGTTCGCACATACATAAAATGCTGTTGCTCTTTCATTCCCACATATACAGAGAGGCCCCAGTTGGAGAGCTTAAGCGGCAGCCATTGCTGTGGCTGTTCGCTGTCGCTGCTGCTGCTGCTATTGCTACTGCTGCCTGCCTGCCGTCGTCGTTGGGGCTGCCAATCGATCGTGAAAGTTTTTGGTGCTGCCTGGCTGTACTAAAACATCGCTGCTGCGCATCAGTCGCTTTGTATGCCTGGTGGGGTGCGGTTCAATTCGCTTCATTATTTTTGTTGCTTGCTGCTGCTTGCGTTTTTTTTTTTCGCCCCTGTCGACGTGTGCAAAAGTCTATACCACCGATTTTACATAAAGAAAACATAATAAAACTAAAGCAAAACGATGCAAAATAAATATTTATTCTGTTCAATTTGTGCGTATCATCGTTTTGCCTGTTTCTCTGTTCTGCATCAGTCCTTTTTGCATTTGTTCGTTCGTCTTTTCTATATATGGAAGTCGGCCATTTTGTTATGACCATTGGAAACGTATTTGGCTTAAATATTACAACAACTGCGACATTTATGGCTAAAAGCTTTGACCATTTATAGGCAGAGTTTTTTTGCAAAAATCCCATTAAAAGAGGCGGCTTTGCTAGAATTCGAAATTCATTAATATGCCAGCTGCTGCTGCTGCCGCCGCCGCTGCTCTATGAAAAAAAGAAGAAGAAACCAAACCAGTTTTGTGCTTGTTCTTCTTCTCCGTCTTTGTAGTCAGCGAACTATGCAGTCATTTTTGTAGCGCTGCTACGTGACCACACACTAATACAGACACACACACACACACATACGATTACACACAGTTGTATAGTCGTGCGACGACCGCATTTGCAATGTAGTCTCTGAGGGGGGGACTACCGGGGCGGTGGCGGATGCCACCACACGCCGCGTCGCTTCAACACCAACAAAAACAGCGAAAACTTTGTAGTTTTTGTCGTACAACGTAGTTTCTAGCATCTCACACACACACACAGATGCAGGCGCACGCGCACGCACACGAAACGGGTTAAATAAAAAGTTTTTACCGCATCTCACAGCTCGCTCGCACTCACGGGCACATTATTTGGTCTCTCGCTTGCACGCGCGCGTTCTCGTTTCGTGCAGCTGAATCGATTTTTCAACGAGCGACAAACGACGACGACGAGCGACAACGACGCTACAAAACGCGGTACGACAATTTCTCTCCATGTTCAAGCGCCATCTCGCTTGCACACACGCGGCAGCGCATATTTGCGTTCTTGCTCTCGCTGCTTTATTTGCGTTGTTCGTTTTTGTATGCGGCTGCTGTTGGAGCTCAAACTTATACACACATGCATACAACAACCACATTCACGCACACACACACACACTCACACAAGTATAGGCAGCGCCATGTTATTTTTCTTTGTTGTTTTTGCTGCCAACTCGTTGAGGGGGAGCTGTCAGCCTGGATTTTTGCTACAAAAATTTCAACGTCGACGTCGCTGCTGTAGCCGCAGTCGCTGCCGCTGCTTGCGTCGCTGCTGCTGCCGTTTGCCTCGTTATTTTCAGTCCGTTGCACGTCATCCGTTCGCCTTATGTGCTTTGAATTTCTGATGAAATTCTTTGCTTTCGAGTTAATTGCTGTTGTTGTTGTTGCTGCTGCTGGTGCTGCCGCCGTCGTCGTCGTCGTCACAGCAAAGCAGCAGCGACAACGCCAGCAGAGCAGCCCCCAGCCCCAAACTGGAGCTGACTCTGTCTCAATCGTTGTGCCATTTTTCTTTGTGCTGCGCAGCTTTGTAGATCGGCTCTGAAATCAACGACGAATCGAGTCCTGGGCGTATACACACACACACATACAGACACGCACACACACACACACACACACATATTCGTGTACATATATATATTATTATATTATGTACTTTAAATTAAATTTGCTCTTTGTTTAGTTGAAAATTGGCATAAACTTTGTTTGCCGCCTTTAACATTCATTAAGATGTAATTTGATCTTTTTTTGTTTTATTAATATTACTTCACTTCAACACTTTCTAATTTGGAGGGGGCCAATTCACTATTTTCTTATTTTTCTTTTGTTTAAATTAAATTTTAGTTATCACACTTATTATTTTAATTTCATTCCTGTTGTTTTGTTTTGTTTCCTTACCAATTGCGTTGAGAGCTGCAAAGAAAAGAAAAAAAAAACAAATTACTTAGAATTTCTAATGCAAAAAAACAAGTGAAAATAATGAATACATTTGCTTATTATTATTATTATTTTATTATTATTAATAGTTTTATAATCTATCTACTTACACCATTGAAGCGAATGCTTCCATCTGCTGATCGTAGCTTTTAATTCCAATCTATTCGAAATTTCAGCATATTTCTCCAAAAAAAAACCTCCGAGGAAATGTTGATTTCCTCGTAGAGTTCTCGATTTCTGTTTACGATACGATCACGATCCGGGAGTCAAATATATTTTTCATTTATTCACTTTGGATTTTGTTAAATTACTGCAAATTTTATAGAATTTAATATAACAACAAAAAACCATCACAAATGAATTTTTTTTTTATCTTTTATTTCAAATTTTGCGCAAAAAACAATAAAAAATTTGCTTTTCAATTTGTATCATAATTAATTTGTATTTATATTGCATTTGAAATACTTTTTGGCTTTTCAATTTGCTTTGCTGTTGCTGCTTTTGCTTATTGTTTTTGTTTGTATTTGATTGTATTTTTTATTTGTATTTACATTTGTTGTTGTATTTGTATTTGCATTTGTATTTGTGTAATTAATGCGTTTTCCACATAAACACAATCGCCCAAACACACACTCACACATACGCACACACACATACACACACACGCGCGCGTACGCTCCACTCCGACACCGCACACTCACATATGCATTTACACACAATTTGCATAAATAGAAGAGCCAGAGCCGTTTGTATAAAACCACGGCGTGTTGAGGGGGGACTGCAGGGGGTGTGTGTAATTTCCGTTATTTAACTTTGCTGGAAAATTAAGATTACTTTTCTTTTTTTTTATTTGTATAATTTTTGCGTGTGTTCGGCGTCTTGAATATTATCAATTATACTTGTAATTTAATTCAGTTTAATTACATATTTGACGCGCGCGCAGCGACAACGAACCAACCACGACAAAAATTCAACTGAAACTGAAAGAATTAGCGAGTTGCCAGATTTGAATCGCGATTGCTGGCATTTTTGAAAATGTGGCAACACCGTCACTTTAACAGGGCAGAAAAGGCGCTTTTTTCAATTAACAGACGTTGGCAGCTCCGACAAAGTGCTGTAAAATTCATGAAGCTACCCGAAGTCTGTTACTTGTGACGTCACTATTGACATGCTTAAATTTAATTGATGTTTTAATGTATTTTAATAACTATTTAAATATACGGTAGTTAAATATAAGACAATTCTATGATTTATTAGAATATTATCAATATTAAATATGCCAATTCGAAAATAGGGTATATGACTGACTTGAAATACTAAAAGTTGTAATATATTTAACCTCTATGCTACTAACTAATTTTATTAGCTAATGTAACTAAATTGCCTTTTCTTAAAACATATTTACTTGTGAAAGTTTGAAAATGCCGCCATTTATACATAGTATTTTCGTGCATACTTTGCAACACTAACATAGCTGCCAACTTAGTGAACTGCTGATTAATTGTCGGGTTGGCAGTAAACATAAAAAAACAATTACGATTATTAAAAATATTTATGCGGTGGCACTCGACCCACCATAAAAGAGGATGAGCAATCTAAAGCAGGATCTGGACGAGTATCTGCTGCTGCAGAGCGATCAGAAGAAGAACTTCAATGTGAAGCTGCCACAGATAAAGGTGCCAGGCTTGTCGCAAATCTTCTCGCGCACCTCCGATCCCCCCGAAGCGAACAGTTGGCTGAAAGATACCCAAGACTCGTGCTGTCCCAAGCTGGTGAGTGAAAAGAATGCGCAAATAGTAAATGCGAACGTTGAGAGACCCGGTACCCAGGACCTTAAATACCCTAAGGAGTACATATGTATGCACTTGCATACACATACATACATACAGATAGTCGAGTAATTGTTTTGACAACAAGTGATTTATGATTTGTTTTTATTTTAATTCATATATTTGTTTATACCTTGAAAAAAGAGGAGAACTCAACGGAACTCATTATTAGCTTGTTCTTAGAAGCATTAGTAATTTTAATAAAATAAGTGCAAATATGAATAACCAAGAAAAAGTTGTTTATAAACAAAAACAGTACTAACTACGAACACGGTTTGCACATTCGTACCATAATTTGTACAATTGGAATAAGTTGGTACGTTGCATACCTAGTTTTAAATTAGTACATTTAGTTTAGGCTTATTCAATTTAAATTTTCTTCGCTGGTGTGAATAAATTAGTTTGAATTAGTGTATTTTTTAAAACGCATCTTAAATATTAATTAATTTCTAGGTTTTCCAACTAAAACGTTTAATATTGTCTAGTTTTAGTAGCAAAGTTCAATACGAAAGTGCTGTTTTGTCTAAAAGTTGATTTAAATATACTATTTTAGTATTAAATGAAGTTTAAAGTAAATTAAATTATTTAATCCATATAGGTGGGTACACTTTTTTGTATTTGGTACATTTATCTCTAAAATGTGGTACATAATGCTTTATGAAGTGGCAATGGTACGTTTCTCACTGCATTATGGTACAGAATACTTTTTAAAGTGGCAATGGTACATATATCTCTATATTATGGTACACACTATTTTACGAAGTGACAATGGTACATTTCTCTCTAAAATGTGGTACAGAATGCCTTATGAAATGGCAATGGTACACTGCTCACTAAATTATGGTACAGAATACTTTATAAAGTGACAATGGTACATTTCTATTTATATTATGGTACACATATATATTATAAATAATATATTAATTAATCAATTTGTTCCCTTTGCAGTCACGACTGCAGCGCATTGTCGGCTTCGTGGCATGTCTGGGCATGGGCTGCCTCTGCATGACGCTCTCGACGCTGTACATTCCCGTGCTGATGCTCAAGCCAAAGTTTGCGCTGCTCTTCACGCTGGGCAGCCTGTTCTTCATAATCAGCTTCTGCTTTCTGGTCGGCTTTCAGGCGTTCTTCAAGCAGATGTTCTCCAAGCCACGACTGTTCACATCCATCTCATACAGTGCCTGCCTGACAATAACACTATACTTTGCTCTGGTCGCCAAGAGCACAGCATTTACGGTACTATTTGCGGTGGCACAGATAATCACGTTGCTTTTCATGCTGCTGGGCATGGTGCCCGGTGGCGCCACAGGACTAAAGTTCTTTGGCCAGCTGTTTAAGAGCAGCGTCTCGACGTCGTCCAGTGCGCTGCCCGTTTGAAACACACATTATAAATATATACATATATATATATATATATATGACAATTTCAAATTATACAAATTATTTATTAATCGTTATGATAATGCAGAAATAAAAAGAAAACCTATTTGTGATAGATGAATAAACACTATTCACTAATCTTCGATTTCACCCAGGTACAAGGTTTTGTCGCTGGACGCGGAGAGTATGAGAGGTTCGCGTGGACTGAAGTCGACATCGTTGACGCTGCCATTGTGTCCCGGAAGTTTGTACAGAATGCGTCGCGTGTTGACATCCCAAATGTAGACATGACGATCCGCCGAACCAGAGCTTATCTTATCACCACCCGGTGACCAGGCACAACGCAACAGATTCTTCTCAAAGTTATGCTGATGTCCCTGGAAGACCTTAACGCAACGTTCGCCCGGCGCATACGGACGCACATCCCAGACACGCAGCGTATTGTCCATGGCATTGGTTAGCACAAAGTCACCCTCCGGTGAGAGTGCTACGCTCGTTATTGTATCCGTATGGCCGCGTAAATGATGCAACACCTGCTGCTTGCGTATATCCCAGATCTTTAGTTCGTTATCAATGCCACCGGTAATCACTTGTTCGCTGGTATCGCCAAAACATACAGCGGTCAGTTGATATGGTGATTCTAGCACGTGTGCCGCTTGTTTCTTGCGTGCATCCCAGATGCGTATGGTGCGATCGTCGCTGCCGGAGCACAACAGCTGCTGGCCACGTCGCGAGCCCTGCACACTGTTCACAAAGTTCGTGTGTCCCTTTAAACGACGCACTCGCTGTCCCGTCACAATGTCCCAAATCGCCAGTGTCTTGTCTGTGGAGCAGGTGAAAATGTGCGAGCCGTCGGGTGTAAAATGCGCCTCCATCACGGCGCCACTGTGTCCGGACATGGCCATAATGTTCTCACACTCGCCATAAACCTGCCAAATATCTAAAAAATTAACTAATTAGCCTGTGCGCTTTAGAAATCTCTGTTTAAACTCACAAATCTGGCGATCGAAGCCCGAGGAGAGCAACATTTCGCCTTCTGGATGGAATTCTGTGGTGAAGATTTCGCCCTCATGTCCCTCCAGCTGCATAATGGGTGCCTGCAGATTGGAAGTTCTTCGCACGCCCTGCAATCAACAATATATTATTAATTTATATCAAAAAGAAACCCTCCACCAAACGCGTTTCTTCTTCTTCCACCAGGAGGCAGCAATATGCATTTTTTTTTACCGATTCCAGCAGCGCCTTGTCTCGATTCGTGTATGCCACAATATCATTCTTGCTGCGCTTTGGCTCCTGTGCCAGCACAACACTATTGTGGGGACGTTTTGTGCCCATTTTATTGATAAATTTAATAAACGTTGGCGAACAGATTTTCAGCCGCAAAAACAAAACTCTAGTGCTGCCAACTTGTGTGCCGACGAGTGTTGGTAAGCAGCTTAATAGCGAAATTTTTAGTTTACACAGCACTCAAAAAATATCGCAGTATGCGCTCATCGATGATTTAAACTATCGATGTAAACATGATGTTGCTTGCAGCCCTAACCGCACACAGCAAACAATAATTTTTTGTACATAATTGTTTATTTTAAAGACAACTTGGCTATACATATGCAATTATTCCCATCTCAATAAGCATCTACACGCGGTGGCTCTGCAAACAGATCCTCCCTCTTGCGTTCACCCGCCAGCCATTGTCGGTAGCGTTCATTTCGCATGGCCTGTAAAAAATACACGCATAAATTTAAATAATTTCGGAACGGATTCGATTTGTAACTAACGTGGAAACGCAACAGCTGCTTGTTCATGCCCACGCACTCCTGGAAGTCAGCAATGAGATCGGCACACTGCTTCTTTCCCCGCTCCAGACCGTACGCCTCCAAGCAGTCCATCATTTTCATTTCGAATTTGCCGCATTTGTCGTAGGTTTGATGGTTGATCAGGCAACCAGTTAAATCGGTGAGGGGCAGGCGTAAGAATGGCGACAGCGACATCTCGGTAGCAGCTACAAAAACAAATATAAATATATTATTCGTGGTTTCCAATTGGAGTCCATCGTTCTGTGACGTAACAATAACAATGGTTTTTATTGATTGTTGAAGCCAACAAGCGGCTTTTCCTTCTATGCTAGGAAAGCTTACAGCCTTGTTATGCACAATAATAATGTTTTAACAGCTGCAAAGCACCTTAATTGCCAATCCAAGTGAAAAATAGGAATATTTGATAGAGCTGTGTCGCTTTGCTCTGAATAAGTTCAAATGAACTAGCGTTGTTCATATATATAAATATATCGATAATCCATATTTTCTAACGATATCAATATCGATATTATTGAACGATATTATGAACTTATTCAACCATTTGTGAACTACATCGTTCATTTGGTCTAGTTCGCCAATTTAAATATTATTTTCTTTAACATTTTCTAGAGAACTACAAATATTATACATGATTGACTTTTTTACTTATAATATAAATAATTTTCTTTAGCTTCAAGACAACTGGCAGCCTTGGATACCAGAAAATTATACATTTCGCGATAGATTTCATATTTTGCATGCATTTTTTTATTTTATTTTTTTAAATTATTAATTATTGTAACATTTTTTAAAATTATTATCTTTATTTAAACTAATTTCGAATTTTAATGTGGTAATTAACTATAAATTAATTGCGAAATTAATCAGTGGTTTAAGTTTAATTTAAATAGCGCGCCAAGTCTGTTTCAACGGATTATATAAAATGGCGACAGTAGCTCTATCTATCGATTTATCTTAGACAGCCAGTGTTGCCAACACCTCGCCACAGAAACAGGACAAAGCAAACAGGATAAAGATCAAAATCTAAAACGTCGTATGGTTATGAAACAGGGATAATCCAAAATGTTAAATGATTATGAAACAGGGAGAATATAAAATGTCCAATGATTATGAAACAGGGAGAATATAAAATGTCGTATGATTATGAAACAAGGAGAATATAAAATGTCGTATTAAATGTCGTATGATTATGAAACAAGGAGAATATAAAATGTCGTATGATTATGAAACAAGGAGAATATAAAATGTCGTATTAAATGTCGTATGATTATGAAACAAGGAGAATATAAAATGTCGTATTAAATGTCGTATGATTATGAAACAAGGAGAATATAAAATGTCGTATGATTATGAAACAAGGAGAATATAAAATGTCCAATGATTATGAAACAGGGAGAATATAAAATGTCGTATGATTATGAAACAAGGAGAATATAAAATGTCGTATTAAATGTCGTATGATTATGAAACAAGGAGAATATAAAATGTCGTATTAAATGTCGTATGATTATGAAACAAGGAGAATATAAAATGTCGTATTAAATGTCGTATGATTATGAAACAAGGAGAATATAAAATGTCGTATGATTATGAAACAAGGAGAATATAAAATGTCGTATGATTATGAAACAACACAGAGCGAAAAAAGCCGTACTAAAAATAAGTATGATCGACCTCGATTTCAGTATTTTCCATTCTTAAAAATTGTACTTGATTTAAGTACAAATTACTCAAAATAAGAACACAAATTCTTGTACCAAGTACAACATATCTTAATATAAGAGAAAAAAATCTTGAATTAAGTAAAACGCAAGATTTACTGGAAATGAGTGCGAAAATTCTTGATATAAGTTTGGAGCCTGGGTTCAAATCCCGCTAAGGGCCTTTAAAAAAAATTGTTTTTTCCCTAGTTGTTCTGCTTTGAGTTTAAAAAATATATATAATGTGAACATATACACATTTTAAAACTTATTGTTTTAATAGTATATTAAAACGGATATTTGCAGCAAATACTCACAGAACAAGTTTTTACGGACTTAAATCAAGACCTTTTAAATTGTACATCAAGATTTTTTAAATCTTAAATCAAGATATACAAATGTTTGACTGATCGACAGACATTTATACATGTACATATGTACATATATTTTACACATTTTGTTGCGATAGTTATGAACCTACTCATTTATTTTAAAATGCTCTTCTAAAAAAGAAATTTAAGTGACATAGTTGATTGAAGTACAATAAATCTTGATCTAAGTATGTTTATGTATGTACATACACATGTAAATATTTATATGGAGCATTAACATTTCGACGTACATACATACATACATATGTACACCCAAAGTGCAGAAACACTGCCGACGGGCTGATTTGCGGGACAACTACTTTTGCGACAGTGTTTATAGGCGCTGCAAACGAAATTATGAGAAATTAAATGAAACATACTTAAAATGTAAAGTCATATTTATAGTTTTAAGTAAACCATATAAAAATATCAACAAATATTTTTGCTCAAAAGTAGGTACATAAGGGTAGCATTTAATCTTTATAGTCTTTTTGCATTTACTTTGTCTCTATTTGGTCCTAGAGATGGACACGGGCCGGGCACTGCAGGCAATTGCACTGTGTGCTCACGCGATTGCGTGTTACCTAATTAAAAAAAGTACGGGCTCGTGCATCTCGTGTCAAACATTATTGGCGCGTGCTCATCTCTAGTTTGGAATTCGCAAGAAATGTGAAGCATGAATGGCGCCATTAACGGTAAATCTTCGTCGCGGTGCGAGATGCGACGTATGATGCCATCAAGTGGGAAAGGGATAGAAGTATTTGTTTCTTCTTTGCGATCTCTCGGCATTTTCGGTGGACAATGTGAATTTCATCACAGCGTTCAAATTCATTTAGTTGCAGTTTAGAGTTGAAGCGGCACGATGTCAGTGAACAGTGAAAAAAGTGTGTGTGATCAAGACGATTTAGAAAATCTACTACAAGAGTTTAATTTATTGGAAGTTTTGCCTTACTTGAAAGGTAAGTTTTAAAAATCAAATTATAAGTGAAATAAGTGAAATGCGTTTAATAATATACAGAACAAACGCGCATTTTAAAGTAGTATGTATGTAATCTATACATATGTAAATGTATACATAAATATTTAGTATGTGTACATAAGAATATTCATACATACATATATATGAATGCGATTGTACTTTCATTTTAGCTTAGTATTTATTTTAATACGGCCCTGCTCTTTTTTATTTAATTATATGCATATGTACATACATATGTATATACCCAGTACCAGACATATTCCTAAAAGTTTGTGCAAGAGTAAATATGTACATATGTATAAAGCAGAAAGTGGCGTGGCATACCCTATTCAGCCAAAGTGAAAATTACAAGTGTGAAACAGTGGTTTAAAAGGATGCCGATCGTTATATTAATATAGGCTCTGAATTAAAAAGTTAAAAAAAAGGTGTGCAAGCAAGACAGAGCGCAGAAATTTGTTGCGAAGCGTCTTTACATACATATGTACATATGCACAAGTGTATGTGTATATATGTAAATTGGTCGCGTACGCACAACTGTAGTGTTTCCGATTTGATTTACTTTATATCACTTTTTTCACGTATTACATTAAAGATTAAATTTTAGTTCCTGGCAATAATCGACTCAAATTATATTTGTGTAATTAAATTGAACAAAATATACAAATATTTTATTTAATATTAATATATATATACATATACATGTATATGTTGATGCCAACGCTAACAGCTTCCACTGCGATCACGCTACCGCGCGAATGCTGAAAATTAATTTAACTTGAGCCGACTGATTATAAGATGCATATATGTATATAAATCTGCGAAATATTAATTATTATTTTTTATTTTGTTAACCTAGCAGCTAAAGTATCATTTAAGAGCTTGCAATTTTTGGAGAGGGAGGACTTGGAAGAGGCAGTTCCTCCTTAAGGATTGAGGGTACAATTTCGAGAGAAACTGTTTACCTGGAAAAAATTAAAAGTAAGTATATTTATCCGATATCCTCCAGAACATAAGAACATAATTTTCTTTTTTAATAGTTTGAAATCGACGACGAAACCCTGTCTATGGGCTCAAAAGTTCAAGCCTGGCTAAGTTCCTTATCTCAGAGATCGGCTAGTACATTAAGCCCGGTTTTAAATAGGGTAAGTGTCCTCTAGTTAATTTATTCGATTAAAGTTTAGTTTGTGCGATTATCTTTTGTCAAAATTTTATTTAATTTAAAATTTCCATCTTGTATTAAACTATAATTTTCCTATAAATTCTAGGACTTACAGACAATTCTCAAAGAGTCTGCAAAAGGGCGTTCCGTCCTGATGTATGAACAGCAGAATAAATCACTATTAAATTGTCACAGGGATGACATAATTAATATTATTGTGGAAGAGGCCAACTTTAACAACATTCAAATAAAAATAAATGATTTTAGTAGTATTTTAAATGAAATTTGTTCAGTTTTATAATATATTCATAAGTTTTACCAATTAGTTCATGTCCATATTTAATTTTTTTGTTGTTTAATTTTTAGGATTATTATTTTATTGGAAGAAGAGCAAGAAATAATCCGACCAGAAAACTATACTCTAAGTATAGAAATTCTAGATGTAAAAGGTCTAAGCTCGATGTCTGCGAAGAAGAAGATAACACTGATATAAATATTGCTGTTATAACTGAAATTGATGAGTCCGTAGGTACTGCGTTAAAAACATCATTAAATAGAGACTGCGCTGACTGGGAAGAGGTGTGCCAAAAATGGAAAGCAACTTTTAATATTCGTCAAAGAGACTTAAAAAAATTAAATTCAACCGAGTTTTTTAAGAACTGGTCGAAATTATCCAACGCTAAAGCTGCTGACTTGGTAATTATAATATTGATTTAGTTTGTACTATTCTTAAAAATGACAAAATAATACATTTCAGATAAAAATTGATTTTGACTTGTTGTATCCATCGAAAGAGCACATGCTATTTTCAAAATGGGAGCTGTTTAAAATGAAAATATTCAAATATTTTGATAATAGTCTCACAAATGACTACTGCAAACAGCTTTTACTTAAAGCAAAGTCAGCAACAAACAATAATAACTATATTAAAATTCGTTGAATTAATTTAATATTTACATTAATTTATTATAGATGCGCAAGATTATTTAGCGGCTATCCTTTTAAATGCTGTTTTACCACCAACGGCACGCTTTAAGGACGATTGTGGAAAGAAATACAAGAAAGCAACTATAACGGATGCCCAAGAGTGTTTTTCCTTACACATTTTAAGCATCAACGACTATCAACGGAAAATTAATTCAATTATAAACAAATTCTACTCATCTGTAATGACAGTACAGCCTTTTATAATCGTTGTTGGAAGTTTGGAGTGTGACCTAGTAGGTTTTTTTTATATATATCGATGCTAATTTACTTAAATTTAATTCGTTCATTGAGAGTCTAGATGTATGTTTTAAGATTTTCCAAATTTTGTCGCTAAAATATCCAGTACCCTGTGAACAACCTTGGCTGCTAATCCAAAAGTATATTTTTCAAATTGATACTCCTTTTGATACAAAGTCATCTAAATTAATTTCTCTTTTGCAGTTTTTATATACCTTAAATCAATTTTAAAAATGTTTATTTGCTTTAAATGTAATAAGGCATTCGAGAAGCCAAAAGAATTAATATATCATTTTAAAGTTGATCACTTAATGACAACAAAATTATTAATATTAAAATGCGTTCAAAATAATTGTAGTCAAACATTTACTAAGTTTTCAATTTTTCGAATACATTTAGAGAAACATTTTAGAATTTGTAAGTCCTCCATTATATTTGTATCCTTTAAATAATAACAAAACATATGTCAGAATTAAGTACATTTAATTGTTGTAAATATGGAAAATAACAGACTTATATTTAAAAGTATTTTGTATAATAAAGAAAAATGATAAATCTACATCCTGGTGTCTGTTTTTATTTAAAAAAAACTATTTAAATAATAAATAAATATTTATTTTAGGATACTTCATTTAATCATCGATATACTTATTTTTAGTACATGTGAACTTCCATTTCAAGTATACAAGAACTTATTTCATGCGCAACCAAGCTTGATTCAAGATTGTATTTACTAATTTCAAGTATATTATGTACTCAAATTTCAAGTACACGAGAACTTACTTTGTGTTCAAAAAAACTTGAATCAAGAATGAAAATACTTATTTCAAGAATATTATATAATCCGTTTTTAAGTACACGAGAACTTAAAACAAGTTCAAGATGACTTGGATCTAGTATGAAAATACTTATTTCAAGAATTTTATATACTCACAATTTAAGTACACGAAAACTTAAATCATGTTCAAGATTACTTGAATCAAGTTTGAAAATACTTATTTTTAAGATATTTTTGTACTTAATTACAGAGTTTTAAGAACTTAATTCAAGTTTAAATAGTACTCAAATCAAGTACAAACGAACTTAAAAAATCGTACTTGATATAAGAATGAAATTCTTTACTTCAGTATTTTCATTCTTAGTGAGAAATCAAGTATGAAATGTGCCGTTTTAAGTACGAAATACTTGATTTTTTCGCTCTGTGAAGGAGAATATAAAATGTCGTATTAAATGTCGTATGATTATGAAACAAGGAGAATATAAAATGTCGTATTAAATGTCGTATGATTATGAAACAAGGAGAATATAAAATGTCGTATGATTATGAAACAGGGAGAATATAAAATGTCGTATGATTATGAAACAAGGAGAATATAAAATGTCGTATTAAATGTCGTATGATTATGAAACAAGGAGAATATAAAATGTCGTATGATTATGAAACAAGGAGAATATAAAATGTCCAATGATTATGAAACAGGGAGAATATAAAATGTCGTATGATTATGAAACAAGGAGAATATAAAATGTCGTATTAAATGTCGTATGATTATGAAACAAGGAGAATATAAAATGTCGTATGATTATGAAACAAGGAGAATATAAAATGTCGTATTAAATGTCGTATGATTATGAAACAAGGAGAATATAAAATGTCGTATTAAATGTCGTATGATTATGAAACAAGGAGAATATAAAATGTCGTATTAAATGTCGTATGATTATGAAACAAGGAGAATATAAAATGTCGTATTAAATGTCGTATGATTATGAAACAAGGAGAATATAAAATGTCGTATGATTATGAAACAGGGAGAATATAAAATGTCGTATGATTATGAAACAAGGAGAATATAAAATGTCGTATTAAATGTCGTATGATTATGAAACAAGGAGAATATAAAATGTCGTATGATTATGAAACAAGGAGAATATAAAATGTCCAATGATTATGAAACAGGGAGAATATAAAATGTCGTATGATTATGAAACAAGGAGAATATAAAATGTCGTATTAAATGTCGTATGATTATGAAACAAGGAGAATATAAAATGTCGTATTAAATGTCGTATGATTATGAAACAAGGAGAATATAAAATGTCGTATGATTATGAAACAAGGAGAATATAAAATGTCGTATGATTATGAAACAAGGAGAATATAAAATGTCGTATTAAATGTCGTATGATTATGAAACAAGGAGAATATAAAATGTCGTATGATTATGAAACAAGGAGAATATAAAATGTCGTATTAAATGTCGTATGATTATGAAACAAGGAGAATATAAAATGTCGTATGATTATGAAACAGGGAGAATATAAAATGTCGTATGATTATGAAACAAGGAGAATATAAAATGTCGTATTAAATGTCGTATGATTATGAAACAAGGAGAATATAAAATGTCGTATTAAATGTCGTATGATTATGAAACAAGGAGAATATAAAATGTCGTATGATTATGAAACAAGGAGAATATAAAATGTCGTATGATTATGAAACAAGGAGAATATAAAATGTCGTATTAAATGTCGTATGATTATGAAACAAGGAGAATATAAAATGTCGTATTAAATGTCGTATGATTATGAAACAAGGAGAATATAAAATGTCGCATGATTATGAAACAAGGAGAATATAAAATGTCGTATTAAATGTCGTATGATTATGAAACAAGGAGAATTTAAAATGTCGTATGATTATGAAACAAGGAGAATATAAAATGTCGTATGATTATGAAACAAGGAGAATATAAAATGTCGTATTAAATGTCGTATGATTATGAAACAAGGAGAATTTAAAATGTCGTATGATTATGAAACAAGGAGAATATAAAATGTCGTATGATTATGAAACATGGAGAATATAAAATGTCGTATTAAATGTCGTATGATTATGAAACAAGGAGAATATATAATGTCGTATGATTATGAAACAAGGAGAATATAAAATGTCGTATGATTATGAAACAAGGAGAATATAAAATGTCGTATGATTATGAAACTTGGAGAATATAAAATGTCGTATTAAATGTCGTATGATTATGAAACAAGGAGAATATTAAATGTCATATGATTATGAAACAAGGAGAATATAAAATGTCGTATTAAATGTCGTATGATTATGAAACAAGGAGAATATAAAATGTCGTATGATTATGAAACAAGGAGAATATAAAATGTCGTATTAAATGTCGTATGATTATGAAACAAGGAGAATATAAAATGTCGTATGATTATGAAACAAGGAGAATATAAAATGTCGTATTAAATGTCGTATGATTATGAAACAAGGAGAATATAAAATGTCGTATGATTATGAAACAAGGAGAATATAAAATGTCGTATGATTATGAAACAAGGAGAATATAAAATGTCGCATGATTATGAAACAAGGAGAATATAAAATGTCGTATTAAATGTCGTATGATTATGAAACAAGGAGAATATAAAATGTCGTATTAAATGTCGTATGATTATGAAACAAGGAGAATATAAAATGTCGTATTAAATGTCGTATGATTATGAAACAAGGAGAATATAAAATGTCGTATGATTATGAAACAAGGAGAATTTAAAATGTCGTATGATTATGAAACAAGGAGAATATAAAATGTCGTATGATTATGAAACAAGGAGAATATAAAATGTTGTATTAAATGTCGTATGATTATGAAACAAGGAGAATATAAAATGTCGTATTAAATGTCGTATGATTATGAAACAAGGAGAATATATAATGTCGTATTAAATGTCGTATGATTATGAAACAAGGAGAATATAAAATGTCGTATTAAATGTCGTATGATTATGAAACAAGGAGAATATAAAATGTCGTATGATTATGAAACAAGGAGAATATAAAATGTCGTATTAAATGTCGTATGATTATGAAACAAGGAGAATTTAAAATGTCGTATGATTATGAAACAAGGAGAATATAAAATGTCGTATGATTATGAAACAAGGAGAATATAAAATGTCGTATTAAATGTCGTATGATTATGAAACAAGGAGAATTTAAAATGTCGTATGATTATGAAACAAGGAGAATATAAAATGTCGTATGATTATGAAACAAGGAGAATATAAAATGTCGTATGATTATGAAACATGGAGAATATAAAATGTCGTATTAAATGTCGTATGATTATGAAACAAGGAGAATTTAAAATGTCGTATGATTATGAAACAAGGAGAATATAAAATGTCGTATGATTATGAAACAAGGAGAATATACAATGTCGTATTAAATGTCGTATGATTATGAAACAAGGAGAATTTAAAATGTCGTATGATTATGAAACAAGGAGAATATAAAATGTCGTATTAAATGTCGTATGATTATGAAACAAGGAGAATATTAAATGTCATATGATTATGAAACAAGGACAATATAAAATGTCGTATGAATATGAATCAGGGAGCATAGAAAATATCGTATGAATATGAATCAGGGAGAATATATATTTTTATATCTCTCTCATTACGATAACACAATATCGTTGTTGAATTCAATATCACGATGTGAAATCTAATGCAACATTGTTTTTTTTTTTATATAATTATAATGTTATTTATACAAGTAAAAGTTTCTAAATAAGTTTGTGAGAAAAGTGCAGATTTCTGGATATGGGATGTTTGGTATTTTATCCGGATGAAGTAGTTCAAAACAGGACAGATCTATACGGAAAATGGCTGATCTGGCAACACTGTCGATAGCTCTACTGTAAAATAATCGAGTGCAAGTAAAATAGTGTTGACAAACGTTTCGTTGGCAGCACGTTTTGTTTACATTGCAAGACATTCCGCTTCATTTACTTAATTTCAATTTCTTGAATTTATCAGTGAAACAAGATGAAAAATCAAGAGTTAATTGATTATTTAGAAACCTGCGGCGTCTGCCGCGTGTGCCAATTACGTTATTTAAAAGCTCGCGGCAACGAATATCGTGATATGCAGAAAACCTTTCAACGCGTGAGCAGAAATTTCAGAATGCCGACCGGCTGCTTATCAACAAATACAAGAGTCACATTTAATTCTAGCTGGATGTTAAAGTGACTGAAGAAGATGACCCAACTGCTGAGGATGATACACCTGGAGAGCAGCCGCCAAAGAAGCCACGTCTAAGCATCTGTTCCACCTGCTTGGGACTCTTCTCGAAGGAATTTCAAACTCAACTAATTGATGGCATTTTGCACTCGGACTTTGCCAAATACGATAGTGAGGGAATTGTGCTTGCCATAAGTCTGCCAATGACGTTACAACTCCGTCAATTGTCGATGTGGTTCGCACTGCAGCGTAAATTTGGACGAACAGCCGTTGATGACAATTGTGCACCCGATGTGCCCATTAAGGAGGCAGTGAAATTGATACTTCATCCAATTGTCTGCGCACAATTGGGCAGGGAATACGATGCCAATGGACTGATGATTAACATCGATTTGCGACACAGCACAGAAACTGAGGATGTGGCCAAGCTGGGGGAGCTCAATAACGCGGCATTTCCTCAAAGGAAACGCGTTGAAATCTCGCGAGGATTACTTGAAAAACAGTATCAACCGTCGCGCCTTAAAGCTGAACTCTTTGAGAAATACCTGCCCATACCACCAGCTGCTGTTAACGATACCCTGCAGCTGCAATCCATAGAGCTGGCGGGTCCATTGGTCTGTGTAGCGGGACGCTATCGCAAATTGAGTCGAGAACTTTCGCACACTCCCTGGGTGCTGCATGGACAACGCATTATGGCTGACAGCATTGAGGAGATTATTGTACGCCACGTTGCACCGCATTTCAGTGAGACGCCGGAGAAGATCACGTTCATGTCCAGCGGCCGCGAAGATGTCGATGTTCGTTGTCTGGGCAAGGGACGTCCCTTTGTGCTGGAAATTCCCAATGCCAGATGCTGTAGCCTGACACGTTCCCAGGCCTACGATATGGAACAAGCTGTCGATCGCACCGGCAAGGTGTCCATACACAATCTACAGATTGTGCCGCGCGAGCAATTGACGCACATTAAGACGGGCGAGGAGCAGAAGCGTAAATACTATCGTGCTCTGTGCGAGCTCGATCAGCCGGTTACTTTGGACATACTGCAAAAGTTGCAAATCTCCGAGAGCTTTGATATACAGCAGAAGACACCGATTAGGGTTTTACATCGCCGGCCGCTGCACACACGTCCTCGCACCATATTCAGTGTAAAGACTCGCGTTCAGCGAGATAATCCTCGACTGCTTGTCATCGATGTTGTCAGCCAGGCGGGCACATACATCAAAGAGTTGGTGCACGGTGAATTTGGACGCACTGCACCTTCTATATCTTCAATTATTGGGAAACCCATTGACATATTGGCCTTAGATGTCGTTGGCATCGACTTGGATTGGCCGGCAGATGTAAATAATGCAGAAAATGTAAATAATGTTGAATAAATTGTTACGTTCTAGACCCTGTACATAGTACAATTTACATACATATATGCTAAAAATCGCAAAAGAGAGAATGAAAAGAATAGTTTTAAAGTTAAATTCTGCTATAGAAGTTTTTAAATTGATTTATTTTCAATTCTTTTAAATTTTGTTTATTAATTAGCTTATTTTACGAAATAAGCACAGGGTTTCGCACTACAGAGTTTGCTCGACCTACCAGTTTAATATGTTAATGTTTAACAACACTGTTGCATTAAATGGTTTAGATAAATAAGGTTACACCAGTTTGTTCTGCTGTTTAACAATAACGTCACTGATTTAGACAAAAGCTTCAGTTGTGTGCAAAGTTATTAAAATCGGCATTAAAATTGTGCATTTGACTTTACATTTAACTCTAATTTATTTTTAATAAGTGTGCACAAATAAAACCATTGAAAGTGTGACGTCATGCGCAGAGGGAGAGATAGAGGCGAAAAGTTGCGCATCTTGTACTTACCTGTAGAGGGTGCTTACAAAACAAGTTGACAGCACCGCGTTCTTATCAGCTGAGAGCGCCTGGAAGTCGCACACTGATTTGTTTAGTTGTGTTATTTAAAAATTTAAATACACTTATTAACGTTTATTTGTAAGAATAACACTTTGTCGTATGTGCTAGAGTATATTGCTACATATAAATATACCTTTAAGAGCAGCTATAATCAGTGAATTAAGCGTCGCTTTTCAAAGTCTGCCGTGCATTCGCGTATTGTGAAAAGCATCCCCGTAAATTTGCTAATAATGAATTGAAACGTGCACAAAAAGTGAAAGTGAGTGTTGCAGCAGTTGCATATTACATCAGTAGCTACAACAACACCACCCACAACAGCACAACAACAACAACAATAACAACACAACAAGCTTGCACTTGAGAATTCTGCTGAGCAAGCCTTAAAAGACTTTCTTGGCCATTGAATGTGTGAGTTCGCCCCGCCGACCTTCAGGCAACCTTCACTAATGCCCGAGGCGACGCTGCTGTTCTGCGGCGGCCTGTGTGCAACATGTTGGGGCCAACGACGACATCAACAGCGCCTGCGACTCACGTGTGTAATCAATAGAAAATCGGTAGCAGTAGCAGTAGTAGCAGCAGCAGCAGCAGCCGAAATAAACAAACCTCAGTGCACGGCGGCCCGCCAATCTCAAGCGACACTCACACACATACACACACACACACACTTGCTCTCTTTCATTCTGTTTGTATACCCTTGCAGAGAGTATTATAATTATGTCGCAAAATGTGTAACGCATTAAAAGAAGCTGTGGAAAGATCGGTCGTAAAACGAACTCCAGTATGATAAACTTTATTACTTTTCGAGATATCTCAAGCATTTATACATATCGCGTAGTTGGTATTGCCTTATATACGCTGATTAAATTTGATTGAAAGTGGGTTAGAGTAACATATATTATATATTTTGCATTTAGTATGATCTAATTGAAAAAATGAATGCAGCCCTCAGCAAGGGTATCACATCTTTGTCGTGCCGAAAATACCCATTTCATTCTTGCCTTTACGCTCTTCGTCCATTCCCCTCAACCGTGATATGCCGTCCCGGCTGCTAAGTAACAACAATCAACAAATTCTCCCAGCAAACAAATTTCTTACAATCTTGCATCGATACACAACACTCAGAAAACTCAACTCGCTCGCCACAATTTCAAATTCAATTCAGTTGAGCTTGAAACGTTTAGCAGAAAAGTTTTGTCAGCGCGCGCGATAAAATCAGAAACAAAGAGCAAAATTTTCGCACAAAGTGTTTGGAGCCGCTTCAACAAACTTGTATATACTACTACTACTACAAACTCATCATTATCGTTCACAACTGACCCAGTGCCTCTTTGTAGCAATTGATAAACATGACTGATAACTCAAACGAATGCAAAAAAGCAAACAAAAACACGTATTCTGTATTGTTGTTTTCCATCTGTTTATGCTCCTTTCATTTGCTAATAGTTTAGCTATTTCATCACATTGTACATAGTTACATACATACTTACAGAGTATCATTTAATTTGCGAGACGCGTTGCTTACGTCATTCCAGCGGCTTAATTCTAATTCTAACAACAAGAACAACTGAAATAATTATTTCTCAAATTATTTTAAAAACATCATCATTTAATTTTACAGATACAAAGACAGCTGTAGATACAGATGCGGACACTGCTGTAGATAGACAGATACAAAAATACTGTGACAAAAGTTCAACGGCATTTGAGATTCAATTGTTGCAATAAAATAATTTAATTAATTTATTTGGCATGTTCTGTGTGTGAACAACCTACAAACGTGTCAATAAGAACTACAACAACAACAATTATAACAACAACAAAAATAATCGAACAACAACTACAACGAATTTGTGATCATGAATGACCGTGAAATGAGCTACAATTCGGGCGGCCAATTTATGGATCGCGGACGAATGAATCAGAATGGCGTTGTCCAGCCATTGCTTACCGGTAAGTCCAATAAATTGACCCCCCCCGCTTATCAGTTATTCTTTATATTCGATTCGAGTCGATTCCATTAATAAATTATACAATACATGCAAATATTTATAGGTTATAAGTAGTCGCTGTATAAATTAGAGATAATCTAATTCTTTTTTAATCTAATTTTGAACTTATTGCCACTTGAATTTGCGGCGCAAATTTGTTAATTCAAAATTAATTATATTAAACTTATTAATCTTATTGCTATTATAGTCAGAGTTTCGTCAAGTCTATTGAATTGATATTTTTCGCATTCATTTCGTCTTCTATCTTCTGTTGAATCAAATACAATATGAACTGTGGAATTCGGCTCTAAATGGCACGTTCATAGATATCAGATTTCTCTTAAAATTCTATTAGTGTTAATAATTACAATGATATCATAGCTATACTGTATGTTTATTATACCCATGCAAAAGGGAAGAGTGGTATATAAGTATATTCCTGATCAGCATGAATAGCCGCGTCAATATAGCCATGTCCGTCCGTCTGTCTGTCAGTCCGTCCGTTTATTCGTATGAACGAAAGGATCTGAGAGATGGTAAGAGCTAGAAGCTTGAACTTGGTCTGCCAGCACTGCTAATATTTGTAGGTTGATCAAGTTTATCTATATTTTTGGATTCCACGCTCCCTTCGCCCACAAATCAAGAAAAATATCATAACAAGAAAAATTTTACAGCTAGAGACTTGAGATTTGGCACACATGATGAGTACCTTGTGGTTAATGTGTCCAGAAAATGTCATCACGATGCCATGCCCCCTTTACGAATTTCAAGAGAATTACATCGACAGTGAATTTAAGCGAGTATATAACAGTCGGGGTCGCGACTGTTTGGCTTGTAAGCACTGTAAAATAGTTGAACTTTGCTTTGTTGATCTCAAATAGAGTCATTGAACTTCCAATAACTCAAAAGGGTTTCAAATGACTGCAACAAGGATAGACTTAAATAATTTTTAAATTAGTTATGAGAGAAAATAGTTGCGTATTTCATTTAAATATAAATAAAAGCAACTATAATTGAATCAAATGCAGTTCAATATTATCGTTTGCCATTTCCTTACACACAATAATAAATATAGATTTCTCACTGAATGAGAAAATTGTGCAATAAATGCATAGGCATGAGTAAGCTATACATATAATTACAACTTATTAGGAGTTGCAAATAGTATAAATACACTAATATCTCTTAGAAAAGATAAACAACATTTCAAAATACTAAGAATTATAAAGATCACTTCCATATGGCAACGCAGGCTATCCAAAAAAATAGTCGAAACTCTCACTTGACATTTACATTTTTAGTTGTTTCTATTTCTGTACTATAACCGCAAGTATGCAAATAGAAGATCGCGCTGGCTTTTAGTATATTACAAAATTAGATAAGAATTTGCAATAGTGTTTGTCAGTTGGCTTGTAATTATGAACCCGGTTGTGGAACTTTGATCATATCTTATCGGTCGAGTTGTTTTATTATAAATAATGGTAGCCATATGATAGTCATTAATTTGTAATCTTTATGTTTTGGTAATCATTGTGACGGGTTATCTTTTATTTGTTTATTGGACTTACCGCAGATTTATATCAAATTACAATGGCCTATGCCTACTGGAAGTCGGCCAAAACGGACGATCAGGCTGTATTTGACTTGTTCTTTCGAAACAATCCATTCCATGGTGAATTTACCATCTTTGCTGGCCTCGAGGAGTGTCTCAAGTTTCTGGACAGCTTTCATTACTCCCATAGTGGTAAAACTAATTGATTATAGATACATATATATTTTTGTATATAATTTATTAATTCTATTTTATTTACAGACATTGAATATCTAAGGCAAACACTGCCAGAGGGCATTGAAATGGAATTTTTTGAATATTTGGGAAATTTGACAGCTCATGATGTTACACTTTATGCTATTGATGAGGGTACAGTTGCATTTCCACGGTAAGTGTTGAGAGCAGTTAACAGTGCTGAATAACTGAATAGCAGAGCTGTTAATGATTCCCATTTTGTTTTTTTCGCGATTTCTCTCGATAGCGTGCCCATTATCAAAATTGAAGGACCTTTAATAATTGTACAGCTGCTGGAAACAACTCTTTTAACGCTTGTGAACTATGCCAGGTGAGTGATAAACAGTATTAATAGTTATAGTAATAATAATAACCCATAAATTGCCCATTTCTTTTACTTTTTTGCTGTTGCTCAGTTTAATGGCGACGAATGCAGCGCGATATCGCATGGTGGCTGGAAAACATGTCAAACTATTGGAGTTTGGGTTGCGTCGAGCGCAGGGACCCGACGGAGGTTTATCCGCATCAAAGTATTCATACACAGGTGAGACAACTAAGGTCAAACGTGTGCGATATTTCTCCTTTTTGGCATTGCCAAATTGCATGCACCTGGCCCATAATCAATTAAAAAACAAACCCGAAAACGCCGTGAAAATAGCGCCTAGATGGTTGACTACACATTTCCTTTTGATCGATGCAGCCGGATTTTCATTTCATGGGGGTAGTCATCAAATTTGTGTATTGTTCGTCTGGTCTTTTTATGATGTGCTTGCATGCAAAGCACGTGTCACTGTCACTCGATGTGGCTCCTCTACCTTGTTACGCCAACTTTATTGTCTCTCTCTCTCTCTCCCTCTCTCTCTCTCTCAAATATCTCTGGTTATTCTCCATATCTCGGCGCGCTGTAAAGTTCAAGAACTCTCCAACGTTTATGTGTTAAAAGTGGGTGGCACACGCAACGCACAACATTCTCTAGATACCCGAAAACAAGAAGAAAGAAAACTTTTAGCCGCCAGTGCCATGTGTGGGTCGGTATCGGTGCCAGTCTCCGATTGGCACCTTGTTTTTTTTTCAATTGGCGCTCACACATCGTAACTTTTGTTACCATTTTCCGCTTTCAATAAGGAAGCATTCGCAACAACATTGTAATGCGTTTAATTATACGTAGGATCAGGGTTTTTTTTTTTACTCAATTCTCAATCGATAGGCTCGCGTGCGCGTCGTGAGTCACGCGTCCAAGGTCCCTCAAGGCTTCAATTTTAATGGGCAGCCATGACACAGTGGTGTCGTCATTATGCCAATGTCTGTAAATTAAAAATTTCCCTAATGGAAATGTTAATGTTAATAGCTTAATAGTTAACAGCGAAATGTTAAGTGAACAAAAGCAATCAAAAGTTTGATTGCCATCAGTAATTTACATTTCAGACAGCATTAAAAAAATGTAAAATTGTATACCAATTATAGAAACATAAGTTGTCTGAAATAAGTAAATAGTACAATTATTTTTAAGTATTGAAAAATAACTATTTAATTAACTATACACATGAAAAAAATGTATATTTAAAGTTTGTAATATTAAAATCTAATAATTAAAACATGTTTCATTCGAAAAATGTAAATATTAACCAAAATAATAGATTTTATCGATAAATATCCTTTGACATTTATTGGAAACTTCAAACTCTCATAACTTTGTCAGATCTTTGCCTATTTCATTGGGTAATGTCTTTATAATCATAGTTTAACTTCTAAATGGATGCTGCATTTAATTTTTCTTAATATATTTATGGAAAATGTTAATATTAACTAAAATGAAAGATTTCTCCGATAAATATACCTTGACATTTATTGCAAACTTTGAACTCTCATAACTTTGTCAGATCCTAGCCTATTTCGTTGGGCAATCATAGTTTACCCACTAAATGGATGATGCATTTAAAACTTCTTAGTATATTTATGGAAAAACTTTGAACTCTTCTAGTTTTGTCAAATCATAAGCGATTTTAATAAGCAATGTTATTTTAATCATATGTTAACATATAAACTAATACAGTACCTTAAACATCTAAAAGATCTATCAATTGACATTTCGCTCTGTCATATTTTTAGGTGGTTTTGATGGCACCTCCAACGTGCTGGCCGGCAAGCTCTTCAACATACCCGTCAAGGGAACGCATGCACATGCCTATATCACTAGCTTCAGCAGCTTGGGCGAGCTGAAGACGCGTCTGCTGAAGCACAAGCAGACGGGTAAGTACATAGTATTTCTTATCGATCGTTTGCAATGTTTCCTTATTATTGAGAATGATTCTTTTGTGCAGGTGTCATGGAGGATCTGCTGGAGCATGCCATACGTCATCGTCAGATGCTGTCGCATGTGCTGGACGTGTCCACGGAGGAGTCGAGTGAGGGTGAATTGGCAGCCATGGTCTCGTATGCCATTGCCTTTCCGGATGGCTTTATGGCGCTTGTCGACACGTACGATGTTAAGAGGTATTTCGCTTTTAGGCAGATTCTCTCGGAACGGTTTTGGTTAATTCAGTATTCAGTTGAGTTTTTGTTAACAATCTTTTGTTTGTTGTTGAGTCTGGTTTATTCTTTTTGGCACAAAACGTAATCCAACAGTCTTAACAGCTACATCAACAACAACAACAACAACAGCTACAAATTAGTCGTACCTTTGTCTCTCGTCCTGTTTAGCTCTGTCTACCCCCTCGATTTATGAGTTGTTTGCTTTGTCAGAAAGTATGTAATAATTTAAGTATTCCCAACAGCCGAGAAACAGAACAGATCATACAAGTTCCATTCGATACCAAAACAAGATCTAGTCAGCTAACGAATGGCGCTCCTTTATCGCCGCCAACCACACCAACCAGCAGCACAAATGGCCAACAACAACAGTTGGCCACGCTCAATGGACACAATGGCAAGATCAATGGCCAGCTAGAGCATAATATTGTGCACACAAATGGTCTATCAATCGTCACAGAGCAAACAGTTGGTGCAATCACAGATATCTCAACTCTAAGTCCAAGTTCAACACCAACGACAGCTTCAGCTACAACAGCAACAACAACAACAACAACAATCAACACTTCAACGTCCTTCAATGGGACGGCGTACCTACCAAAATATGTCGAAAAGTCATTCAGGTAAATGTCACGTACCGAAACGCTCAATTTACTGGGACAATAACGTTTTTTTTAACCCAAAATCTCTATCAACAAATGTCATTTGCCTTTCTCTTGGTTTCGTTGTTTGTTTTCGATTTTAATTTAAACTAATACTCTATTTAATTAATATACTTATATCCTATATAATCACTCCACATGTTTCGTTTGGTATTTTCTTTGGGCTAGCATGAATGCCCCCCTCCTATCACACACACATTCCTGATGTAATCCTCATCAACATTCTAAAATATTTGCTGCTAAATTCAAAATTACTGCATTTACATGCATATACAACATTATGTATCTATATTATATATATGTTTGTATGTGTATATGTGCTATCTATGTATTGGTCTTAAATCCAGGCTTTAAAGGTATTTGTCAGCTCAGTAGGGTGACTTGAAATTGCAAAAAAAAAAAACAGGTGATGTGTGCCTTAAATTATACTTCGTTTCTTTTTAATTTTTATTCTTACATAATTTCCATATAAATTATATATATTTTTTAAACTCTCTTAACTTTTATGCCTTCTATTTTCTTCAAATTAAATCTAAAGACTGTTAAATTAACATGACATACAAATGTTAATTAGAGTGCTTTGCTTTTTTTTTAGTTTCCCTTTTTCTGTTTTATCTATAAATGCTTTAATAATAATATTTAACTAACATTAACATTTCTTAACCAACCAATTTTCATTTATTCATTGAACTTTATTTATAAATCCTTTTTTTTTCTGGTCGTGAACTGTGACATTAAGCATTAACAGCATAATCAGAATATATATCAAAAATGCCCTCCCAAAAAGACAAATTATTCCATCTAACATAGTAAAAATGACTTCCCGGCACTATTTTGGCAGAGGTATGTAAAACACGTCTACAACAAACAACAACAAAAATACGCCACATACAAAAAAAAACATATGCATAACATTCAGAAGAAACTGATTCAACGGAAAACGAAAATAAACAAATTGAGATGCAAAAACTAGAGATACTTATATCCACACTAACACACCTTAATATTATATGTTCTACATACACACAATGTATATGTCTTCTTATTTGTTTGTTTATTATTATAAATTTATCATTGGATTACCTTTTGTTGTTTACCTTTGTCCATTCTGACAACTTTTACCCAACTTCTTTGGTTAATTTTAATGTAATTTAATTGATTTTTCATGTGTTTTGTTGTTGTCTACGATATACATATGTATATCTAATTAGTTTCAATTTAAACAAAGCGTCCGAGAGAGCACACTGCATGGCTTTCAGTAATTGAAGCTTGATTTGTGTCTCCAGAGTCTCAAACCGAGCGCGCGAAGCTGTTCCATCAGAAACGTTTGAACCAAGTCTTAGATATAGCGTACTACACCTGGCAACAACACAAAAAAAAAAAACAATACTATATTTATACAATGGCACATAAAAGCTCACAACTTGCATTATGCACAATTGCCTAGACGGGGCCACGCCCATTTGTTGTACTCGAATTGCTTTGAACTTAGTAGCAACAATATTGAATTGAATTGAATTGAAACCAAACCCAAAGCAGCACTTTATTCAGCTTTTATACACCTTGTTTTAATGCACGCTCACTTTGTATTTCCTCTCTCTTTTTTTTCCTCCCCATGTAGGAGTGGACTACTCAATTTTAGCGCTGTGGCTTTGGCACTTAATGATCTGGGCTATCATGCTCTGGGCATACGCATCGATTCTGGCGATTTGGCTTATTTGTCGTGTCTGGCACGAGAAGCATTTGAGAAGGTTGCGGAACGCTTCAAGGTGCCATGGTTTAATAAGCTGACCATTGTCGCCTCCAATGACATCAACGAGGATACCATACTCAGTTTGAACGAGCAGGGTCACAAGATTGACTGCTTTGGCATAGGAACACATTTGGGTAAGCGCTAACATAATCAAATATAAATATATAAATAATAATAATATTAATTGCTTGTATTTTGCAGTTACCTGCCAACGTCAGCCGGCTTTGGGTTGTGTCTACAAGCTGGTGGAAATTAATGGACAGGCGCGCATTAAGCTAAGTCAGGACGTCGAGAAGGTGACAATGCCGGGCAATAAGAATGCCTATCGTCTATATAGCGCCGACGGACATGCTTTGATTGATCTGCTGCAAAAGGATTCAGAACTTCCGCCAGCTGTGGGCCAGAAGGTGTTGTGTCGTCATCCCTTCCAGGAGTCGAAGCGTGCTTATGTCATTCCGTCACGTGTCGAGTCACTGTACAAGATCTACTGGCAAGCGGGTAAAATATGTCAACAACTGCCGACATTGGAGCAGGTGCGTGAGAAGGTGCAAATCTCATTGAAGACGCTGAGGAATGATCACAAGCGTACGCTTAATCCAACGCCATACAAAGTAAAAGTTGTTAAATATCTATCCAGAGTTTCTTAGACTTATTGTAATCGCTATATAAATCTTTCTAGGTGGCTGTCAGCGATAATCTGTACAATTTCATACACGATCTGTGGCTGCAGAATGCTCCAATTGGTGAACTCTCATGATCTATATAAGCAGCCAGAGTCGGCCGCCGTATAAAGAATAATTCCGCAAAATTCTACGCCCATTTTAATTGGTATAATCGTATTGCGATTGCGTTTGCAATTTTAGTCATTTGCTGGTCATATGCATTAAATAATTTGGAATCGGAACAACATTGTTTAACTTCTTAGCGTGACATTTAAATTAAGTTGATTTTCTACTTAATATAAATATAAATATGTATGTGCAACATGTATGTGCACAGTTCAACTTTATCTACTTAAATAGTACATCAATAAAACCATATGTAGCTTATACATAGTGAATGTAAACTAAAATATATTCAATATTATTATGTTACGCACATCATATTCAGGAATGTGTCTTGTGCCTTACACAAAAATATCGGAAACTGTAACCAAATACTTAAGAATGGAGAGAAGACGAAAGCGAAATGTATTTAATATTTATAGTAATTAAGTGTTGTACCATGTTGCTAACAAAAAGTAGAACAAAAAGTAAACCAAAACAAAAAAAAAACCAAACAAAACAGAAAAAACTTAACAGTTTGAAGTACAAATGATTGCTAATTAGTAGAGTTTGCATGTATAGGCGGCACACATTAATGCACACACACATTTTACAAGAAATCCTAATGCTTATGTATAATAATAATCAAGTGTAAATATGTTCAATCTTAAAATAAATTGTAAGCAGAAAAGCAATACACAAACACACTAAACACTTACACATGTTTATTAAATGAGCGCTTCAACAAAATGTTTGTTTTCTTTTAGTTTGGGACTTTGGGATTCCATTGAAAACAATGCTTATTGGAGTTAATAAATTATTTACAAACTATATGAGCTTTAAGTATATCTTGTATTCATTCAATACAGGGAAAAGAAATAACAGTTATTTGTGAAATTTTAATTTGAAAAAGAAAATGAAGCGGTTATACAATTTAATTAAGTGACAGTAACGTTAACTTCGGATTTTAATTGAAATTTAACAAATCATTTGATTTTAATTTTATAAATCCTAATATAAATATTATAAATTTTTCAAATACTCAACAAATAATAGCTATTTCTTATGTTAATTTTATTCGTCTTATTTTTAATGGCGTATTTTTAAAAAAGTGCCCAATGAAAATAATTCAGTGTCGCTTATACTCAAAATGCCTTTGTAAAATGAAATTGTAGTTGCTACGGTCCCTGATTCAAACAATATCTGAAAGCGCGCAATTGACTGCTTCTTCTTCCTTCGTTTACCAATCAAATTCACTTTCTATTGAGTTGGCAGTCAGCAAACATCTGTTGCTGTGTTTTTTTTTTATACTAACTATACATAGTGTTTTATTAAGTGTAAGCCATCATTAACGATAAAATCTTCATTAATATTTGTTTATATATAGTAAATATGTAGTTTAATTGCGCCAAATTTCAATAGCCTAATAAGAACTCTGGTTTTGAATTCAAGGTGTAATCGGCGCCAGCTGTTGTTTTGCGCTCACTGTGAGTGTCAACTTGTTATTTACTAGTAATCAGCTGATGACAAAACAATTGAATGACAATTGACAAACAAATTGAATTTGTGTACACTTTCAACAATGGGCCAAACAAAGCAAATTACAGGCTTAACAAATCAAGAAAAACTAGAAATAATTGAAGCCGTTAAGAGCGGAACGAAAAAGAAAGATCTGTGCAAAAAGTACAATGTGCATATGTCGACGATTAACCGTGCAATTATCAATCAATCGCGAATTCGAGACGCCGCTGAATATTCAGGATTAGCACGAAAGCGACAACGAAAGGGAGCACACGATTCCGTCGAGGAAACTTTATATTTATGGTTTAAGCAACAACGCGAAAGCAACGCGATATTGGACCGTCATATAATTCTTGCCAAGGCTAAAGAACTGTTCACCAAGTTCAACATCGATTACGATCCGAATGGAAATTGGTTGTGGCGTTGGCGCAAGCGTCATAATATTAAATTTGTGAAATCCCAAGGTTTTGGGAAGAATACTTTACCCGATTTTCTATGCGAATATAATGTGGATAGCATATTTAATGCAGACGAAATTGATTTCTTTTACAAAGAGTTGCCAAACACAACATGTTCCCTGCGCGAGGAGCGGCTGGAAAAACTAACACTGCTTTTTATAACAAATGCCTCTGGCACTTATAAAAAACTGATTGCAATTGGAAAATCGAAAGCCTCACATTGTTGTCAAAATGCAAATGTTTCATTAACTTATTTTTCCAGTGACAGTCCTAGGATGACAGGACAACTATGGCAAATAATCATTTTGTCGCTTAATAAAGAAATGCAAAAGAAAAATCGTAAAATAGCGCTGTTTGTGGATAACGCAGCTTGTCACATACCAATGGAGAATTGCGAGAATATCCGGATTCATTATATGCCGGAAAATAAAGTTAACAGCCCACAACCTCTGCATCAAGGAATAATATCGTTGTTCAAAGTAGAGTACTGCCGAATTCTAGCGAAAAAACAACAGATTGCCCAGGAGAGAGGCATGAGCGTCAATGAATTCTTTAAAGAATTGTCCATTTTGGATGCGCTTAGATATATAGATAGTGCATGGAGTCTAGTAAGCCCAGCGACGATTTCTAATTGCTTTGGAAAAGTAAGTTATTTAAATTTAAAGTTAAATTAATTCCTGATAATGAATATTTATACTACTTTATGGCGTCTGTCACGTCTCATTTGATACGTTAGCAATTCTTTAATTAATTATAATACTCCTTAAAAAACTAAAACAATTGTTAATTTCTATTTTACTCTGACTTTCAGGTAGGATTCGCGCAGCGTAGTAGACAGCAGGAAGAACCGGATGAAGAGCAGATATCTGATTCTTTTGAGGATGCCGACGATGATTTAAATGATCCAATTAACTGTGACGACTGTGAGGAGAATCTGGATGAAAGTCTTGATAGTTTCACAGTTCAACAGGAAGAGAAAATACTGCCGGACTTTGTTCAAAATAATGTACTAAACTGTTTAGTAACTGAAAGTGATAGTCTAACATTTAAGGAAGGTTTTTTTGCAATTAAGATATTAGAAAAATTATGTATTAAGTACAAGTGTGAAGAATTTTTAAAGAATCTGGAAGAAATGGAAGATAAGTTTTCGGAATTGAATGCCAATAGATCGGTACAAAAGAAAATCACTGATTATTTTAAATAATGTCACCTCTAGTTTTATTTATATGTTATGTATTGTATTGTATTGATTATTTTAAATAATTTCACCTCTAGTTTTATTTAAATGTAATTTATTGTATTGTTTTGTATTTATTCAATAGAATTTAAGTTTATCTAAATAAATTTCGTATATTCCGTAGTTTAAATAAATTCAATTTATTATTTACCACAATATCAATGACTAATATAACAGGTTCTAAAAAAAGAAATTTTAGCTAAAAATAGTTAAAATATTGCCAAAGCTCCCTTTAAAATGTTTTTAATTAGTTTTAGATTACGCTTATAAAAAGAAAATATATATAAAATCTTACTAATTCAAATACTAAGGATTTTCTAATATCATTCAGTTCCAGACAAAAAAAAATTGATGTATTCTTGATATATCGATAAATATTTCTTGTAATGTATTTTTGAGCGATATCACTATGGTGCGATGTTTTGCAACAGAGCGTTTTGTCATTTTTTAGTATATTTTGCTGTTTTGTGGTATTTTCCATCACAGTTTTTAGCAGAGACTCACAAACAGCTGTTGCTGTGCGTGGATTGTTTATGTTTATTTATAAATTGAGTTCATTTGATTTTAATAATTAAAACAAAGTTATTTGTGACAGAATTACTGCATCTGCAAGCATGAGTGCAATTGTAGACATAAGTTGCGTGAAGATAGAGCAGGAGGAGGAGATGCTAAGGGAAACGGACTTGGGCGTTAACAACACTATGCTTCAAGCTGAAAATACCTTGGAGATTGACATAGGACCAGTTAAGATAGAAGCGGAAACGTCAATAGTGCACCAGACCCTTGGACCAGTTGTTGCAGCTGCAGCGAAGTGAGCCACATTTTTAAATATATTTTTAGCCCAGTAGCCAAAGGTTATAAGCTATATATATTTGTTATATTAAGCTTGCCTCATCTAAGTAACATTCTAATGAACTTTCACCTACACAGTGGCTCCAAGAATACCCATCAGTGTCTTCACTGTCCGCGGCACTTTGACAGAAGCGATGAACTCAAAATACACACCCAGATACACACCAACAATCTGCTCTACAAGTGTTCCTACTGTCCCAATAGCTTCTCGCATAAATCCATTTTCATGGCACACATGTACGGACATACTGGCATATATCCCTACCAATGTCCCGACTGTCCACAGGGATATCTGAAAAACTGTTATCTAAAGAAACACGCTCAAAGTCATGTCAAGAAGCGTCCATCCAAATGTCGATTATGTCCAAGGAAATGTACGCATAAGGACAAATATACCCTGCAGTGTCCACAGTGTCCTCGGGTTTTCATGAAGAAAAAAGAACTGGATATACACCTACAGATTCATAGTGAGAAACTGCCACACCGATGTCCTTACTGCCCAATCAGCTTTGCACATAAGTCTAATTACTTGTCGCACATCTGTGAGCATACGGGGGAATTTCCGTACAAATGCATTGAGTGTCCGCAAGGATTTATGAGAAGAGTTGATCTTATGAAACATCTACGAAGTCATTATGATACGCGACCCACCAAGTCTCCTCCTCTTAACTCAAAGAATTGCACAAATAGCTCGCAAACAGAGTTAAATAAGCAGGAAGAAATCTTAGACAGCAGCTGTATTAAAAACGAAAAGGAACAGAAGCAAAGTGAATCCGACTTGCAGACAGTTGTAGAAGCTGAGCCAAAAACTAATAAGGATTCTAAAGATAGTGAGACTGTTGAATGTATTACAAGTGTGGATTCGAATAAAGTGGAAAAAGGCAAGGAAAAGTGCTTGGACACGATACAAAACAGTGCCTTAAATAAGTTGGAGGGCAACAAATTACTGGTTGATGCTAACACTCTAATCGAAACAGAAACTGATGAGAGAGATGAGCAAACCCAGAATCTATCAACCTCTGCAACGGTTGAACCCCACGTGTGCAAGATCTGCAATAAGGAATTCATGAACTTAAATGATTTGCGTTTGCATGAAAGGTAAGTATTGGTCAGAAATACATATCTATGGCTGTACTTAAATTCGTTTTCTATTAACAGATGCTCCACTCACTCAACTAAACAGTTGAGTAATCGGCCATATAAATGTGATTATTGCCCGGTTTCCTTTACGCAGGCGTCCAATCTGACGGTGCATATGCGCAAACATACGGGTGAACGTCCACATCAATGTCCCCACTGTCCGCGCACCTTCATACAGAGTTCGGGTCTGAAGGTGCACGTCCGACAACATTCCGGCGAACGTCCATATCAATGTCCCCACTGTCCGCACACCTTCAAACAGAGTTCGGGTCTGAAGGTGCACGTCCGACAACATTCCGGCGAACGGCCTTATCAATGTGCTTATTGTTCGCGTACTTTTGCTAATCTCTCCAATCGTACGAAACACATGTTAATCCACAGCACAGAGGAAGCCAGAGATCATCCCTACAAGTGTCCACACTGTCCTAGGACTTTTGCACAAAATTCTCATTTTATTACGCATGTACGCGGACACACGGGTGAACGTCCCTATCAATGTACACATTGCACCAAGGGTTTTAAAGTGTCGCAAGACCTGAAGATACACCAACGCATTCATACTGGAGAGCGTCCCTATAAATGTCCCCATTGCCCGAAAGCCTTTATTCAAAACGCACACTACCATGCGCACATTTGTGTACATTCCGGTGAGCGGCGCCTAAAGTGTCCCCACTGTCCGCGCACCTTTCAGAAGAACTACAATCTAAAAGTTCATCTCTGCACCCATACGGGTGAGCGTCCCTACAAGTGTCCGCACTGCTCAAAAGCATTTACTAAGAACTCCTGTCGTAAGGCGCACATTCGTGAGCATCAGGCAAACGAAAAAAATTAGTTAAATTTAGTTATATTTCATAAATATTTGCTTAATACATTAATAACTATATTTATTTTATAATATTAAAAATATAATTCAAATTTCCTATTATTTTTCACTATTATGGCTGGTATAATATATAATCAGCTGAGCACATATTTAAAGTCGATGCAAGGCGCGCAGTCAGCTGCTTCTTCTTGTTTTTGCACATTTCAATGCAAAACAATTCAATCGAGTTGGCAGCCCTTAACAAACGGCTGCTAGCTTGAATTGACTTCACTTATTTTCAATCAAATTAACTTTATTTCTTATATATATATATAATATATATAGTTTATTTTAATTGGTTTTTTTAATCTTAAATATAATTCTTTATAAAAATGTCATTGTTAATATGTAAATTATTTTTTAAGTGAGTTTAGCATTTATAAAATAAGTTATATATGTAATTGATTTATTATTACACAACTATTTTTAGGCCTGCTTCTTTTATTCAAGAAAAATACAAAAATGAGTAAACAAACTATATTTCATGGACTAAACTCTATTTGATTCTTTTGTTTTGTGATGTTACTTTTCATGTTCTCTCCGCACAAGTAAATATACTTGTTTTTGTACAAGAATCAGGTTTTTGCAGTTTCCTCCAGCTTAAGCATTTCCCTCTCCCATAGATAACTTTCCCCACTATCTTTCTTAACAGAACAACTTTTCCATGGACTTCAGAATTAGTTGAGTTTTGCTTTTGGTGCTCGTCGGTAGTTTTGCAAATAAATTCCTATAATAAGTTTCCCGAAATGATGGAGAGAAGTTGTATAAAATTAATGCTGTTGATGATCTTTTCGGGTTTGTCAACAGACGCCAGACATATATGTAATAACTCTGTGAGTGTTTTGAAATAAAAAATATAAATTAAAACTAATTAAAATAAATTATTAAAAATATATCTTCGTTTGAAGTAGATTGTATATGATTCAGTTGCAATTCTGGCCGAAGTAAATGCAAAACCAGATGAACCAATAGCACAGGAATTTATGCATCTTATGGATGCGAGCAAACCGACAAGTTGTTTGCCCTTTGGCAATTCGTCGCAGATCCATGAAATACATTTGGATGGGGTTGATCCTTTCTCGGCTCGTTGTGAAAGTCGTTTAGCTGGTCCCGGTTGGATGTTAATTCAGCGACGTTACAATGGACGTGTTGAATTCTATAGAAACTGGACGGAATATCGCAACGGCTTTGGCGATTTAAATGGAGAATTCTGGTTAGGTTTGGAAAAAGTGCATAGATTAACAAAAAATCGACCACACGAGATTTTATTGTACTTTGTCAACTTTCGCAAGAATAAAAGCTTTGCGATACAAGATAATTTCGAAATCGCCGGTGAAGATGATGATTACAAGATTCTCTCAGCTGGATCACCGTTTGGCAATACATGGATGGCACTAGAACAGGAAGTTAAATTCACAACCTATGATCGTAAAAATTTCGACGGTAACGATTCCGATGAAAATATAGCAGAATTTTTGCATGGTGCCTGGTGGTGGAAATTTCCAACACAGTGGGTATTGGACTTGAATCAATACTTGTAGTTAGTTTAATTGTATTTCTTTTACAGCAATGTAAATGGCAGATTTTATAGAAGGCCAACAAAGAGATTTGATGCCATTTGGTCGCATGGCTTTAATAATTCTGCACTGTCTGTAACTTATATTAGATCTACATTCATTCTAATTCGTCCCAAGCTTACTAAGAACTCGTATTTTGGTGGAAGTCAGGAATATGTTTCATGGAAATGCGAGACAGGCTCTGATCAATCAACAGGAAGTGATGATTACACTGACGATGGCAATTAGTAGTAAGAGCAAACTTTAATTTAATAAAATAATCATTTAATATAGTTATATTTAATATAGTATTTGTTTCTGACTATGAGTTAATCGAAACTCAATTTAAATATATATTATTGGTATCTATGAATATGATATATACTTATATATTATATTTATATTATTATGTATATTTATCCGATCTTTATGGCGTTCGTTTAATCGTGTGTATCAAATTTTGGTTACTCTTGCTTTATAGTCTCGGAGATTGATTTGTTTATACAGACACGATTAGATTGACTCGACTGCCTCCTTAGGAACATTTGCACTAAACCTTTATACCCAAATCTAAACAAATTAATAATATTCGCTAAAAATAAATGCAATGTGTTTACATAAGAAATGTAGTATCAGTTGTGGCAACCTTGATTACAAATAGACAAACTAGAACAAGTTGTGCGGTCTTTTAAACCGGTTGTTCTTCACGGCCTAAACACTTTCCTTGGATACTAGTTCGTCATATATTCAAATGATGGCAGGACAACTTTCTCAATTGATATAAAAACTCAATTGCTTTACAGAATTAGTTGTTATTCGCTTTTGGTTAGTCGTGGGTCGAAGTAACGCACAATTTCATCAAAAGAAATTCCTATATAAAGTTTTTCGAATGATAGATAAAATGAATATTATATTCATACTGTTTCTAATGATCTTTTCAGGATCATTAGCATACCCTAATGCTAATTGTAACTATTCTGTGAGTATAAAAAAAGAAAGCATGAGAAGTGAGTGATAAAGATGCAACTCCTAATTTAAAATAGATTATATATGACCCAGTTGCGATTCTCGCCGAGATAAATGCTAGACCAGATGAACCAATAACTGAGGAGTTTTTGAGTCTTATGGATAAGAAGAAGCCAACAAATTGTTTGCCATTTTCCAGTTCGTCGTCGGGCATCCATGAAATTCAGTTAGAAGGCTTTAATCCCTTTTTAGCCCGTTGTGAAATTCACTTAGCTGGTCCCGGTTGGATGGTTATTCAACGCCGTATTAATGGAAGCGTTGACTTCTATAGAAATTGGACGGAATATCGCAATGGTTTCGGAGATTTGAATGGAGAATTTTGGCTAGGTTTGGAAAAACTGCACAGATTAACAAAAAATCGACCACACGAGTTTCTATTATATATTCAAAACTTTCGTAATGAAACCAGTTATACACTATATGATAATTTCGAAATTGCGGGCGAGGAAATGGATTACGAGATTATGACAGTTGGAGGAATATTTGGAAATACGTGGCTGCGACAGAAGGATCGAATAAAATTCACAACGTTCGATCGTAAAAATCAGGGATATTATGACGATGATAAGCATAATTCAGCCGAATTTCACCATAGTGCTTGGTGGTACGGTAATGATGGTTATTCATAGTAAGTTGCAAGAAGTTCGTCAAACTGAGGAGAATTAAAACTGTATTATTATTTGCAATTTCAGCAATGTAAATGGGATATATTACGACAAACCGAAGAAGAGGAAGGATGCCATTTGGTCGTATAGCTTTAAGAAATATAGTCTATCTATAGAATATCTTAAATATGTACAGATTCTTATACGCCCAAAGTTAAATAAGCGTGCTTATTTCATAAACAATCGAAATACCCACTTTACTTGGGACTGTTAAAGCAATTAAAATCAATTAATTCGTTTTGGCTCTAACAAATATATTTGTACACATTCTAAATAAATTGTAATCAAGAAATATATACAGTTGCATAAATAAATTAAAGCAAAACAACAAATCTATTTGAAATTTACCAAGGCGCACGGTCAGCTACAGCTTCTTTGCTTTGTATTGCCATTCACATACGATTCTGCAATAATTCAATCGAGTTGGCAGCACGCAGAGAGCTAGTCACAGTGGATTGTATGGTTCGTTCGCTCAGTTGAACTGAACTTACTCCAAACGATTCGACACAACTATAGTTCACAGTAAATTGGTTTGTTTTTATTGTAAATTCCAAAGCACCGATAAAAGTTTGTTAAATCGATGCAGTTTCTATTATTTTGCAATAAACACAGCAAAAGCCGATGAGTCGATCTGCATTTTAGGACGATACTGAGACGTTTGCAACTTTATTTGGTGCAGCTGCGCGCAGACGAGTCTCAACAAAAACGGTTGGTGAATGGAATGAGACACACACACACCACACCCATACCCATGTAAACAGAGTACACTCATAAATTGATTTTTAACACTTCTTTTGTAGTTAAGTCAAGGCACAAAAATGGAGCCTACAAATAAACAGAATGAGAATACAATTGATCTGGTTGATGCGGGTTCTCGCAAGGATTTCGTGCTGGAACGATTGAACAAACGCAACAAGGATCGTCAGAACTATCTGGACGTCAAGTTGGAGCAGCGCAGCAAGGAGACACAGCAGAACGAAGGCGTCGACTTCTTTGCCCAAACCTTTGGTCAGCGTGCTTACAATATTGAGCAACGGATCAACACAATGCAATTGGAGAGCGGCGATGCGCCGTTACCTGATCTCAGCAAACATTTTGCGGATGTTACACTTGAAATCCAGGAGTTGCAGCGTTATTTAACCTCCTCGACCATGTTTCTGTCAGACTTTAAGATTAAATCCTGTCAGAATATGCTGAATGCTTTGACCAGCGCCTCCGACGAGGCTCGTCAGCGGCTGGTGCCCAAAAAGAAGTTTGGCTTCAGTGGCAAGAAGCTCGTGGCGGTGAAACAGAAACAACCGCTTGCCCTCAGCAAGGTGGATGGACCCGAGAAGCAGACTCCAAAGAGTGAATTCACCTGGACGATTGCCAACAAACGCAACGCACACATTGTGCTGAGGGGCGTGGAGGTCAATGGCCTCGATATAACCATTTCCAATGTACACAAGTGTCTGATCGAGCTGCAGGGTCATCCCGGTTCCGTGCAGATCTCCAATGCTAGTCAGTGTACGCTGCTCTGCGGTCCCGTGGCACGTTCCCTCTTTGCCGAGCAACTGGAACGCTGCACCATCGCCATTGCCTGTCAACAGCTGCGTTTACATTCCTCCCAAGCGACAAGAATATATTTACATGTCACTTGTCGTGCAATTATTGAGGATTGCCGTCAGATTGACATTGATGTCTACAACTATGACTATGCCGAGCTGGAAGCAGACTATGCCGAGTCTGGACTCAACAAATCACAGAATAACTATACAGATGTCGCTGACTTCAATTGGTTGTCACCGGACGTTCCTTCGCCCAACTGGACGCTGCTTAAAGATCATGCTGCGCCCAATTGGAGTGCAGTACGTCGTGATTTCAAAAGCAGCTCTGCCTCCTCCTCCTCCTCGTCCGATGATAATGTCAAGGATGCCTCTATAATCTAGTGTCGGCATTGGCGGAGGCGGCATGTGTTTTTTCTTCTACTTGTCACGCTGCTCGCCTCCGCCTTCCCAGTCGCTTGGCTTCTCATGCCCAACAATATAACATGTACTGTGTGAATAATACTATAAGCTCAATAAATAACCCAAGTTAATGTTGATATACATACATACGTATAGGCTAATCCCAATTGCTGGGGAGAAGACTTGGGCTCATCATCTTCGCTGCTGGACAGCCAAAAAGTTGTCTACCGCAATTTGACATGTCTATTTGACTGGCCATAATCAGTGGCTTGCCAAAATTGCTCTGCGGTGACTGCCACACAAATTACAGTTACAACAGGAGACAGAGTTGGAGGCGCCTTCGACCGATGGCCGATGCCAGAACTCATGCAAGTTTCATGTGTCTCCTCAAATTACTCTACCCAGCGTTGCGACACTTGCGACTGGGCAGCAACTTTGCCGTTCGTTTATAGAGACTCCTTAAGAAGTATCTAAATTATTTATGAGGTACACACGTGCATATATTAAAGTATATACAGTCAGTCAAGTAATTGTTTTGACAAAGATAAAATTTACATATTTTAGTTTGCTAACCAAAAAACCTTTTCTTGATTTCTATTATATTTCTTATTTTATTGTACTGAGTTATGGTTCTAAGAACAAGGTAAAATAATATAAATAATTATAAAATAAAAAATGTAATAATAAAAAGCAAAATTTGTCACTTGTTTATCTGAAAAAGAATTCTTGAATTAATTAATAAATAATTATATATTATACTTTACAATTTAGATATATTAATTTATCATAATTTGCTACTGTCAAGTACATAATTATGTGCTTAGATTTATAATTCAATTTGAAAACTTTTTAAATTTAAGTGTTTTAGTTTTTCTAATAATATAAATATGTTGCTGATCATTTTAAATTCAGTTCTTTGAATATTTTTATAAATCTATTTATTTAAATATATTATTTTTTGTTTAAATATAAATCATAAAACTCATATCAATATAAATTCATTCAATAACTTTATTTACATACTCAATTGACAGCCCTCGCAAATGTCAGCCATTTTCTAATCTCTCTCATCTTGGAAAGTGTATTTATAAGACGGCATGCTGAGTCATACCTATGTATGTGAATGTGTGTGTGTGTAACTGTCCTGTTGTTACTGTCATTGTCAACACAGCCGACTGTCAAAATAATTAACGAATTGAAGTTACATGCCAATTTGTGGACAAGGGGAAGGTAGGGAAGGGACGTGGACACCGCTGAGACACTGTGGGTCATCGTATTAGCGAGGTAATTGAACTGCAAATTATACAACATTTCGTCTTTCGTCAGTTTCTGTGTGTGTGTGTGTGTGTGTATGTGAGCTTATGTAATGAGCTGTCAGTGTTACAACAGTTGTCATCATTAGCTCAATACACATGCATACAAACACATACATACGTATACAAGTAAACATTGCATGTAAGAATTCTGATACTTTGTGACCCTTTTTTTTTGGCTGACCAAAACACTGGCACTGATAATATTAAGGGGGAAAAACACAAACAGTTTTAGAAGTTGTGGAAACCAGGGACTGGCAACGGTTATAGTTTGTATACTATGTTTATAAAATAAAAATAATTCTTCATATTTATCAAAAAAATTATAAATAACTTATATTTTTATCCAAATATATAAATAAATTAAATAAATTCAACTTGTATTTTATTTAAAATAATAACAAATATTCTATAATTTTTAAATAAAAATAAAAATTTAATTACTCTAGCAAAATATGATTTAGTTAGATAATAATAATAAATACTTATTATAAAAATTGAAAAATCAGAGATTTTTCATCCATCCACATAACTTTTTAACTTTTTGTCTTATTTTTGCAATCCCTGGTGAGAACCTACTGTGGTTGCAACAAGACAAAAGAGTAGATAACAGCTGCTGGAATATTTGAAACCCCCAATTAAAGGGCATAAGCGGGGAGGGATGGGTGAGTCTATTGCATGCTCCTGGAAGATTACCGGTTAATATTACCTACTGGTGTTTTTCCTGCCGAACTGGCAATTAAATGCAATACAAGAGAACAGAGTAGTAGTAGTAGAAAAAGAACTACCGTTACTGCTTCCTTGCTTCGTGCCTTGTGCTAATCAAAATTGTGGTTACAGCAGTTCTGGGATTACGGCCAGACGAAGTCGTGACTGAGCCAACAATGTTTGCGGCTTTAAGACAAGAATTTCAATAACTAAATTGAAAGAAATTTAAACAATTGCATTTTCTTACGAGTGCAGTGTTAAGTTAACATTTATGAGAGCTGCTTAACAGCACTCCAATTGACAGCAGTGTCTGTCAAACTGTAAATGTTAAAGCTCTGGTAATTCAAGTTGGCAGCTCTAGCAAAAATATTGCAATTAATTTACGAACTCTACGACAATTTCAATCAAGTTGAAGTCTTTATTAAATGTCTGCAATTTCGCAATATTAATTAATATGTACAAATGAATATGTTGACCACAACAAGATAATTACCTATGTATGCATGTATGTATAACTGTGTGTGTGTGTGTGTGTATAAAGATATTGGCACGTGCAATAAAACAATGTCTCCGCATTGTGTTTGCTCCAGGCTTTAAGATTCAGGCATAATCAGGCTTTCAGCTTTTGCTTGTAGTTGGCAACGCGTTCGCAATTTGCTGTTTGTCCCAGGGACAGTGCTGACACTCTAGCTATTTTTTTTAGCAAGACTGCGGGGTGTGTACTGAAGCTAATATTAACATTATATATATAATATGTAATGTAAAAGGTTTTATTTCGGCTTTGTTCTATAGTTTTGTACAATGGAATTTTTAAAAATTGAACATATTTATTTGAAGTATTCGAATATAGGCATGTTCAAGAAATAATGAGTATAAATTTGAAATTTTTCCATATTTAATAATTCTCTTTCAAATATTTCTGGCAAATTTATTATATTAAATAGCTTATATTTTAGCCCTTGAAATTCTGGCAGCACTGTTGCCACTCATACCCAACACCTTCGCCTCTTCTCTCGTCTTGCCTCCTCTTGCCACGCCTCGTCTCGTCGCGTTCCATGGTGACAGCCCAATTAAGTTGCGTTTGCCGCGGCAATTTTGTGCCTTGCTCTGGAATCAAGTACAGAGGCCATGTCAATTGGACAGTCTGGGACATCAACATAACCATCGACAAGGAGTTGGCCAGGAGCCGGTCCATTATCCAACTCGTATTCTCATTCGCATTTCCATTAAGTATTCCGTGTGCTGTTAATTATGGCATCGCGTTGCCAACTGCAGAGAAAGAAAACAGAAAATGAACTGGGGACTGCCAACTTGCTGAGTGCCCGTCTAATTTCCGTTTATTCAAATTAGTTCCGATAAACTATCAAATTTAATTGCCTTAATACTTAGCCGTTGTTTGTAATGTCACACACACACACACACACACACACACGCATACATGCACACCTGTTATGTCCGCTTATTTGCATAGCTCACAATTAGGTTTCTCATTATCGCAGATAATATTCGCAGCATTTGCGATAAGGATGCAAACCCTGTGTCCAAAACTCTATATGCATTAATATTAAAGCTTGTGCGTAGTATGTGTATTTGTGTGTGAAATTGCCATTCATCTTCCCACTTATACAGGCAAATTGCATTGAGCTAAGCTTTAACGGTTTCAATTACTGTCCGGCGAAATTAACCAGCTCCCCACTCGCCCTCCCTCCTTGACATACTTAGTATGCTTTTGTGTGGCGATTTTATGGCTCGGCGCAATGATGGAATATACATACATATGCCTAAATGTCCTTGTTTCCATGCTGATTGTTCCACGTAATGGGTTCAAGTTTTGCATGTTTTGATATTAGTTTAATCAGCACAATTGGTTAATTAAATCGATTAAAACTAATTGCATTTCAATTGTTCGTTTTATTTCATATTGGTATGTGTGTGATCATTTGAATGTTTCTCCATTTAGTTGAGGCTACGGCCAAAGTCTCTCAGGTATAGCATGTTATTCAATACAAACAGTTTCTCAACTGAAGCCCTTCTGAGGCTGATCAAAGATATATATACTTTATGGGGTCTGCCAGACTTCCTTAGACCTGTTACATACTTTTAACTAACTTAATACACCCCCTTTAACCTATTTCCGAGCCGAACTTTTTAGTAAGATGGGAATCGATTTGGTTCTGTTTGGCTTGCTTCAGAATCGCTTTGCAGCTTTTTGGTTAATGATACTGATTGCAGTGCGCCTCAAAAAAACATTCGACATATTGATAAGCGGCATATATGAAAAAAGAAAACAACGGCAAGTGTTGATTAATTAATCAAATTACAATTACAATGCAGTGCAATTAAAATGTCAGCGCTGCCGCCCAGTTTGCGATGGACGCCATGAATTTTTTTGGTCATGTAACGCCTTTTGGTGCCTGCCAGAAGAAGAAGAAGAAGAGAGGAGGAGTGCCTGTGTGTGTGTGTGCAACTCAAATTGTAATTAATGATGCAAGACAGACGTCGAAGCCGGAGCTTTTCAACCGCAGTCAGATCCGCCCAGCAGTTACTGAAAATCTCCGTGTTGAACTTCGTGAGCGTTGCGAGAAGAGAAGAGAAAGGAATGACAGTACGTCGTGTTATTGTTGTTGTTGTTACTGCTGCTGTTTTTCAGTGTGTTTGCTTTAATCATCGACGCGTTGCGCGTTTAAATAAAAGCAAAAAAATAAAGCGTTTCTCTTCGGCTTGTGCGTTTCGCGTAAATAAATGAAAAGTTCGTTTAATTCTCGGCGATTCTTTATATTGCGTGCACCAGCTGATGGCGAGGGCGGAGCAGGGCAACAATGGGGTATCGTTTACTTTGGAAATGAAAAATTATGATTACATCAACAATAATCGAAATGCGCTTGTAAGCTACGCATTCTGCTTTCCCTGCTCCTTTTCTCTGTTCACTCGTTCATGGTTATTCCGTTTCTGTTTTTTCACTTTTTGCTCTTCCGCTGCTATCGCTGTCGCTGTCGCTGCTCGTTTGCTTTGCTCGTTTTTCGGCAATTTTTCTTCGTTGCTTTCGCGCTGGGTTCGCGCTGCTGACTTGCAATGCTTTTCATGCGTGCAATGGGAATTTGTCTGGGGGAGCATCCTCCCACAGTGGGCAAAGTGGAAGCTTTCTTTGCTTAATATAATTTCTATTGAAATAACAAGTAACAAGCCGAACATTTGGAATCCCAAACGTAATAGGATATATTACACTATAGGGACGCGCTTAAATTCACTCCCAAAGAAATTTTCTTGTAAATATCTGGAAATAATGAAATGTAATTGTCTGGAAATATCGACCCCAAAATATTAATCATGTGTGCCAAGTTCTCAAGTCTCTAGCTCCAAAACTGCATTTGTTATACGCTTTTTCTTGATTTGTGGGCTAAGGGGGTGTGGCATCGTTAGGAAATTTTCTAGACACATCGACCCCAAAATATTCATCATGTGTGCCAAATCTCAAGTCTCTAGCTCCAAAACTGCTTTTGTTATAAGCTTTTTCTTGATTTGTGGGCAAAGGGGGCGTGTCATCGTTAGGAAATTTTCTAGACACATCGACCCCAAAATATTCATCATGTGTGCCAAATCTCAAGTCTCTAGCTATAAAACTGTTCTTGTTATGAGCTTTTTCTTGATTTGTGGGGGAAGGGTGCATGGCATTGAAAATTAAAGATGAACTTGAACTGCCTGCAAATATTACCAGTGCTGGGAGACTAAGTTCAAGCTTCTAGCTCTTACCATCTCTGAGATCCTTTCGTTAATACGGACAGGCGGACGGACAGACGGATCGACGGACAGACGGACATGGCATTATCGACGCGGCGGTTGATGATGATCAGGAATATATATATATATACTTTATGGGGTCGGCCACGCTTCCTTTTGCATGTTACATACCTTTAACAAACTTAATATACCCCACAGGGTATGAAAATACCTTGCATTGCAATTCTGACTATAACAGCATATATACCATACATTTATTTCATATTTAAACATAAGTATTATTTATTGGTAAGTTTTATACAATAAATAAATTAATTTAAAATATATTTGACACCTTATTATTCTATTTAAAAATGAACTTAATTTAATTCAATGAATGTTATAATTTATCTCAAAAACAAATATTTGGAATTGAATGCATGAATAGCTTTTGCCTGCATAATAGCTGCACTATTTGTTACGAAATGAAAATATAATTATTTAGCTGATTAAAATTTTGTAAATATATTAAATAATATTATAAATGAATGAATAATTATATTTTCAAGGTGTTGATAATAAATAACATTATTTCATTACCTTTTTATTGTTGTAAAGTGATCTTTTCACTATTAATTAACGCCATAAAAAGAACTAAATTTTAACCATAGTACAGGTAAAAGGGTGAGGGAGTGGGAAAGAGAATCTTAATGGGTAAAGGGGCAAAATGGGGAGTAGTGTAAACGTTCAATATTTGTGTTCAAAGTGAAAATACGAGTACGTTGCAAGGGCAGCGCCCAAGAAGCGTTCAGCCAAAAATATTTCAATGCAAAATCGAAAATACATGAGATGCAACACGCCTCCTTATTGCTCTGCTCTTCCATAGCCGTCTCCCCTTACCCCGCCTCCCTTTGGCTCTCATTCTACTGTTGCTGCTTCGCCATGCATAAATCAGCGTCGTCTGGAACGACAATGCCCAAGCAGACGACGACGACGACACAAAACACAACAATTTTTTTTTCCTCCTCCTCCATAGACACTGCAGAACCTCCAACAGCTGCTGCCCCCGCTGCTTGCCACCTCCCTCGAAAAGTTCCCTACCATTCCATTGAATTTGGCATTATGCTTTGCGTATTGTCGCTTTATGAAGTCATCTTGGCGTAACGCGCCAAATTTATGACCAACTACACTTTATTCCTGTCAGTTTTTGGCCAACTCGAAGATATGCAGGGACTATTTTTTTGGCATATTCTTCTTTAGCTTCTGCTGCTTGCATAAATGTTGTAAGCACAAAAATGTGCAAAATGCCAGTTAAGCTATACATAATCTCTTTATGGACAATTATCTGTCTGTAAGTGTTAGATGATCATAGATATTTGTTGCACGCTGTTCTAAATTGCAATTTCGAAACAAACCTTATTAAAATTGGCATGACTATAGAATATTTTAGAGATTCGAAGAAAATAAGCAGCTGCAGAAAAGTATGCTATACTTTTTTTATAACACATATTTAAGCGGAACGAAAATTGTATTTAAAGTAGACTTTTATAGTATTTTGATATTTATTTGATAAACATTATTGTAAAGCATTAAAGTAATTGCAACTAAAGAAATAGCAAATTTTTGTTATATCTTATAAATTGTATATTATATTTTATCAATTGCGTATTTAGAAAACCCCAAAGTGTATGTAAAGTGCAATTTCAAATAAGCGTATTATAAAACTCAATAATGCATTTAACTTAAGTGCCCGCTTTAATTTATTGTTATAAATAAAATGTAATTCCAATGAAAATGCTTTTCAAGTATTAAAGCAATTGAGAACATCTCAATTTAGATTTTAAAGAAGTTCTTAAACAAAACCACACAAAGCATATTCATAATCTCTGCTGTCAGGTGGAGTTTGGAATTGTTTCAGGGTTTGGGGATGGAAATGGGCTGAAGGTCTCGTTGCTTGAGGTCCAACAAAGCGTTGCAAATGTGCCGACCATTTTCATAGCATACTTTAGCGGGCAGCGAGGCATTTTGAAGCACTTGCAGCAATTGTCAGGCCAATTACGGGCCGCAATTATGTCATATGAGGACATAAAAGCAGATAGCATATACAGAATGCCTTTTACGAGTGTGTGCGTCCGTGAGTTTGGGTGTGTGTGTGTGTGTGTGTGTGTGTGTGTGCAAGGCACAACGACCCTTTGGTCATAAAACTCTTAGCTGGGGATTTAAGGCAGACCCTCAATTTTGTCAGGGGATTTCGTGGCCAAGATGCGTCTGTCGACTGAAGAGAAGGCGATGGTCGGCGGGGGATGAGAGACGGGAATAGAAAGCGAGTACTGAGAACTGGCCCGAAAGTTATCAGCCTGTTAATTGCTTAACTTTTTCACTTCAACTTTTTCGGGGCAAGAAACAGCAGTAGAAACAGAACCTGAATTGTAGGCGGGGGAAAGAGTATGGGGTTGGGGCCGGAAGCGGCCCAAAGATAAAAACCAAAAAAGCGCAAAAAAAACGAGAGGAATAAAAACGTCGAAAGAGAAACCATGCAAATATGCCTGACTGAGTTTCTGGCCGAGCCGGGACTGAAGTTGAGGCCGAAACTGAGACTGAGGCCAATGGGTCGGTCATAAAGTGTTTGCAGTTTTATTTTTCTTCGTTTGCCCTTTCAAATTTAAATGACAAATGGAGGCGACAGCAGTCAGAAGGCGAACGACTGCAATGTCGCTCGTCCTGCAACTTTGACCCTTGCCCTGACATTTTGCTTATCGCGCGTACATGTCATAACAGTGCCGAGTCTAAAAACAGAAAAAGAAAAAGATAATGCTTTTTTGGGTGAAGTTGCCAAACTTTGCCCTCTAATCTTGACAGGCACCTAAGTAGCCTCTCTCCGTCAGCCTCTGTAATTAAGGTGCCTCCGAGGCGACAGACACAGCGAGCGAGCGAGCGAGCGAAAGAGATAGATAGCACATGGGGAAAAAGGGAGAAAGTGTCGGAAACTTCAAAATCAATGCGGCACACTAAACTCTCATTACTCATATGAAACATAGCGAGTCCTGGCTGTGATCCTGGGTCCTCCTACTGCTGCTGCTGCTGCTCTGTCTGCCACGATAGGTCAGGTAGACGACGGCGCCCATAAAAACCACATTAAAAGCATTTAAAAGTTGGCTAATCGGCAACGGGCCACCGACAAAGTTGGCTTAATGTTTTATGGCCCTAACCGTTGCTTCTCGTTTTTTATTGGTCCCTGCGAATTGATTAAAAGATCAATGATTATATGCCTTTTAATGGCTCATTGCATTTAATTTAATTCGTTTTCTTTAGTTAACAAACTGCGATTTGGCAGCTCGTAATATCAAATGCTCCTTAAAGTAGCATTTTTTTTCGATATTATTTTAATTGAAATTGTTTACAATGTGTGGGAAACATAAGTTAACAGAAAATGCACATAGTTAACGAAGAAGTTTTAATTGATAAATTGAATAGTCATTAATTGAAATCATTATTGAATTTAGTTTAAACTAACATTATTATTATTATTGTTTAGAGCAGAATACGCATGTGATAAATTCACTTATTAATATAAGCTGTGAACAGCATACCATCCAGGAACTATATATCGATACTTGTAAATATCGCATATCGATGAGGTGTTCATCTGATCTTGTTCATGTGCAATTGATCTTGTTCATGTTCACTTCACTAGTTCGCTGCCTAAATAAAGACCACATACAATTGGAACCGCGCTTTTTTGTCAATCAATTTAAAAGATTAGCAAATCGGCCAAAAGAGTATACAAAATAGTAATCTCCTCGAATCAATTATAAAGTTAAACAGCTTTAACTAAATCAAAGATAAAGCTATGCTTTAAGTAGACGCAATAAATGTTTATACATATTTTATAATTAGTGTTTCTTAGCTGCTTTACCAAATGTCATCCGTAATGACATCTGAAAAAAAGGTCATAACAAATCTGCTGATTAATGGAAAGAGGGGGAATTTCGCTCCGCTTCAATTGAAGTGGCCCTGAATATTATTTCATGGCTGATATACCATCTAAGCCGCATTCGCTGTACTGTCAAATGTCAAGTGTAACTTCTTATGAATCAGCAGTCTATGCGGCAGTCAAGCAGATAGACAGAGGCGTCATACCCATACTCCCCCCATAATTGAGGGACTCACGATCCTTCGAGTTGGATTAAACAAGTTAAAAAAGTTTTTGAACCGAGTTGGATTGCAGTACTATTTACATATATTCCATGGCGAGTACTTGAGGCAATCCAGACCGCAATGGGGCATACTTCATTTATAAATTACGCAGGCATTAAATGCGCAGATAGATTCATTCAATGTGCGGCTGCAGTATTCTTTCCCCCTTGCCACTTCACCCCGTGCCCTTTGCCAAGTTTGCCCCTCGTAGCAATTGATGCGCCACATAAATCTTCAAGTATGTGAGTGCCTGCCGACCTGTTCAGGATTGCTATTTATCATTTAAGGCCAGGACAGACAGCTCGTCAGAGAGACAGACAAACGGACGGACGGACGGACAGTCGGATAGACAGTTAGTCAGTCAGTCGGAGAGTCAATCATTCAGTCAGTTGAGCTATTGCAATTTTGTTACAATTTTTCTTATTTGAGCGCCGCTGGCCACTTCAACTTTTTTTTTGCGAGGGTCGTTTTAGAAACTGATTAAACATAAGCTGTTTAATTAGCTGTGGCAAGTAAGGCAATATATTTAACGGGTATATACAATTATTTTAAAATTATATTATAAATATCAACAGGCAACAAAGTTCTTTTTAAATATCAATTATTATTGTTAAATCGTTTGTTTATTTTTAATGAAATTTTTATGAAAGTTTTGTTAATTTTGACACATTTCTGGTAATATTCAAAGCTTGGCAACCGTTTTTTAAATGTATGTCATTGACAAAATGTATTTACCATGAAAACGAATTGAGTGTTAAGTTTTAACTATTAGATTCAATTAAATTAAATAAATTAAAAAAATATATAAATATATTAAGCAATACAAGCATTTTGATAAATTTAACACGATTATAAATAAGAAGTTGTCTTTTTTTAAGGAAGTCTCTTCCGTTTTGAATTCGATTTAAATGAATTAACTAGAAACGATGCGAGTTATTTGATATGGCAAGCTCTTACTGCCCGATCGACCCTCGCGTGTCGTAAATACTTAGAGAAAGGATTGCTAAGGATGATGGCAGGTGTTCATTTAAAGGTGGTAAGAGTGGAGGAGAGGCTGCTGCATGGGGTGTTTTGTGATTTTAATGCCGATTGGCAGACAGGCGGCATAATGCCCAAGGAGACTGTGTCTGTCTGTCTGTGTGTGAGTATCAGCGTTATCCTGGCCAGGACTCGTAATGGACTTGGCACTTTGCAACTTGGCCATTGAAAATGTGTGTGTAAGTAGTTTAAATCGCATTCGCCAGGACAACGACGACGACGACGACGACGGGACACCGGCTGATGCTTACACTTGAATAAATACCAGTTGGATGAAGAAGCAGCAGCAGCAGGAGATGTAGAATCAGCAGCAGCGGGAGCAGAATCAGATGATGATGACGGCATCGTCGTCATCATTGCAATTGCAAATAAATAAGAATAAGGAGACGCTGCAAGGATGATGCTGACAAGTACAACGTGAACGACAACGACAACGAGAATGAGAACGAGAACAAAGTTGCTAGCCAGATACCTTTGTATGGGGGCGGGTGAACAAGGGGGCGTGGCAATGGGAAAAACTCACTGAGGGATTGAGGATTGGTATACGGATGAGTTTTAAGTTTCTTGTTGCGAAATTGCAGGATCAGGAACTTTGTGAAAAGTGCAAAAATGAAGTGCAGATGCTTATCAAGAACTATTCCATGGGGCGAATGCGAATGCGAATAACCCAATGTACTGTGATTGAAGCGACACCTGCTATCAGCGGACAGGTGACAAAAAGAAGAAGAAAAATAAGACAAATTCTTGCACATTTACACACTCTACTTGTTGTCATGTTGCGATTACGTTGCGTGTTACGTTACGTAACGCTTAACGTAAATGTTATTCACAGCCAGCTGAAATTGAGCTGAGATAGGAGAAGGTAGACAAAGTATCTCTCATAATCAAGTGTCTCGTCTAGTCTGCAGGTTGGTTACGCCAGCATGAAATTGTGTGTGTGTGTGTGTGTGTGTTTGATGTATGACTGTCATTTATAAGTTTGTGTGTGTGTGTACGATAAGCTTGGCTAACAAGCGTCGCGTTTAACAACTGACTTACTTACATTTGGCAAATCCAAGCTTCCCAGTTGCTAATTCACAAATTGTACAGGTTTTTATGCTGATACTCTACAAATTGTTAGACAAAAGGTATATTATAATAAAGAAACAAATCTATAAAGACAATTTCTTACTGTCTAGCTGACTTATCACATCTTCCTTATCAACTTGTCTATACTCCATACGAATCTAGGGTATGTTTAACGTTGAGCACTCTTCACTTATCATTCGAGCGTATTTTATTTCATTAGAGAGAGTTTTCCGAAAGACTTTTCTCAACAATTGTTGCTTAATTAAAACAATTTTCTAAAACAATAATACAAAATACAAATTTGAATTGGAATTGGTTGAATGCTTTCAAGTTATTCGGCATTCAAGTTCTTCTTTTTTTATATTTGTTGATAAAGCGAAACAAATATATATTAGATTTTTTAGGAAATTTCATTTTCTGGTATTTACAAAAGTAAATTACATTTTATTGAACAAATTCAAAAAAATAAATGAAATATAAACAAGTAAGAGTGTTGCAATGAAGAGTATTTGAATGTGAGAGTTCGATATGATAAAGTTCGATTTCATTATTTTAAATTGAGGTGGTAGAAATTGTCTTAAAGATACATATATTTATACTGAATGGCAGCAAATATCTTTAAATTTCTGACAGTTGTTACAAATAGGAATAGATTCCATAGATTCGTTTTTCCATTTCCAGTTAGGGTATCTGCTAGTCGATTAGCCCATTTTATTTGCCACAGCGTGCCGCGTGTTCAGTTCGTTGTGCAAAAGTTACGGCAAAGCAAAAATGTTGCTAAATGGTTTATGCACACATGGTAAATTAACAAAAAAAAAAAAGCCAAGTAAAATGTATAAAAATATGGAGGAAAGAGAGAGAGAGAGAGAGAGAGAGAGAGATTGCGAGAGAAATAAATGTAACATGTAATGATTGCAAAAGTTACGAGTATAAAACGTAAATTAAGTTGAACGAATGAAGAGTTACTGAGTGAGGCAACTGAGCTAACAGTAAATAGAAAACGCGAATAATGTAATGAAAATGTTGGAATTTCCCATGTGCTGGCGGGCAGCAAGCGACCACCCAACCACCCAACCACCCAATTACCCAACCACCTAACGCATTCCCTCATTCCCAGGGAAGCAGCTTCTCATGTTGTTTGCAATGTTGTTTTGCAACTTTTATGCAGAAAGTAAGGCCAAAAGGGATTGGCAACGACGTGGATGGAGCCACCAGCAACTGTTTGCAAAACTATGAAATTAACTGCTTATTAAGGCAGAGGAAGAGGCGCGAGGCAGGCAGGGAGGGGCAGCTTGTGGTTGTACAGCTGTGAGTTACGAGGTTGCGACTACTTCAAGTCGTCAAGTGAAAGTTTTACCAAATGGCATGGAAAATGTTTCGAGAGATATGAGAACCGGCATCATTAATTATTTTGCTCATTAGTGTTGCAATGTGCGTGGGACAAAGAACATGCCAAGAGGCAACAACAGCTTAGCTTGAAAATGCTGCTAATATGCTTGTAGTAACGTCGAATATTAAATATAAATTGAAAATGTAAATGTGACTGACTATTATATACTATATATATTATCACATTACTTCCTAATTTTGTAAAAAACTTAAATAAATATTCCCAAATATCCCCTTCAATTGAATGATATATTATATAACCCCTAAACCCAACAAAACTTTTAACTGGTGAAAAAATTGCGATGTCTTTTAAATGAACTGTTAAATTTGACATTAATTGAGATATTTTCAATTTTCTTTAGTCTTATGACTGCATTGCATCTGCAATAACTTAATATAGCCTTTTTTATCACTTAGATGGATGGGTATAAAGAGCTTTCAATTCATGTGAATCTGAAGCGGAAGTAGCGCGTGTCAAAAGCAGCAAAATCGACAAAATTTCAAAAGGATTGAGATGAAAATAAGGACACGAAAAGACATCTCGAAGATATCGACATATTTGTGTATAAACTAACTTAAACTGCAAGTTAAACTGCAGCAACTGCTGTGCATTTTCAACCTCAACTTCATCATGAGCTAAGTACATCATCAGCATCTTCGTTTTCATCTTCGTCACGTAGCGTGGGAAAAATGCTGTTCAAAGTCAACTCAACACAATGGCTGGAAATGGGTTGAAATGTGTGCTTAAACATTTTATTTATCACACAAAATGCTCGCAATGCTTACCATCTATCTTATCCATACTTTGAACTGTGTGTAAGTGCGTTTGGCAAGAGTGTGTGTGTGTGTGTGTGCATCAGCAACCAAAAAGCATGCAATCTTGTTTTTTGTATACCCTTTGGTAATAATAAGATGTGTAAGGGACGCAACGTAATATGCTTAACAATTTGATTGATTTTAATAAAGATCAGAGCAGATCTACTACACTATTCCCGTTTTTCTTTCAATTAGCTTCTCAAAGTTTATTCGTTTTTAAAACTTGCCCATTTAAATATTATTGTTATATTCTAACATTCGTAACAATCGAATGACATATCTATTTATAGGGTATCTCTTAGTCCATGCGTAAGTATATTTGTTTGTTGTTTTTCCTCTGGGTCGCAAAATATGTATGCAGACAGCGCGCATTGAAAGTTTTCAATGATTTCGAGTTGCATTTATCGCAATTGTCTGCCTTTTTTACACTCTGCAAGATATGCACTGAGAATTGTTTTGGTTGTTGTTGCAATTGTTGTGCCAGTTGTTGTTCAAGGAGTGTAATGGAAAGTGCTTTATGTGAGTCATGCTTTAAGTTCAGCTAAAGAACTAGAAAGGTTTTAAATCCAACACTCTTCATATTTAAGAAATAGTGTATTATAGATTCCATGTCATAATTGTTAACAAATGAAAGTCATAATTATATTACTAATGCCAATGTAAGTGCTAATGCTAGAACTAGTGCTAATTCGAATGCTAATGCTAATGCTAATATTAGGGGTAATTCTAATACTAATGCTAATGCTAATGCTATTGCTAATGCTAATGCTAATACTAATGATATTGCTAATGCTATTGCTAATGCTAATTCTAATGCTAATGCTAATACTAATGATATTGCTAATGCTATTGCTAATGCTAATTCTAATGCTAATGCTAATGCTAATGCTAATGCTAATGCTAATACTAATGTTAATGTTAATGCTAATGCTAATGCTAATGCTAATGCTAATGCTAATGCTAATGCTAATGCTTATGCTAATGCTAAGATTAAGGCTAAGGTAAGGCTAAGGTAAGGCTAAGGTTAGGCTAAGGCCATTGCTAATCCTAATGCTAATGCTAAGGCTAAGTCTAAGGCTAGGCTAAGGCTAAGGCTAAGGCTAAGGCTAAGGCTAAGGCTAAGGCTAAGGCTAAGGCTAAGGCTAAGGCTAAGGCTAAGGCTAAGGCTAAGGCTAAGGCTAAGGCTAAGGCTAAGGCTAAGGCTAAGGCTAAGGCTAAGGCTAAGGCTAATGCTAATCCTAATGCTAATGCTAATGATAATACTTGTGCTAATGCTAATGCTAAGGGTAAGGTTAAGGCTAAGGGTAATCCTAATGCTATGATGTAGAGCAAATGAAGAAATTAGAAGCTTCTCTAGGCGATGGGGCAAGCTTTAAGTGCATTAAATCAGTTGGCAGGCAATTGATTTAACCTTCTTTATGCAATGTCTATGTCAATGAAGCTGTGCCAAGCTTGCCGCGTTGTATGCCAAACACACACAGACACATAAAAAGGCAACTTTAACCAACGAATGGCTGCAGGCCATTCTCAACACTTGCAACATGTTGTGCGTGCCTTTTTAATTAACATAAAAATCTAATTTGGAGCACTTTTGACTTGTGTGTGTAAGTGTTTGTGGGGGCTGTGGGCGTGGTCGCCGTGCCTGAGTGTTATGAGAACAGCTTAACCTTATGGCCAACGATGTGTGCCATAATATGCTAGCCATGTGTGTGCGTTTGCGTGTGACTATGTGTGTGCCTTTTGGCATTGGCTTTGTCAAGGACAACTGCGTCAAACACCTGGCCAGGATGGCCACATACGTTGTCAGCATCGTCATCCTCGTCGACGTCCTCGGCACATTAGCGACATTTACACGTCGCAGCAATTTCAAACAGCAGACGACATCGTTTCCCTTGATTTCCCGCTGCCAAGCTCTGCTGCTTTCCTTTCCTGCCCTTCACATAGACTCTACCTTTACCCACTTGGCGCCATTAGACGCGTGGCACCCCTCGCTGCCTGGCTGGCAAGTCAGTCATAATCATTTTCATTGTCAACATTTTGCGACACATGACAAGCTCACGAAAAATGTGGAAAACTCAATGTCCCCCCCTCCCGACCTTTCTTCTCAGCCAGCCCCCTTTTTAGTCATCTATGAAGCTCATTAGACGCAATTAGTAGCCGTGTCGCCTGTGTGCTAACTGGGTAATATTATTCCCAACTTGTGGCTACTCATTTAAATTGCTTATTTACAGCAATGCAAATTTGATTGCCTTTAAATTAAAAATGTTTAAACAACAAGCAAAGCAGCAGCAACAACAACTACAACAGAATCAGGCAAATAACAAACATTGGCAATGGGCACTTGATGTTGGACAAACATTTGCCAAATGGCCAACACTCTGGCAACAGCATAAAACGCATAAAAGAAGTATAGAACTACAAAAAAAAAAACAGCAAAAAATTTGATAAAATAGGGGATAACGACATTTAAATACTCTGCAGGAGTAATACATATCATTTTAATTATATAAAAAAAATATAGTCTACTTTTTGATGTCAGACAAAAGTTAAACATGTTTATTTAGTAGTAGTAGTTTCTGTAGTTTGTTCAATTTTTAAATTAACCAAAATTGAATCTTCAGTAAACTTGATATGAAATATAAATAAATAAATCACCTAACAATATTTCTCTATTTTAAATATTTCTGAGAAATTGATTGGCTATGTTTTGATTTCGATTAAATGTCAACAAACTGTTTAAAGTTAGCTTCAACTATTGAATGAGTTAAGGGTCGAGTTAGGGGATTTTTGTCATCCACAATTTTTTCCTGGTATTACTGACTTTTCTACAAAAGTAACAAACTTTCACATTTGAGCTTGGGAATTTAATCCGAATTCCAGGAAGGGCAAATTATTGAAGTACAATGTAAAATGAACAATACGGGATTCTAGGAAAATAAAAAGGAAAATATATTTCCGTCAAATCTTATCAAAAGTGAGAACTGGAATGCTTATAAGGCAACCTTTTGTGGAACAACAAGAGGAAAAACAGTTGGAAAAGTGAGAGGTTTATTGATAAGCCAAAAGCAAACAAAAACAGGAAAGTGGCTAAAAAATAGGGAGTTCTTTGTCTGTGAATAGGCTTTCGCTTAAATTGGCATTGTTGCTCAGTTGTATAGCTAACAAACCCTATAGATTATAGTGCATAGTCAGATAGACATTGAGCTGGACTCGATGAGTTCTGACCGCATTTGCTGTTGCCCGCTGTTCAAATTTCATGCAAATTTAGTCATTTGCCACAAAATTTACCCACACTCGCACACACACACACACACACACACACACTGTGTGTGACAGACACGCCTTCTCGCTGAGCTGAGTTCTGGCTGCCACTTCAACTTGCATTTGCATTTAAATCTCATTAGTTTTTAATGGTTTTAGGCTACAAATTTGTTCAGTTTTTTTTTTTTTTTTTTTTTTTAAATATGTTGTTGCTTTTGGTTTCTATTGCTGGTCGCGTGGCAAGTGACAACTTTGCGCGATTTCCGGCGGAAACAGCATGGCCGCTGTTTTCACACACTCACACAAAAATACATACATATAACCGTATGTGCATTTTGGCAACCGCAAAACGCGTTTTAAATGTGTCACCACGCCTTCTGTCCCCGACCTTTTGACCCCGCCTCCCAGTTGAACTGTCTAACAAGCTGGGCGCAATGTTTTCGGTTGCCATTTGGCATTTTGTTGTGTTTATTTAATGAAATGCATATTAAACATATGTTATAAAAAATATGTTGCATACTTATTTAGATATGGGTTACTGCTGCTGTTAGTATACCATGTAAACAAAGAATGCCTGTAAAGGAAAGTTTAGAGTTCTGGAAAAATATACATAAATATATATAGTATATATATATCTTGAGAACACATCTTTGACTTTTAAGAGTGCTGGACTTGGGTCAAGATTGCGTAGTTCATATATCCCTAGAACTTTTGTTAAACTTGAAGGGTAACATCTTATTTTATTCACTGCAAATAAATACATAAGTTATGAAAGAAAGCAGCAGTGCTTTGCTCTGCCAAAGAAGCACAGATATAGGGTATCTTCTAATCGATCACACTGCCCTAGACTATTTATACCCAATGTTGTAGCTGTTGTTTTTCTGTTTGTTTGCTGTTTGCACTTGACGTCTAATGACGTTTTGTTCATATTTGTCTGTTGACCTGATGTTCTTGTCGTTTTGTTGTACTTTTGCTGTTGTTTTTAAAGCACAGCTGTTGCTGTTGGATGTCTGTTGTTGTTGTTGTTGCATGTCTGTTGTTGTTAGCTGTTAAGCGTTGTTCAGAATTTATTATGCCCTCTAGATGATGCCAAAAAGTAGATGAACTCAACTCATATTTATTGCGGCCATGTTAAGTTGACAGATAAAGTTGTCAACTGCATAAACTGCAATAAAATAGTTATTATTTCCATTTTTTTTGTATTGTTTTAAAAACATACTAAACGAAGTTTCTAAAGTATTTTCAGCTGGAACTGAACAGCTTTATAAATTTAATTAAAGGGGAGAGATATTTTAGTTTTTGGAGAACTATTTCTTAAATAGACTTGTATCCCATAAAAACTAAATAGAGTTATATAAATATAACTATATATTGTATACCATATCTGAGTTAAATTAAAAAGTAATGTCAATTTGCTTTTCCTTAAAATGAATACAATCTTATTTTGGAGTTAAGTAACCTATGTATATGTTAAAATTTAAAATAAATGATTCGAAGTCAAGCATCTATATTTATTGAATCATTTTGAGACGCATTGTTTTGTTGACTTAAACGGATAAATGAATAAATGAAAAGCCCAACGACGGCGAATTCGCAAGGCGGCGAGTTCCATAAACAACGATCATGAGAGAGACGATCGACGAGCAGCAATGTTGCCAAGACGGCGACAAGCAATAATGATGCGAACCCAACGACGGCGAATTCGCAAGGCGGCGAGTTCCATAAACAACGATCGGGAGAGAGACGTTCGACAACAGCAACGACAGCAAGTCGAGTGCGGTCATTCAAAAAGGAAGGAAGCTCTACGTTCGGCGGTGATTTGAATAAAGAGACTAACGAGTATAACGATGCAGATTATTAAATATATCGATTCATTGTGAAATACTAATTAAACATTATTATAAATAAAACCCCACATGTATTTGATTTTCTAGGGTAACTCTGAGTTTTCTACTTTCACTTTATATATATATAATTTATTTTCTTATATTTGTATTTGAGTTGCAGTGAAGCTTTAAATGAAATTGCAAAATTGTTTATGGAACTCATTTGTCTTGCTCAATCTCTACTTATCTTCTACCCACTTTGTCTCACTCTATTTAACTGTCTGGGAGTCCCCTCTCTCTCTTTCTTTCAGTCTCAGTCTCACTCTGTATCTGCAACGAGGCCTATTATTATAGCCAGCATATAGCGTTCATTAATGACACGGAGTGCGTCCGTTTAAATTTTCAATTCGCATGCAATGACTTAATTGTTCATAATTTTGTTATCTGATTAACACAAATTCCGCTTAACGATAATGACTTTATGCAGTTTATGGCCAGCGCGTGCCAAACAGACAGCAGGACATGCAACAAACAAGGACACGGGACACAGGACACAGGACAAATGGGACAAACGATAGGCCGTCGACGACGCTTCGCGACATTGCAACTTGCCTCAGCTTATCCATTATCAACTGCACGTCACACTATATAGGTATATATATGTATATATATATATATATATTTATCTGTATTTGTATCTGTGCATATACATATACGTATATATAGTTTATGCATGTGTATTGTCGGGCGACTCTCTCCAGAGACCATTGCATTTTATCGCTGGCCTGCGCTGATTAAATATCAACGTAATTTATTATTCAAATTAAGTTTAACGGCGAACAAAGGCCGCTTTCCCCAGCCCCTTATCCCATCCTCATCTGTTTGTTTTATTGAGTGGCGCGGCCGGAGAGGCAGTGGACGAGTATACAATAAATTTGATAGCACACTCATACGTATGTGTGTCTATGCATGTGTGCGTGACAAATTACTAATACGAAAACATGCACAAATTAGCCAAACACACACACACACACACAAACACACATAGACACACGGCATGTGAGCTGCGTGCTATCAAAAATGCATTTGGCATTATAAATGCAACCAATTTAGAGCCTGCGGCAAACTCGGAATACTTCCAGCAATCATTGAAATATAATACTAATATACATACATACATATTTAAGAAATATTGGGATTCTAAATGGGAATTATATTTAAGAGCAATTAATAAAAATTTATAAATGTTCTCGCTATAAAGTCGTTGCAAAAACTGAACTAAATTTATGGATATCACGTGTTGAATAGCTAAAACAAGCCGGAGAGTAGAGGCAGAAAGGACAGTAGGGTGCTGAGTCAGCATTCTTTGTTATATTTGGCGCGCCAAGATATGACATAGTGATCCGATTTAAAGCAATTTTTGTCAGGATGTATACGACTTGACCAGATGCATAATCTGTGTGATTGGTGGAGGTATGTCGAAAAAGAAAATAGTTTGTCATACTAAACTATGATTTTTGACCGATAGTTTCTATGGAAACTAAATGATATAGGGATCCGATTAAGCTGGTTCCAACATATTAACTGTCTGCAGCAGAAAGACGGACGTGTACAAAGTTTTATCCAGATATCTCTAAAACTGAGAGGCTAGTTTGCTTAGAAACAGAAAGTCGTACAGTCAGACAGACGGACAGTCAGACAGACGGACAGACAGACAGACGGACAGACAGATAGACGGACAGACAGATAGACGGACAGACAGACGGACAGATCGACAGACACACAGACGGACGGGCAGACAGACAGACAGACAGACATACAGACGGACAGACAGATAGACTGACAGACAGACGGACGGGCGGACAGACATACAGACAGACAGACAGACAGATAGACAGACAGACAGATAGACAGACAGACAGATAGACAGACAGACAGATAGACAGACAGACGGACAGACGGACAAACAGACAAACAGACAGACAGACAGACAGGCGGACAGACATACAGACAGACACACGGACAGGCGGACGTGGCTATATCAACTCGGCTGTTGATGCTGATCAAGAGTATTTATACTTTGTAGGGTCGGACATGCCTCCTTCCCTCTGTAAGGGTATACAAATATAAATTGGTTATAGTTTAAGATGAAATTCCTTTTATAACTTAATTTTCCAAGATTTGCCATATATTTTGGATTTATCTGCATAGTTGTACTTCTCATTTTTGCCTTTTCTCACAATATAAATTAACTGCATTTTTTATAAGCAAATTCACTATATTCTTTTATTATTTATAATTTGAATAACCCAGAGTTATGCACATTGCATGCCAGCTGATTTATGGCATATGATAATGGATATTGCGAGGCTAATATTAGAGTGTAATTTACTGTTATTACATCAAGTTTAGATCTGCCCCAGTCCCATTCTTACTGTTATAGACTGTTGAATTTGGAGCGTAGTTAAAAGCTGAGTCATTGAGTTGACAACTTGTTTAGTATTCAATTATAAATTCATATGGTGGCCATCGACCGTTTGCAGCTCAACTTACCAGTGTCAAACCACGCACCGTTGTGTATCGCCCCCTTGTCCCCCTTTGCCACCCCTTCCGCCCCCTGCGAGTGTTGCCATTTTGTTGTCGAGGCAGATTTGTGGCACGCTCGGAACGTGTTCAATAATTTTTTGTAAATAATTTTGTGTGCCACGGACTCGGACAAAAAGCTGCGTTGCGTCTCTAACATTCCTAGTGTGTTGCATGCCACAACCAAAAAAAAAAAGAAGAAAATGTAACGCCCATTGTTCTTTTTTCATGTTATTTTTTTTTCTTATTTTCTTTGTCATGTGGCCTACAAATCGAGTCATCAATGTGGTTGTCGTTCCCAGGCCATAAGTTTTGTTCTGGCCGTGTTTTAGCATTTCTTTTTTTTCGTCTCCACTTTTGTTGTTGTCCCGTTGCTGGCCTCACACGGCTCGGGGCGCATTAAACTCATTGTGTTTATGGCATAAATTTGCATGTTTTCCACGTAAATTTTTCAATTTGAATAGGCCACCGCGCGTATTCGTCGATCCCACGCCCGAGCAGGGTGCAAGGTCCTTTGTTGAACACAGTCTTTGTGTAGACTCTACATTTTGAATGGACATCATGGCTATGTCATGTCGTTCGTTTAGGATATCTAATGCACAAGAGATTATCTTCACAGTAGAAAGAGCGCATTTTAGTTGATATACTTATAGAAAAGTTAACGGACCTACGGAATAGAAAATAGCTTAGTATATGAGATGGGATAGAAGAGAAATCACTTGTCCATTTTTGTTGTTCCTTTAATCTTTTCTTGCCGAAAAAACTTCAATTTGTTATCTTTTAAAATCGATTTATTATGTTAAACATTTTCGACAATGTTCTCAGGTTCCTAAAATGCATGAGCTTAAGGTAGATAATACCTTCAATAAAGCTGTCATGCAAAAGTTTGATTATTTATATATTAAGCATCATCAGATCCTGAGAAATTTTTACTATATTTAAGATGTAATTAGATTCTCAAACTATTTTATTTACCAATATTGCAATTACCAATTATTTGTATGCCCTAAGCCAATTAAAAAGGCAATGGCATAAGGAGGCATTATCCGACCCTAAAAGTATATTTAGTTAATTGACACCTGTCCGCCTGTCTGTCTGTCCGTCCGTCTGTATAATCGCATGGATCTCAGCAACTATAAGAGCTAGAGACTTCAGATTTGGAATGTAGGTTCATGAATTTCATACGCTGATGAAGATTATTTTCAATTTTCGATATCTCACCCCCGCCCACGCAAGTCGAAAAAAACTATCACAGCCTCATTACTCTGCAATCCCATTATAAATACATCAAAATACGTTTTCTTTAAGACCTGCACAGACTGATCGGTTTGCTTAAATTTGTTTTACATTATTTGATAGAATTTGCTCAATGTATTCAACAGACTGTCGAATATCTCGATCATCTTCACTTGTCAAGACTTTATTATATTATAAAAGAATAGCTAAAGACTCTACATTTCCATTATGTCTTATTTATTACAGTTTACTTTCCTAACCTTTTGATATTATATTCTAAAATAAATTCGTTCACTTCTTAGAGCATATCTGAACCTTTTCAATATTAATTCATTTATAAATCTATAATATATTTATTTTACCCAAAAAATGATCTAATTTATAGTGTATGCTATTCTTATAGCCACTGTTTTTATGTCGTCTATTCGTTTTTATTTATATTTATTGCTTTGGGTCAGCAAAAACATCAACTGCCCTATACAAAAATTTGCAGTTCTTTTTATTTGGTTAACAATGTGAACACTCTTCCGCCCCCCCTCAGTTTTATTGCTATATAAGTAGGTGTGAGTGTGTGCGTGTGTGGGTGTGTGTGTGTGTGTGAGTGTGTGCATATATATAAGTGTCAAAGGCATGTGTTTAGCATGCCTCATTTGAGCACAAATACACCTGCAGCCATCAATTATGCAAAGAGCAGGTCCGTTCTCGCCCAGACGAGAGCTAGCCTCGACCCGGGCCAGAGCTTGGGCCTAGTCTGTGCTCTAGTCGAGGCATATAGCAGGCGCCGTCAATGCCGGCGTCAACGCCATTGCCAGCCACGCCCGCTTTTCCGCCTCCCAAATGGCCTTCCAGGCATGCGGAGCCATTCAGCTCAACCAGTCGACAGACCATCCAAACAGCCGGCTAAATTAATTTATTGGCTTTCTCGCATACACCAAATAACTGCAGTTTGCATAATCATGCCAACACACACACACACACACGAACAAGCATTCCACATACACACACACACACACAGACACAGACACACAGAGTTGGATAGCTTATAAAATATTTATTCAAACTGCAAGTTGGTTGGCAACACTTGCAACTGAGATGCAAGAGTTAAAGCCACATCCAAAGGCCTCCTCTTCCGTCTACCATATCTGGATGGGGAGTCAATTTGTTTGCCTGTCATCCATTTTACCCCATAATAAGCATACACAAATAACACACAGAGAGCAAGAGTGAAAGAGAAGAATGAAGAGGGAGAAGGCAAGAGAAATCTGTATGAGGAAATTTAATATTTTTGTGGTCTGAAATGAAGTCAAGACCAAGCTAAGCTTGCAAAGCAGTTAAATTAATAATATGAATGCTGCTAAACGAAGTGATACCCAATACATTTGTATTTGTATTTCATGTTACTCATGAATATTGCGTATACGTTCAAAATGAATACCTGATTTCTATAGTAAATTAGATTATTTCAGTACTACCAAAACACCTGTCATTCTTTGTATGAAATCCTTACGATTTCCATACTGGTTAACTTTTATATATTAGGAATTTATTTCTTATTATTTATTGCAAGACTAACTCATCATATCCACTTTCTTAGCAGCAATTTTGATTATGTTCTGCATGTGTAGTTTAAAAACAGAATTTAAATTATACACAGTCACGAGTAGGACAGCCACGCCCACTGCTAAACGTTGCCTAATTGCTGGTTAAGGTTTAGAACTTTGGACAATTATGAGTAAAACTTATTGAACAATGAGCACTGACAACGCCCAGCTCATCAATTATGGGCTCAATATCGAAATTTCGGTATAAAAGCAAAGGATTTGACTTCTTCAGGGAAACAAGTTGAGATTTGCTTTTCAAGATGTTGCCACGCTTTCTGAGCAGCTCGTATCCCATGGAACGACACTACTTTCTGGTGCCGAAGTTTGCGCTCAGTTTGATTGGCTTCTATCCGGAACAGGAGCGTACTTGGTCACTGCGTGCCTGGAGTTTCTTTAACTTCTTCATTCTCACCTACGGTTGCTTTGCGGAGGCGCATTATGGCATCCGACAGATACCGATAAATATAGCGCTGGCTCTGGATGCACTCTGTCCAGTTGCCTCGAGCATATTATCCCTGCTAAAGATGATTGCTATTTGGTGGTATCAGGATGAGTTCAAATGGTTAATTCAGCGGATTAGGCTGCTCACGGAACAGCAGAGATCGAAGCGTAAATTGGACTACAAGCGACGTTTCTATACATTGGCCACCAGACTAACGACGTTGCTCCTTTGCTGTGGCTTCTGTACCAGCACCTCGTACTCGGTGCGCCATTTGCTGGATAATGTGTTGAGGCTGGCACATGGCAAGGATTGGATCTATGAGACGCCCTTCAAGATGATGTGAGTTGGATTTCTTGTTTTTTATCAGTTTAAGTTATTATACTGGGATTCCGGACCGAACCATCTTCAAAACTGTGTAGATCTTATATTTCTGCTTACTTGCTTTTCTTTCAGTTTTCCTGATGCCTTTCTGCGTCTGCCTTTTTATCCCTTGATCTATATGCTCGTCCATTGGCATGGTTATATCACCGTCGTTTGTTTTGTTGGTGCTGATGGCTTCTTTCTGGGCTTCTGTCTATATCTCACTGTGCTGTTGCATTCATTACGCGACGATGTCTGCGATCTATTGGCGTTGAAAGATAATGAAGTGGAACCCACAGCAGTGGAGGAATGTCGGATTGTTCGTAGGATGGAGTTGCTCGTAGATCGCCACAATGAGGTGGCCGAGTTGACGGAACGTTTGTCTGGCATCATGGTGGAGATTACTCTGGGACACTTTGTCACCTCCAGTCTGGTTATAGGCACTAGCGTATTGGATATGTTATTGGTAGGCAAATGCTGCTATTTAATGTAGTTTTCCTTTACTTTATTACTTTTCCTTAAATATGTTTAGTTCTCTGGCGTGGGCATCATTGTCTATTTGGTCTACACCTGCGCTGTGGTCACGGAAATCTTTCTTTATTGTCTGGGCGGCACATGCATTATGGAAGCGGTGCGTGTTTCTTTTTTCTCTCTGTCTACTTTTACTTTTACTTATCAGCATGCTGTATCTATTTTAGTGCTTGGAATTATCGAGCAGTATTTTCAGCAGTCATTGGCATGGTCACAGTGTTCGCGTGCAGAAAATGACGCTACTAATGCTTGCCAGAGCTCAGCGGGTGCTCATCATCAAGATACCCTTCTTTTCGCCATCCCTGGAGACGCTCGCTTCGGTAGGCTAGCAATTATGTTATTTGTACATATACTTTTATATGTATTTCTTTTGACAGATTCTTCGCTTTACGGGCTCACTTATTGCGCTGGCGAAATCAGTGATATAGACACTTATCTTCACTTTAGATGTATTTTATCTGTTTGTAATCTGCTGAAATTGTTACACTTCGAAATATAAGAAGTCTTTTTAATAAATATATTTTTTCTGCTTTATTTCCTATTTATTTCAGTATTTCTGTTGATTCTTTAACTGGTTTTTGTTTAGGGAAATCAATTATTTGAATACTTTTTCTATTGCATTGTCTAGTCTTCTCATATTTTGCATTTCTCTCAACCGTTTGCTGTTTCCTGGCTACCTGTATTTCTTTCTATACTTTCCCTAATTTATTTTACCATATCTTACTAATCCTTTCTTTACAACATTCTCTTTCTCTTTCTATTTGTTGTTTTCCTTATTTTCTTTCTCTGCCTTGTTCTTCATAAAATTACTTTTATCTCTCAGTTTCTCCCTCTGCTGTTCCATCAGTATCACCGTCTCTTTCTGTTTGTTACTTTCTCATCCCATATTTCGCTCCTTTTGACGTTACCTGTCTCTTTCTCTCGCTGCATCTCTCTGTGTCTCTCTCTCTCTGCCTCAATATTTATTTTTTATCAGTTTCATATTTTCATCAGCCTTTCCATATATCTTTATATATATATTTATTGTTAATTTTCATGCTTCCTCGTTAATTGCACTTGTATCATTTCTGCTCTTTATCTTCTGTGCCGCTTCATCTCTATTTTCTTTTCATTTTCCCTTTCTTTTGTCTTTTCTTCAGCACTTTGTTTTTGCCCTCTGCTCCCCATTGACCTTACTATTGTTGTTGTTGTTGCTGTTGTTATGTTTAACAGCTCTGGCAAATTGGTTTCTTTTGCTGGAACTCATCATATCTGACACTCACACATACACATACACCTTTTCTCCCACACACACACACACCCTCTCTTGTCGCTGTAACGCATCGAACTGTGCATTTCTGTTGCATACTTTTCAGCTGTTGTTGCTGCTGCTTCTTTATTTTCTACCTACTGCAGTTCATTTCCATGCACTCACACCCACACACACCTTAATGACATCCTTTTGGGGCCGTTGCTTGCCGTTACCTTCTCTTCACATCCGTGTGTTGCATTGGTTGTTGCTTCTGCTTATTGTTGCTGTTGTTGTTGTTGCCCCTCTCAAAGAGCTGCTCCACTTGAGTTGCTCTTGCGCTTTGCCTTTTCGCATTGTTCATTCACAAATTCTTTTCGTTGTTGCTGCTTAATGTTGTAGTCCTTGAATATCCTTTAGCCCACATACGCACCATAATCGCGTCTATCTGCCACGCCATCTCAGTCTCTGTCTCCTCCACACTTTTCTTCCACTTCCACTTCCTCTTGCTCTTGCTCTCATCCCCTTTCTCTAGGCCTGTCTGTCCGTCTTTGTTTCGTTTTGGCATTTGTTTGTTTATTTGAGCTGGCGCCTCCTTTTGTCAAAAGTGCTTTTGCTTGTAATGTGTTCGACGTTGGACCGCAAAACCGGCTGCCATAAGCATCCCGCTATCCTCCACCCCTCCCTCTACTCACCCTGCTTACCCCTGCTCCTCCTGCACCCTCTATATCAGCCCTTTAGTGCTCGCTTTCTGAACTTCTGTTTCAGTTCATATTCATTCTTGTTGCTTGTTATTTTTATTTTGTTTCATTCAGTGCTTCAGCTTCTTTTGCTTCTTCTTCTTCTTGTTGTTGGCATTCGTTTTCACATTTTTATGTGCATTTATTTTGCCATTTTGTATACTATGCGGATGTGTGTGTGTGTGTGTGTGTGAACTCGCTTCATACGCAATTTTTGCACTCAAGTTTACCTACTTTTTATGGTAAACATCCCAAGGTTGCTTGTTTATTCTAGCAAAAATGTATTTAGGTGCGCTTAACTACATGTCCATGTATGCCTGTATGTGTGTGTGGATATAGTTACATGGAAAAGGGTTGGGGAGTTAAAGAGGTTAGGGCCATGCTTTAACCCATTGACATTTGCAGAGAAAACAACGACAGCATAAATAAGTTAAACAAATACTACGAAGAGCTTCGAGTTCTGCATCAAATTGACAACCATGTGTCAATTTTCTGAGTTTTTCTTTATTTTCCATGTTATTCAATAAAATATTAAGCTTAATTTTCTGGAAATTTGCTGGCAAATTAATTAAACCGGCAAACAAAAACAACAACAGCAACAACTCAAGGCAAAGCGACATGAAAAATATGTCAAACGACGCGCATAAAACGTGCCACACACACACACACTCACCCTTACACACACATACATGCAGGCATATACAGCCAGGTGTGCATAATTAAAGGCTAAGTATAAAAAATAAAAGGATACATTTTTAATATTTTTAATACTGAACTGCAAATGCTCTAAATTCAAGTAAATTTATATTTACCTTCAATTTAATCTTTTAAGGGTTAAAAAACGATCATTTACTTAAAAAATAAACGCGGAGCTCCCCAAAATTTTCAATTTCATCGCAAAAGGCGATATCGTCATCTAAAATTAATTAAAACCTTAAACGATTACTATAAAATCTGTTAATTAGTGAAATTTATGATACTAAACCTTTATTATCTATCAACTTAAATTTGTTTTAATTAAAAAATTACGATCAAAGCCACATCTAGTGACAATTTAATTATAATTTGTTTTTATCAAATATCTGAATCTTAATTAATCAATTTTACGATGTCTAAGTCATTTTAGGACTCTTCTGTTAATAATAAAAATACGAAAATTCTATTTTTAATTCAAGTTCCTAATTTCTGCGCCATAAAACTCAAATAGGCCAAAGTTAAAGAGCATGACAAGCTTTCGTTATGTGAAGTGCCATTAGGGTGGGACCAAAATAATTTTAAATGTCATTTTTACCTACACGACTAATTAAATTTCACATTTTATGAGCTGGCGTTGGAGGCAGTGGCAAGAAGGGGGGTGGCGGGGGTGGGGGCAAGTCAAATGTAAATAAAAACAGGAAGCGTCGCAGAATTAACGAAAACAAACACGAGCAGCTGTAAAGTTGACGAGACGAGACGAAACGAAAGAAACGAGACGAGATGAACGAGTGAATGGAACACCAAGCGAGAGTCACGCGCAGCGGGCAGTGCTGCTAACGCTGACGTTGACGTCGACGTCGACGTTGCCGCTGTCGTCACATGAGTGAAATTTTAAGCAGGCGCCAAAGTCTTTGGCCAATTTTTCGAAACCAAAGACACGTGCTCGGAGGAAGGGGATACCGAGGGGGTATGATCCATTAAAATTCCGTTGGGGCATTGCAAAATAAATCCACTTGCAAGTGGCGCAAGAAAAAAAGCCAAAAAAAAATTGAAACACAAACTCAAAAAAAAAACTCGTCATCGTCAGCATTTTGGCGTCAAATGCCAATCGTATGTGATTCCTAGTTACCCCCATCTCCCTCTCTCGTTTCCTGACGTACTCAACGCTTTTGGCCTTCTGATATGCGAAATAGCAAACGAATGTATTTTCCATTCTTTTTACTTTTCTACATCTTTCAGCTCTCATCTCTCTGATGTTTACGGCCTAAAAGTATGCATTGAAATTCAACACGCGGCGTGGGAGATGTTGCGACTGTCTATGGGATTGCCGAAGGCTCGAGGGCCTCGCTATAGGTGTGTGTGTGTGTAGTTATCTATGTGTGTGTGTGTGTGTGGAAGTTAAGAGCCGCTTAAAATTAGCGTAGGATCTGTGCGTGTTTAAAGCGACATGTGAACTGCAAATCAGAGAAGAGATGAATAACAAAATGTGAAAATAATTGATATTGTACTTATTAAACGAAGCTGACATTGTTCTTGAAAAGTGCCTGACTAACAGATACCCTGCTTAAAATTTCAAATTCATATACATATTTATGTGTATATAAACATGTATGTATATTTATAAAGTTTATGTAATTCTAATCTATAGAGGTTTTAGTATTTATGCCCATCTGAATATATCATATTTAAAATGCATAGGAATATGCCCACTCCTCTTTCAATATGCATATTTATTAGTGCATTTGAGTAGTAACAAATAGCAGGACTTTTTAATTGCATTCAAGGATTTTAGCTATCTTTCCAAGAAATATAAGAAAACTTTCTTGAACTATTTAGATTCGGTTTTGTTTCCTATTTCGTAACCCAATCTTGTAAATCGATAAACTGATGTAAAAATTGAAAACTTCAGTTGTTAAGCTAGCAGATCCTTACGATCCCTCTGGCAAACAATGGGTCTTAACAGATAGAAGCAATAGAGGAAACTTATTATGAATTCAGTACTTTAGGCCGTGATGCAGATAATATAGTCTGGATGAGCCCATAATGCTGTTTAGTCCATTTCTAGAGTTCACACTGTAGAATATAATTAAGGCAATTTATTTATACGTAACATTATCTATTTTTTCTCTTCTTCACTTTCTAGTCATTTCTTTCTCTCCTTTATTATTATCATTAAGGTCGCGTTCGATATCACCGATTCTCATGTACCAGGGAGTCCCTGATATCTTCCTAAGTGTCTTCGCTTGTAGTACACGGAATTTATTCAGATGTGTCTCGGGTGTAATTCCGTACATCTGCATTGCATCAAAGTGGCTAGAGCTATTATTATTTCCTAAAAACTTTCTGTATTTAACTTCTCGCCCCAAAGTATGCTGTACAAAAAGTAAATGCATAACAGGTCCACGAATTATTCAATTATTTCGTATTCTTTCTTAAACTTTGACTAAATAGTTAGTTAACATGCTGTGGATTCCGCAACTTAACTGTTACCTAGATCTCCGCTTAGTAACTGCGCTTAAGTGTTGTTCAAGTTTTTATTACGTATACGCCGAGTGAAGAAGCTGACAGACTACGCGCAATTAGAGACAACAGCAGCAACAACAATTGCCACAATCCACTTTCCCTACCCCCTTGCTGTTTGTATGTGTGTGTGTATGTGTTTGCGTGTGGGTGTGTGTGTGTGTGTGTTGCCCGCTGGCACATAATCTGCATACAAATGCGTTGATTTGCCTAATCGACGCCTATTTGTACGGTCCAAAAAGCGTCGAGGAAACTTTTCCGCCATGTTTAGATGTGAAATTATCAAAACGAGAGCGCGCGCCCGTTTGCTGGATGATGAGAGGAGGTTGGAGAGAGGGGGAGGGCGGAGAACGAAACGGAAAATAAGCCGGCGTTTAATTTTTGGAAGCGAGCGTGCAACACGCATTAAAATTAAAAGCGAACAAACAGCGAAGACGAAACAGAACGAAGAAGGCGTCGTTGCTGTCGACATGAAACGTACGTGCTGCGGAGATCGTTACCGCCAGCACGAAGGGGGGCGGTAGGGGGCGGAGTCACTATCGGGCAAGGCGGAAAGGGAGGAATGGAGGGAGGAAAAGCGAGTTCGTCTCGACAATGTTGTGCATTTGCATGAAAATGTTTTGCATGGCATTTTTTATTTTTGTTCATTTTATGGGAAGCAGCAAAAAAAAAAAGAAGGAAGGTATGGTCAATTTGACAGGCTATTATTGACTTTATAATACCCTGTAATTAAGCTAATTTAGCCAAAGCAAATGGGGAAATATCTGGAGTTGTTTGTAAGAGCAAACAGGGATATTTTGCTAATTAAATTCAATCTGGCAAGTCTGGCATTATTTTTAACCTACAGAAGTGCCATCAGTGAGCAGGTTATACCAGCAGTACTGACTGTCTCCCTCTGTCACCTCTCCCTTTCTCTCTGGCTGGCAAAAAATTTTATTGAATATACTTTGAGATGCTAGTCAAGATATTTACAAGAAGGAATCATTATCAATTGATTACCAGGCAATGCACGACTCTCCCATACTCTGCAGTGTCTCTCAATGTTTTGGCAAGAATTCAATAGGTGTACAAATAGACAGAGTTCGAATAAAAATTGCTTTTCAGGCTGTAAACATTTGCATCATACCCTATAATGCATGATAGCTCAGTGATAGAAATATCACTGGAAGGGTTAATCATCTTTCAAGTGTTACAAATTTATATACGACTATTATGCGTACAATTTGAGATGTCTGTCAATGTATTCAAATAGGGAAGACAGCAGGCTATGCTCGACAATGCCATGCGCTGTGTATTCAGTCAAAGCTCTGACTTCGTAATGTAAGATTATATTTTCTAGTAATATTTCCAAAAGAAATAATATAAAAATGTGTATGCAACTGATTCAAGAGATTGTGACAAATCGAGTTCCTCTCAAGACTAAAAGGGATGATTCACCTCCTGGTGAAAAGTCCGTTGTGATCGCATATCTTTTGTGGTTCTTTGGTGGCTTTTTTGGACTACATCATTTGTATTTGCGACGGGATGGACATGCGTTTGTCTGGTGCTGTTCGCTTGGGGGATACTATGGCCTGGGTTGGCTTCAGGAGCTTCAGGCTGCTCGCAGCCTGCGTCTTTACCCTCTGCTCCAGGCAGTGGCGTTATTATCCTCAACGTCGTTGGTGTTTCCTTATACGTTTCCTCAGATTTACCCTCGCCTATTGCATCTATTTGGGCTTGGTGTTCAGATATTTATATATGAGTTGCATTGATGAATATTTACCTGAGGAAACTTTACCTGTAACTGAAATTTATGATTATTTTCTGCGTTCCCAGTGGTGAGCCGACCTCAAGTTGGCGCTCAGTGAAATGTGGATTTATGGCAAAACTCATGGCTGGCTAAAGATATTTGAATATGACGAAGGATTTGGAGTGATACGGGCCTAAGATTGATGAATTTCTTTGAATGATTTCATTGCTTTCCATACAAATTTGTTAAGTTATTGTACTTTCTTTAATTAATCAATGTTTTTAATTCAAAATTTCAATTCAAATGGTTTAGGAAATTAAAATTATATTTTTTAACCTAATTTATTACAGAATTTAAATATTCCCGCGCACTAGTATTATATTATATATATAATTAATTATATATCTACTTATTAGTTTATATTTCTTTGAACTTATATACCCGTTCTTTGCAGTTGAGTAAATATAAGTATATAGCGTTTCAGGCAGACAAAATCAATTGACAAACGTTGTCTGTGCCCTCTCCAAGGACAATGACAATGCCACACATATGGCATCTAATGATATAGATGCTCGTATTGCCATTGTCTTCGATATGTCTGCAGCACGTGCGGCAACCTTGTCCCACTCCCACTCCAGCCACGCCCACTTGGAAATGTTGTACAATGAAGAAGAAAAGTAAATCCTTTGCCGCGTATTCAGTTGAAATTCCTTTCTTTTTGTTGTCACTTCGATTTGTGTTGAAAAGCCGTGACGCCATTGCAGAGATAAACGACGCTTGGGGAACCATTTTCATTTACTGCCCCCAACATTTGCGCATTTCCGTTTCCGTTTGCCTGTTCAGTCGCTGACTTCCGTTGTGAATTTGCCGTTGTTCATCTCTCTCTGTCTCTCGATTTGTTGCGCAAATTATAGCTGCGACTCAAGGCGGTAATTACTATTTTATGCGAGCTGCGGGGGCTGCTCAATAAGTACTATGTCTAATAAGAAGTGGATAACGATTTATTTTTGTTTGAAGAGGCTCAAATTGGGGAAGAGTATTTTGAGCATAGAGTCAAAATCTGTATAGAAATACATTAACCATAAAATCTACAAAGAAAACAGATCATTAATTAATTACTTTAATATTAATTAAAACAAATGCAAATAAATGTAAATAAATAGTATAAATATTAAAATTTTAAACGTATTTAAACTGCGAAACTCAATTACGATATGTAATTGATATATTTTAAATTATAAGCATTTAAAATTGAATCTAACATTCTAAGTTCAAACTTAAATAGACCGACCTGCAGTTATAACGAAGAAAAACAATTTATCGATAATACGGTTGAAGGGAAATTTTCATATTCCTTTCAGAACTTTAGCAGCGACACTCGCTTTCATTTGTTCACTCGCTCGCTTACAAAATGCAGCTCATAAATTGATAGCAATATGACTTTCTCTTTCAATTTCTACCATTCACACATACACACCCCCTGTGACAATTCTCTAATGTATTGCGCGATAATCGAATCTGCAGCCTTGCAACGCTGCCGCGAATTATGCGTGCCCCCAAAGCGCGGCATGCAACATGCAGTGTGACCAGCTCTCTCACGTAATTTATTGGCTTCTCGTGCCGCTTGCAGCCTCTAAATATGGAAAATCAGCGTCGTAATTAAAAGCTGCACATGGCATAATTTAGAGACACCTCTGGCCAGTTCAGCGCACACATAAATCCCAGTTCAAGCGGTGATGGGATCGAAAGGAGGAACAGGAGTAAGAAGGGAAACTGGTAGGGGTAGGGAAGGGGTGTGGTCACTGGTCAGCTAACCGAAATGGCTGAGGCGATAATTTGCAATTTGTGGCAGCAACAAAAACTGTTTAAATAAATTGCAGTCGCGTCCTGGCGAGAAGCGGCGGCAGAAAGGGGAGAAGATCAACAGGATGATGCAGGCAACTGCAATTGGGCAATTTTGGGAGCTCTTGGAGCTCGTTTGCGGCTTGTTGCAGGCCAGACAACACAACAAATCTGTTGGCCCCGCTCTTCACCGCTGACACTTGGCCTCAGCATGTCCTTGTCGCCAGTTCTTGTTGTTGCCGTTGCTGCTGTTGCTGTTGCTGTATTTTGGCCTGTCTTTAACCAGTTTTGGCCGCCGCCATTACGTTAAATATTTTATGAACCATTAAAAGTTTTTGCAAATTTTATGGCCGCTTTGCATATAAACATACCCGAGCATAAAATGGAGCGCCAAGAGCGAGCGTCAAGCTGCCGGCGTATCGCTGCTTCAACACTCAATGTCACTCCCCAATAACCACCACCCCCCCTCCCCCCTACCGCCCTTCCCGCCCGCGATACCCTTCAGGCAACTTGGCTCCAGGCTGTGCGCCAGTATGTCACGACTTGTGCAAATGACTGGGCCATCAGAGAGTGCCAAAGAGAAGCTCATAAAACATCCTTGGAATATGTATGCACATGCGAGTATACACTAGAACGAATACATATACATTCACACATACACACACACATATATGGAACATATATATTGTAAGTATTTTTGACAACAAAGCGAAATGTCGAAAGTTTGTCCAAAAAGAAAGAAGAAAGAAAGCGGAAGCTGTCGATGGCATTGTAACGATGTCAAAGGCAATAAACGTTCACAAACAACAACAACAACCATCGACAACAACAACAACACAAAGGCACATTGATCTGCGTTTATGCAAAATCAACTCATGAAATTGGGTCAAAATAGCGTGAATACGAGTTATAACTATACGCAGATTGAACTAGAATTTCATGCTACATACATGTTGCAGCTAGCATTGAGATATATGTGTTTGTTGAGCAAAGAAAAAGCGAAAATTGATGAGTAAAATTTGAAAGGAAATGCATTACAATTTAAGTGGCTCAAGGGAAACATTGTGAAATTCATTGGATATATATATATATGTAGTTCACTTGTATTCCTGCACAGAGCAAAAAAATCAAGTATTTCGTACTTAAAACGCCACATTTCATACTTGATTTCTCACTAAGAATGAAATTACTGAAGTCAAGAATCTCGATCTTAATTCAAGTACGATTTCTTAAGTCCGATAATTTAAGTATTCAGTATTTTCAAACTTAAAAGTGAGTTCGAAACATTCTTGAACTAAGTACATTCAATTTTGATTTAAGTACAATTCACACTTGATTTTGGTCCCTTAAATTCTGTAACTAAGTACACAAGTATCTCAAAATACAAATATGATTATGGATATTTGCTTACAACAGGCTTAAATAAGAATTGTGTAAACATAGATTGATTGTGTAAAACGTTCTTAAAATAATACCACACGCTGCCTAATCAAATTGTCGAAATTATTAGCGTGGGTGTTAAAGACTTTCAGACAGTGTGAAAGTTGGCGAAGACTGACTACAGAAAATTGTCCTGCTGTCGAATATAGTCTTAACTTCTCGATGCCCATCGAAATGCTCCTTATAGCAGACAAGCTAGAACCATTTGGGAATTCTAAGCAAGAAATCGCAAAAACTATTTAAGTTTAATAAATCTTGATGTAAGATGTCACAAACTTGTTCAGTGGGTATTCGCTGTGATAATCTGTTTCGAGCCCGAGTTCCGAACTTATATCTAGAATTTTCATACTCATATCTAGTAAATCTGGAGTTTTACTTAATTCAAGATTGTTTACTCTTATTTCAAGAATATGCGTACTTGGTCTAAGAATTTGTTCACTCATTTTCAGTAATTCGTACTTGTATCAAGTATGGATTTTAAGAATGGGAAATACTTAATTCGAGGTCATTCGTACTTAATTTTAGTACGGCATATTTCGCTCTGTGTGGGCTTAAATATTTAAAGCAAAGTTTGATATAAAGTAAAATATAGTAGAAGTTAAGCAAACATTTCTTAAATGCATACGCTTAAATTCTTCAGATATTTATTATTGAATAGCAGCAATTAAATAACTTATTATTGACTGCGAATTCTGATTGTTAAGGGTATCTGGTTAGCCTAAAACATATTTTTAAATTAAATTAAATACACTGCATTTACGGCAAAAGACTTCATGAGGAAATGCTTAAGAAACTGGAAGTTATTTTAAAGAAAAGTTCGACTAATTTTTAGTAGAAAGTTCTGACAGAGAACTTTAATATATAACTATTTCTTTCAAGAGGTAATTCCATAAAGAAAGATAGCAAATATTTTATAATATTATACTCGAAAAATATTGTAAAATTGAATTAAATTTATTTGCGTATCATTCGTTATTTAGAAGTTTGTCAAAGTGCCCAACGTTTTAAATGAGTTCATAAGAAATCAAGTTTATTTGACACATGTTGATAAATAGTTGTAATAACAAATATTTTATTATTTATGGCTTATAACGAATGCATGCAATTTTAATTCGACCCTTGGCCCATTTGACTTGATCAACGGCTGGCCCTTTTCCTGCCACAAACTTGCGGCTATGTAAACACTTGAAAATTTGTACAAAACATTTCACAGATTTGTGAAGGCATAACAACAACAAGAACAGCAACAACAAGAACAGCAACAACAAGAACAGCAACAAATATGAAGCATGCCACTGGCAAAAGTTTTATAGTCGCCTTCGGGAAGTAAAAGTTGTTCTTGGTTTTGGTTGGGCAAACAAACCGAAAGTCGCCAGAGGCAACAAGGAGAAATAGGCGGACAGCTGAATGTGGGTGAGAGGGGGGGGGAGTGTACAGGTGACAGGTGAACAGGCGACAGGTGTAAAACTAACTGAGTGACTGACTAACTGACTGTGTGACACACATGCAGAGATGCACTGGCAGTGAGTGTTACAAGGCCGCCAGCTGAAAACAACAACACATACAAGACAAGACACATACATAGAAACACACACAAAACACACACACACAAACACACACACACGTGCAAAGGCAGCAGGAGACAGCTGGCAGTAAAGTTTAAAGCCGTGAGAAAGTTTTAATTAACAAAATTAATGTTATGGCTTCGTTGTTGTGAGCCGTGAACACACACATGCACACACACACACACACATACAGGCACTAATACACAGGAAAATGCAATCAGGCAGCTGTTGCTAGTAACTAAAATATGCCACGCCTCCAACTGAATGTTTATGCATGAGCATTGACGATGAAGCGCCACGTGAATTCCATCTTTCGTTTTTCTTTTCTGTGTTGTTTCTGATGCTGTGCCTCTCATTAAAAACGTTGCAGCAACAACAACAACAGGAAGTGCAGCAACTACAACTATAACTACAACAACAACAACAACAACTGAAACTGTTGCCCTACAGTGCAACTAGCAGTTGCGTCGCACGCTGCGTATGCTTAATTTCTGTGCAATTTTTTAGCTGCGGGTGGTGTCAGAGGAGGGGGGGGGGGTGGAGTAAAGGGGTAGCCATTGCCAGAAACGTGCGTGAGCCGTCAACGTCGACAGCTGCTCATTTATTTTGTTCACCATTCGCAGCGCAAAACTAGCGGGTAAAATTCATTCATAAAGAAGTAAAAACACTCGAGTCGACAGTGTTAGACTACGAGATATCCTCTATTCGGCCCAAATGTGTACTGAAAGAACTTCTAAATCTAATATGCGAACATGTTTTAGGTTAGATAGAGAGCTTGGTAAATAATATATACTTAGTCTCCATATGTTATATAAAAGCCTTTGTAGACTAAAGGTTTTATGGTGTCTAAGATCAACGGACTCATAAATATGGACAGATCAAAACTAAATAAAGTAATATATATTTTATAGAGTCGAAGATGCCTTTTGTATGCTACAAAGATATTCAACGATATTTTGTAAGTTTACAACAAGCACAGGGTATAATAAAAAGATATGTACATAAACGTTGCCTACTTTTGTGCGCAAATTTAATGAGCAGCGAGTGAGATGCGTTTGCTGTAGTATGTGTGTTTGCTAACAAATTAATGACGCAATGTGGTTGAATTTACCTTCAATGTCAGCTTGAAATACTAGCAAACTGTAGCTGAAGTAATTGTCAAATAAATAAAAGCAGCTTAAATAAATAAATTCAACCATATTATCGATGGTATTGTATGATAGTAAACATGAGAATGATAAAGATTATATTTCCTATACAAAATATCTAATAAAAAATATCAAAGTTGAAGAGAATTTGCTTAGAAATTAATTAATGACAATGGCATCATTTGGAAACTATAAATTAATTAATAACTAGACAATGGAATTAGCCTTTTAGCAGAATGATTAAATCTCCATTTAATACTTAATACTTATTGTGAAACTTAAGAAAAGAGCATGCATAGCTGTAGACTAAGCTTGGATTATATGCAGGTATATTTATATAATTAATATGCAGTAAACCACAATTTTTAAACAGACAATGGTCTGATGGGAAAATGATAATTTGATTAAGCCAACAGCTCCATCTGCTGGCCCACATTTGGCTCACTTGCTTTGCAGCTGGGAGAAATCTTCTTCTGCCAATTGGTATGGAATTTTACTTGTTGGCCTGGCCACGCCCACTTCAGCAACCTCATCGTCATCGTCAGCATTCGTGTAACGTCATTGTAAATGTAAATGTAAAACTCGACGCATTAATTATGCAATGAGTGCCTCAGCGCATATATGTATGTATGTATGTAAGTAAGTAAGTAGAAAGCACATCCCAACACATTCGAGTGCGAGCATCTCATCTCTCTCAGCATTAATGTGTATTAAATACTTTTAAATGCATGTTTGTATGGGCCATGATTATAGTTGGGAACTCAAGTGGATAACGCTTCAATTAAATTGGCAGCGTTTCAGTCAGCAACTTGAACTTTAAACGGCTTTAAACTCTGGCTTAAAACGTTGCTGCATAAAGTATACGCCTGTTTGTACGACTTCAGTTCGAGTCAAAGCCATCATCAACGGTAATTTAACGTTTGTCGTTTATTGTATTCTATACTCATTAAATGTACCTAAAGGAGTATATAGATTTTTCAATCTTAAAGTGCAACACTGGGAATAAGTAAGGGGAAGAATTATATCTCTTTATCTCAACTAAACATAAGATTAACTAAGTATTACACACATCTTATATTTAATGCTAATCTATTATAATTTTCTAGTATATGTAGGTTTAATTTAAATAGGTTATACTAACCACAAATTAATTTATCTATATATTTTATTTTATTATTTTTAAATTTTACTTTAAAATGTTAATCAATCTTGAAGTTTTATTCGATATACTTCAATTAAATTTAGATTACATTGTCATTATTTTGACTGTCAGTATTTTAAGTTTCTTGCTCTACAGGGTATCCCTTAGTCAAGCAAACTACACTCTCACACTTGTGTATTTGTTGTTTATTGTTTTTAAAGCCGAAGCAGCGATTGTTCTGCCTGCTACAGCTGGAGTCTCTTACTTTGTAAATCCACGCTTGTCTCTGCATCTCTCTCTCTCTCTGTCTCTCTTTGGCTGGCCGCAGCAGCTGTCGCATTAACCAGAGGCCATTTTGTTGCCTGTCCGCCATTGTCTGTGGCAATGGCAATGGCGTCCGTCTGCTTGTTATTAAAATACATAAATAATAAGCGGCATGTCAGCAGCGGCTTTTGTTGCCGCTATACGCGTAGTTACTGCTTTGGTTACTGCCACGGCAGTTGTTGCTCTTGCTGTAGTATATTGTTATAGCCCTGGCAGGCACTTAAGCGGCCGCATTCGCATCCACATCCGCGTCCACATCCGCATGCCTTCACAAAGTGACTGAGCAGCCGGCGACGGTTTTGGTCAGACTCTCTACGCTGGCTCCTTTTGAGTGGTCTGTTGGTCAGCTTATTGCCAGCCTCATTTTAAAGGCTGCCAAATTAGCTACAGATGATATATATAGACTCGTATATATAAAAGTACTTGCTATATAATGGTAAGTATGTAAATTTCACTTATTATTGTCTTTGGATAGCTGATTGATCGCCTTAAGGTATTTGCCTTATTGGCATTAAGACATTGTAACTTCAGTAACTTCTGACTGACCAGCTGACTGACTCAGTAATTGATAATTTAATAGTTACTTGATCAATAGCTCAATGAGAAGTTTCTTTTATATCAAGATCTATTCAAAATTGACAGAACAAATGTCGATTACAAAAGATTCTGTGTGAATATTTAAATACAATTTGATTTTGATATTTAATTGATTGTCTTTAAATTAAAGAAGAGCTATTAAATTATTTGAAAATGTAATTCCATGAGTGGACGCTGAGGTCTGTTGTTCAATATACAATATTTGACAAGATTGCCGGAGAATTAATTTTTATGTGTTTAAGTGTTAAACATATGAAAGTCCATTTAATGACTTCTCAATGGTAAACAATGGCTATAACAGATGTGTTAAGCTAAAGGCTAGTATGCAGCCCGTGGTGTTACTAGCCTTCATTCCATGGCCAATGTTTTTATGTCCGCCAGCTATAAAATATATTTATTTTAATTTTCACATTTTTTTACCCGATGTTTATTAATATTATCTACGCTGTGGGGAGTTTTAGTTTTATTTTAAGAATGAGATGAATAAATGTAAAAATATATAAAATAAATATATAAGTTAAAGACTTATATTTATGGTATAAAAGTTGTGGGCTGTATTTTTTAGATAATGTAGACATATCTATAACATATCTCTTAGTCGTGCCTTCTCGTCTATTTGTCGTCTTACTTGTTTTATTATAGTCAGAGGCAATTTTTAATTTCTGCCAGTGTCGGGTTCAGGGTTTGCTGTTTTTCCATTTATTTGGCCAGGGTTTCTGTGCGCTGCATTTGTCCCTGAAGTGTTTCCCACTGGTGATGGTGTGTGCAATTTTATAACTAGCATATTAAGCCAGCGATTTCAATGTGTAATGCAGGCGGAATATTCTGTAGCACATGCAACAATAAAACCACAGCAAATGTTAAAGTAACGACTATTAAATGCCCTAAAAATGTTATAGTAAATAAACACATTGAAAAGTGGAACAATTATTAACAGCGAACTCTTTATGCTTGAATACATTTCCTCGTTTTGAGGCTGTGCTCAACTCAAATGCTTAATTTCGACTAAGTGGCAACTCTGTCTGCCTGCAGCACTGTCTATTTAGGGTGACCGTAACTTCAATAGATGACAGCACTAAGAGGCTGGCGTTAAACTAAAGTGTCAATTCCTTTAAGAAAATAAGTCTGTTGCTCTTTTTCATTAGGTGTCAACGAATACCATTCGATATAAATGATTACAGGGTATTAAAATATATATATATTGCTGAAGAGTAATGCACCATTTTTTAATGGTTGCTGCTGTGGCTTGCATTTAATTTTATTGCTCTTGGTGTTGTCAATTTTCTTGTTGTTGTTTCCATAGATGGAGTGCAAAAATCAATTGCAAAGCTTTTTATTTTCGCAACGTTTCAAATGTAAAATGTTTTAAATGTGAATGCTACGACCATTTTACATATTTTGATGGCCTCATTTTTTTTGTAGATCTGCCCAAGGTCGTGCTAGAGAATGGGTGGTGAGAGGGGGGGAACTGCTGACGGGGTCGTTCTCAGCACATAATCGACATGTACATCAAATTTATGTGGCAGCAGTTGTAAGCGGCAGACATGACCATAAAATGGCTTACCAACTAGAAAACTAACTGTGAGTGGGCCTCCAAAATGAGGTCCGACCCGGGGTCATAACATTTAAAGTCAAATTACGGCAAATGGTCGCAAAGTGTGTGATTTAAATGCACTTGGGCGACACTTTAAGACGCTCAATTGCTCGCTTTATTGTGCGGCCATAAAAAGGCAATGTCTGGAGTGTTTGAAGCATCCAGCAGTGGTTGAGGCGGAAAGACAAGAGAGAGTGAGAGGGAGTGAGAGGGAGTGAGAGGGAGGGGCATGCAGAGTGGTAAGATGTGGCCTCGAAAAGCCGAGCAATTGTCGCCTGAGTCACGTTTGTCACATAAACTCAACGCTCGACTGGCGGCGGTCAACGGAACAAGTGAAAAACTATTATTATTTGGCTGCAACACATCTCTTAACCACCCACCCAACCACCCAAGCACCCAGTCGACCAGCCAAGGAACCACCCACCCACTCAAACACTCAGCGCCTCCTTGGTTGAAGTGAGTGTTTTGGCCCTCAGTTCGTAAATCCATCAGCTTTATGTTTTTTTGTTCAAATTTTATGGGAGCCTGTTCAAGTTTTCTTTTTTTAAGAATGAGCAGAAACTGGAGGAAGGAGGCTGAGAAGAAGCTGTTGGCAGGGGGGAGGGGGGGGCATTTCTTTGACGATGCTGCAGTTTTTGGAACTTGACTGAACTGAGGCTGCCTTCTCAGCACAAAAATTAATTTGATATTCTCGCTGACAGACTGCCACATAATGAAAATCCCACATTCGGGTTAACCAAGCGGGGCAGAGGGAATACTCTATTCAAATTCGATTATTAGGGTAACTATCTTGGCTTCGTAACTAGAATGCTTATTAATTATGTTTGACAATAAAAGCGCTACATTAAAAATTTATTTACAGCTAGTTTATTGCTTACATAAAGAAATTAATAGTTATTATAATAATAAAGAAATTTCTTAAATGTATAAATATATAAAAAAATAAAAGGTATATAGAAATTATTTTAAAATTTGTTGAACAGAAATAAAATTTTAGTAAATATTTTTTATACCAAATGGGGGTATATTAAGTTTGTTAAAAGTATCTAACATAACCATAAAGTATCTCTGTTCTTGATCCGTCTGTCCATCCGTCTGTTCGACTGAACGGATGTATCTCAGAGATGTTAAGAGCTAGAAGGTTTTGAAGAGCTATTAAATCATTCAATTTCTTCAAGCGTTAGAAGATAGTTAATTAAATCGGTTAAGTATGTATAAAATAATTGATTTTTAAATAAAATTATTATTTTATTATCATTTTTTAATATTATATGTGAATAATAAACATTTAATGAATATATAAGTCCGAAATTGATCGATTTTGAGCATAATAATTAAGTGTAATAATAGTAAAGTATAAGATCCGCGATTTTAATGCAATTTTGTAAACTATTGCAAACAGTTTAAGAATAAAGTAATAATATTTTAAACCTATTATTTCAGTTTAATTATAGAATGAGATCCGTAGAAATTTGCAAAATATATAATAATTTCCACTGAACAATAATTAAACAGATTTAGTTGTCGTGTGTCTAATGCGTACATCGAAGCAAAGTTATTATTATTTTCTCAAAAAATAGATAATTTAAAATACTGTTTGCTTTCTCACAAGTCACTCGCAGCACCACCTAAAAGTCTCGCATCTGCATTTTAAATGCCTTACAGCTCTGTGACTTTATGAAGAACAGAAACTGAAGTCTATTTTGTATTGAATTGGGACTGTGGGTGTAAAGAACGAGCGTGAAATTTGCTTACACTTGTCGGGTAATTGCTGCCAAGTGGCAATGGCAAAGTGAGTGACTGATGAGGGTGGGAGGAGAGCGGTGGGTAGAGCAATGGGATCGTCGTCTATGGCTGCAGCCTGTCAAGCCCAAGTCAAGCAATCTACGAAGCGAGGCATCACTGGAGACGCAACCGCATTCATTTGCCAAATTAATGGCATTTCATTTGGGCGCTTCATTCATGCAAGGATGTCGTCATCGTCATCGTCCTACCCATTCTGGTCCTCTTCGTCGTCCTCTTCGTCGTCGTCGTCGTCGTCGTCGGGATGTCTACGTGCGCCCGCCAAATTTACGTGTCTGGTGGCCGCTTGAGGCGAGCAGCAATTTGCATGCAAGTGGAGTTAGGAACGAGGCGGGACTATGTGGAGCGGTGGGCGTTGATTGCCACGCCCCTAGTCAGCTTCAGTCTGACTGCCAGCTGGCGCCGCGCCATGACACTCCAACATCAGAAGCTGGAGCTGGAGCAGAAGCAGCAGCAGCATCAGCTCCAGCGATTTGAGCTTGTCGTGTACGATTTGGTTTCACAGACGACATGCGGAGAGAGAGAAGAAGAGGATATGAATGCGGATGCAAATGCGGATGCGAATGCGAATGCGGATAACGGATCGGATGAATTTCCAGGCGAGCGAGTTGGCTGCCAGTTGTTTGTCAACGGCGACGATTATTCAAAAGTGCAACATGCAAATTTATTTGGTGCATAAAATGTTATGAGCTCGCATGAAAATGTCTGACAACAATTGTAAATGGCAGACCAAGTTGTTGGCAAGGCATTTGAGAGGCAAATACACGACTCCTACCAATGTGATATCAGTAAAGAGCAGTTTTTGGGTCATTGCATAGCAAGACATCCAGCAAATTCAATTTAAAACACTGCCAACGGCAACTGGCAATAGTAAAGTATCTACGAAAGTGCATAGAATTAAATTTAGCTTGCGATATGAATGAATATTGTCAGATATTAGCCGTAAAAACAGCTGGAATAAAGTTAAAAGAATAGGAAATTAGAAATAGATTATATTTTTATACATAATTTAGATGTTAAATAAAACTATCATATGTTTTTATAAAGTTATGATTTCCACAAGTTTCCTATGAAGATTTAATAAGTGTTTAAAGTGGCAACGGAGTTGATAATAAGAAATTTTATTTCAAGGCAAGTGACCTGCATTAATTTCCGTTTAACATTTAAAAACATCGCTTCAGTTACAGATAAATTAATTAAATATATATTTAAATAAATATACAACATTTATATTTATATTATTAAAATAAAAATAATTGATTTGCAGCGCTCTAATTTATTCATTAAACAATAACTTTAATACTACAAATATTGCAATTTATCGTCCACCCACCATTCAATCGGATAATGTTGATATTTGAATTGAAATTAATGAAAAATTCACAGATCCTTTATGGATCAGGTAAAGCCATACTGGGTTAATTGGATGTTGTTCAGCAGACCACCTTTTAATTATGAAATTTTTCACTTTCATTTAAAAAATATAAAAAAAAATATGCAGGGCGATGGAAAATGCGACAAATGGGAAACCAGAAAAGCCGCCAGTGATTTGCACTTTTCCAGCTCATTAAAAGCGAATAATTTGTTAAATATTTACGGTGTTGTTAAATCTGGCGCCATCTACCGTCAATACACAGCTTCATTTACCTAATAAAATTACTGTCAATTAACGCCCCCCCCCCTTAAAAGGGCACAAAAACATTCTTCACCCAAACTCCACCCAACACGTGGCACATTTATTTGGATTATTATTTATTTTACGGCTCTGTGAGGACCCATAAGTTCTGGACAGAGACAGAGACAGGGAAAGTGAATGGGAAAGGGAAAGTGAAAGGGAAAGGGACCATGGCGAGTATCTCGATGTTCGCTGCAACCTGGCCGAAAGCGTTGCCAATAAATTATGTAAACGGCTTAAGCCGCGGGCCAGTCACAAATGCTGGCGCATAAATCAGAGGCGTGACTTCATTTTTTGAATTATGTCAGTGCATTAGGCGGCGCAATTAGATTGTAAAATTTGTTAATTGTTTGGACTCGTCCCCCCCATCTAGGATTCTGCCATCAATCAGGTCTCAAGTCAGCTGGCCCTGTGCAAGTGCTGCAATATTTCTGTCATATTGTTTAATTACCTGATTCCTGAGTAATGCATCAACATCATAACTTTTGCGTGCCTCTCAACATCAAATTTGTTGCCCCACATGTGAGACTGAGACTCGGCACGGTTGGACATCGCGTGTGGGCCAACTGACGGCTGACGGCTGTCGGCTTGGCCATAAATGAAATCTGCTGCCACTTTGTCGCCCATTGTTTAATAATGAAATTAAATCGTTGTGCCCCTCCGCAACCTACGCTCCATGAAGCCACGCCCTTTTGGAACCGATCCCATTGCCTGACCATCGCCTTTCAAAGTTGTCAACGCGCTTGTTGACTTTTGACAAATGGCCAGGCCCAAGGCTGGCGCCACCTTCTTCTGCTTTCACTTCTGTTCCTGTTTTTTTTTTTTTTTGGCTTTGATTTACTACGCCGACAATGCAATGAGCCACATTTTGTTTTTATATATCGCCAAGCACTTTACTTGCCTTATTGTTTGCTTCAACAAAACGAATATTCGAACTAATTTCGAGTGAAATGAGTAAAGTGAAATGTGAAATGTGAATGTGAAATGTGAATGTGTTGAGGTTCGTTGAGCGAAATGTCAGCCAATCGTTCAACGTCTCCCTCTTTGGCAACATGAAAAACTAATTCCATGTTATACAGATGGTTTTCGCGGTTTACGTTGCGTATGCGTAATTTTTTGTCAGTTTATTTTTGTGGCGGTTTTTTACTTCTTTACGTGAGTTGTACTGAATTTCAACCACTTGTCTTGAAAAGTGATAGACTAGATTTACTTAGCTTGTCATTTATTTATAAAATTATTATTCTTACTCTAAAGTTTATTTAAATTTTAATCTAATTATTGTTATATTATATATTATTATTATTTGTTTATACTGAAATGGATTTCTTTTTGGAATAGTTGAACTTTTAATTGGTATAGTTTCTTATATTATGAGGCGTTTCATTTGATTGTGAGTTACAAATATTTGTATTATTATTATTATTATTCTTTTGCTGTTCTGTTGATAATTTGCAGGCTTGTTGATTTGGCAGCTAATTGCATAGTTGCATTTTATGTAACACAATTTACGAATTATTTGTGTTTAATTTAATGTGCAAATTACTGGACAGCAAATGGCCGCAGGATCCACAAAAAAGAAAAGGGCCACAGGCCGCAGAACCAAATGATTGTTGTTATGTCAAGTGCTTAAAGTGCTCCGGGAACTCAATATTGTTGTTGTTGTCGTTCTCTCGATGTTGTTGTTGTGGTGACATAAAATAACAATTACGCAATTAATTGCAGCATTTCAATAATATTTAATGAAGCGCAAACAAAATAAAATGGCAGCTAGGACAAAAGGCAGCGACATGAAAAATAATTACAAATGGCCAACAAAAGTGGCAAAAACCCATTCGATATGGGAATCAAAACTCATTGCTAGCACTCGCATATATATCAAATGGCAATGATAACAATTTTTGGGGAGCAGTTCAATTTATACTATGTAGCAAAAAGTGGCACCAAATGGAAATCCAAACTGCTTCCAACTGCTTCTGGTGGGTCAACATAAATCTTATCCACTTAATAGACGACTGCATAATTTAACAGATAAACAAACAAACGAGCCGAGAAAGACCAATTGCACACAGAGACCGAGAGAGAGAGAGTGAGAGAGAGAGAGAGAGACAGCGAGCGAACTATGAAAAAAGTGAGCACTATGCAACACTGAAGCAATGTGGACAACTGGACAAGTGGCTAACTGGGCCGAAAGCAAAAGCTAATTGCCAAATACTAAATTACCCATTCAGCAGTAAAAACATTTCAAGAGCCTCACAACGTGCCAAGCTGTAAAGCAAACAACACTTGCACTCGAGAGCGACAGAGACAGACTGTTAGATAGACAGAGAGAGAGAGAGACAGAGAATGGGACTGTTGAAAACCATATCCTTCTCTCCTTCAGAACAGAAATTGTGGTGTAAAGCGTGGCAGGCGGCAAATGCTGGGCAAATATATTTCGAATTTTGCTGTCAATGCGAAAAAATCGTGAATGCCGATGCCAGTGGAAGCCAGGAACAGGGCAAATATCAAAAGGGGGAGGAGTGGGTATTGATGGAGTGGGTATATGGCGGGTGGGGGGGGGGGTGGTAATATGGGCACTATGTTGTTGATAGCAAAAACGGATGGGCAGAAAGTAGCTGTATAAATGTGTGAAATGACTTTAAGGACACACGGAGTGAGAGAGGATGACGACTGAAGGCAGAAAGTGAATGCGCTACGTACCATGAAGAGCAAATACAGAAAATAAGAAAAAAAAATAAATAAAAACTACAGGGAAATCGAGGAAGAAAATTAACAATTTACTTTGGTTTCACAGTAGCATCAACTGATACGAAAGATATTGGGGAACTAGCGCAAAGAAGTGTTATTGAATGCAAAATTTAATGTAAATGATAGGGAGTTGGAAAATGTGATTAATTTACAGATCAATCGTAGCATAATATTAAAGCTCACTAACTAGCTCTTTAAATTTGAAAAGTAGGTTTCTATTCTCAAATCGAATTTTATATACGAGTAATAGAATCATTATATATAAAATATAATACCTAAAACAAAATTACAATAAATTAGATAAAATAAATAGAAAACTAAGCAATTTAGCTTTCAAAACGATGAATTGACTTTAACAATCAAAAGAAAAAAGTGTGACCAACTGTTTTACATTTAAATTAATTTATTACGCACAAAAAAAAAAATATGCGCGATTATGCGAGTGAAATTCGCAAAGTATTGTAATTAGAATTTTCGTCAACTAATTGCAGTTATGTATTGACGCAATTAAGCGAATCATACTGTAAAATACATAATACGTAATACATATAATGTTTTATTGATCAGCAGCAATTGTAAATATAATTCGGCATCATTTCATTTTAGAATTTCAAACTCGCAATGTAAATGTGTTTATATTAAGACTTTAAATTAATTTTCTTCAGTTTCCAGCTCCATCTACATTTTACTTACTATTTATTTAATACGCCTAAAAGCAGTCGACAAGAAATTATAGAAAAATATAAAAAAATAAAGTAATTCCCGATCTAGTTTATTTTAACTTTAGTATTAGTTGCTCAAGACTTTTCTCACAATTTTCCTATAATTGCAACATATTAAACGACTTGCCGGTAACTTAAACTTTTGCTCTTAGATGAAGCAGTCCTTGTATCATAAGCGAATTTTTGCAGGCTTATCGCACTTTATTTTATCACTTTGTGGCACCTCACAGTTTACGTGTAGGCTCCTCGCAACAGAAGGACAACTCGGCTGAAGGGTGCTACACACATTGCTTACATGGAAAGTGGAAAATGGAAAAGTAGTTCCAAGTGTAGTTGCTAGCAAAATATTATAAGCAATGGGAATGGGCTGCCATTTCGGTCATTTCCGTGTGGCGTCTCTCAGAGTGAGAACTGTGTGGGTGTGTGTGAGGTCTCTGGGTGTGTGTGTGTGTGAGATATCTGTGTGTGTGTTGCATGTGTGTATTAATGTGTGTTGGTTCTTTTCAGTTGCCATTGCCTGAACGGCTCGGCGCTTCCGTTTGTCAACGAGTTACGGAAATGATGATAAAAAATGACTGCCACAGCTGCAGCTGCTGCTGCTGCAAATGCAACTGCTGCTGCTGCTGCTGTTATGTGTATTGCCCTGTGCTTGTGTGTGTGTGTGTGTGTGTGTGTGTGTGTCTCATGTGTGTGTGCTTCAGTGTATGAGTGAGTTTGACTTAGTAGCTAGGCGACTCGTAGAGGCGAAAGCTTGACTACAGCTAAAATTTCATTGCACTCTGCTGCAGCGACTACTTAGCACAAGTGGCCCCCAAAGGCAAGAGTCGTCGGGGGCGTAAAGTTGTGGGCGTGGCACTTACAAAGCTTAAGCCTGAATGCTGTGTGTGGATCACGGTGGGGGGAGGAAGCAAATGGAGAAGTCACAGCGCAAGACAGCTGCTCATTTCCGCACGCCACTGAGGGCTGGCAATGACTTGACAGGAATTGCTTGTGGGCCACATGAAAGAAGGCATAAAGAGATGGTAGATGGAGGATGAAGCGGGGGGGGAGGGGGGAGGATTGCTGCATAATAAGCAACTAAGACAGCTTAGAACTTGTGGCCATGTCGCCCAACTGTTTGCACAGTTAGCTTTGGGTTTTGCCAGCCATGACAGGCACTTTCGAATGCACTGCCCCTTCTGGCCCGAATGCCCCTACCTCTGGCTAACCCCTACATACACACACACACACACACACACACACGACTGCCACAATAAATGTAAAGTGCTGCCAAGTGTTGGCAACACAGTCACACATACACAGAGAAAGACAGCTATACATGCATAGATTATTACCTGCCACTTGCCACTTGGCACCTTCTTTTTTTTTCCTTTTCCCTCTCGCTGCTTTTCTACAACTTTTGGACGAGTTTTTCACGATTTTTTCTCGTTTTTCTTTTATTTTTCCATTTTTTTTCGACCAACCCGAGAGCTGCCAACACATGTTGAAAAGTTTTCGCTTCGTTTTTGTGACATGAAAATGCTTTGAATCCATTCAACAAGCCGGGCAACTCGAGACGTTTGCAGGGGGAGCCAGAGAATAGGGATAGTACGGGGATAAGTGGAGAGGAATGAGAGATGAGGGCGAAGCGAGGGCGGTGTTGGTAAAATTAAATTTGGCAGCTAGCTGCCATTTTGTTGTAACAGTCAACTAATTGACATGTTGCATGGTGGATGAGGCACGCGCCTAAACAAATCAACTCAGCTCAAAAAAACCAAAAAAAAAAAGAAAAAAATGTAAAGATAAAGAGAAAGCTGAGTACATTTTAAGGTGTACCTGTAGGTGTTGAAATTTCAGCCATGGCTTGGAAAATATTTAAGCATTCAAGACATTTCAACACTCAACACTCGGCAGTTGTCTGTTTGCCACTCAGCGAGGCAACCACATGTGGAAAATCTAGCAGAGATTTGGCTTTGAATGCCATGTTAATTACAGACAGCAACGGGAGGTAGGAGTCGCAGTCTAGGGACTGGAGAAAATCGGTAGGAGGCTGCCGGCACACTAAGCTGTGGCATTAGTCGACCACGATGTGAGTTCCATTGCATTCAGACAACACTTAGTGCCCAGGGGCAACAGATACTCAATCCTCCCCTCCTCCGTTCCTCTCGGCAACTCGCATTCGCATTCCCATTCACATTTCCTTTCCCATTCAGTGAACATCAGTTCAGAGCTCAGAGTTGAGCTGAGAACAGAGAACACTCGCAATAATGTTTATACGTTTTAAAACCACTGCAGGATGTTTCTTGGAAAATCTCTACAACAGCAGCAACTCTTATCAAAGAAGCGAGTGAGAGGGGAGCGAGGAAGACAATGGAAAATTGCACAACAACAGAATGTTTATCCATGATGTTCAGTTAGTCACAAGCATTTGTTTTGGTTCATCCATGACTTATAAATATATATATATATATAAATCTCTTTGCAATCTTTGTTTTGAAAAGAATTTAAAAAGTCAGTTGTCGGTTGATGTTTTCTTTTCGCAATTACTCTACAAATATTTATGTGATTGCTAATAACTGTTTTTCCTAAGCATTAAGTTAAGTTAGATTGATTAAAAATAGTTTCGCCATCTCAAAAATTGTGACTTTCCCTCAATATGTTAGTTTACTTAATTCTAGCTGATGACTTATCTGTTAAAAAGAACAAAGAAACTTTTCGCTAATGTTATCTAGAAGACAAACTTTTTTGTGTGAATAGAGCACGGAAACTTTTTTCCTATTTGATTATCTCATTAAATGCAGAAAAGCATTAAAGATATGTTTATTTTGCCTTGAAGTTTTATATTCTTTTAAAAATTAATAAATATACTGAAATTTAAGCATTGATTTCTGAAAACAAAGTCAGGTATAAGAAGTCAAATAAACTATCTTCTGAAAGGAAGAACATAATCTTATAGAGGATAAGTCTCTTCTCTTAAATCAAATAATATAGTTGTATATAGTTAAATATAGTTAACATTCCCTTTAACATTCTATTATACTTATTTAAGTTTATTACGTAGCATTTCCCACGCTCTCACCATTTCTATTTCCAATAAATTTAGCAATTTATGGTTAACTAAATCTGTAATGCTCTTAAGCAAATCCAAGTGAACGGCAGTTTCAATGTTTCTATTTTATTATAATTATGTCAGCTTTCAGCACTTCATAAAATATATCCTAGAAATCCCAACCGGACACCTGAGTGTGCACAGTCAATCCTTAAAGCGTAGAACTTTCAATTGCTCTGTGTGTGTTTTATTTATGGGCCGTGCTTGACTTAATGATCCCCGCTCCTGGGGCTAAGCCCCCCCCCCTCCCCCCTCAGCTGCTCCCTTAGTCCCTTGGTTCCGCCTTCGATAGTGCGCCAAAAGACAAAGCGAATTGTTAAGTCAAAGGCGTTGAGGGCACTTTATGAGCTGGTTGGCGTTCTGGGTGACTCTCTGGATGGTTGACTCGCTGTCTGTTCTGTTGGTTGGTTGGTTGGTCGGTTGGTCAGCCTGGGCAATCACTGTGCAAATCCCGGCCATTGAAATCAATAAAAGTTAACGGCCTGTGCCAGGCGAACTCGTCCAGGACGTGGACGGCAGCACGATTGATGTGCCATAAAAGTCGCAATTGAAGCACACGCCCCGCAGCGCCAATGTGCTTGGTTGACCAGAGACGAGACGAGACGAGCCGAGACGACAGAGAAGACAGAGACACAGGCGAACACAGGCGAGATAGAGAAATACTGCGACAGACAGAGTTGGGTATTGAGATTGGAATTGGGCTCTGACAGGCAAAGGGCCAAAGTGCGGAAGTGCGTCATCATAAAAGCTTTCACGGTTGAAACTTTGCCGCTGCCGCTTATTGTGGCGCATAATTTATCATTTAACTGCTTAATAGTTCCGTTATATTGAAAATTGTACAAAAAGGTCAATAAATTGTAGACAAACTAATGGCCTAGACAGTCGGGCCAACCCAAGCCATACTCGTTCTAATTTCCCTTTCCTTTCTCTATTCCTTGGATATCCCTGGCATCTGATGTCTGGCATTCTTGTTTGCCTTGTGTTGCGGCGCCTCGTTCGTCACACTTTTGACTAATGGCCAGCAGGCAGCAGGACATGGATGTGGCCTAGAATCTGGACTGGGACCAGCACAGGCCGTGACAAATTCACCTGCCAAAGGGAACGTTCAGTTGTCGCATCGCTGCCTCGTTTGCCTGCCCCTTGTCAATATTTATAATTTTGCCACTAGATGACTTGACTCTGACTCTGAATCGACTTGACTTGGCCCTGGCTGACTTGGACTCTGTGGCATCGATTTTTTTCTTTGCCAGCTTCACACCTAAAGCGAGATCCTTCCCTTTTTGGCTCTCTACCAAAATGATATGTTGTGTAATCTATGGGCATGCGACAAGTCAATTTTTTCATTCTTTCTTCTTCCACTCTTGTTATGTTGTGTATGTGTGTGTGCGTGTGTGTGTCTGTTGCGTCGCCTTCAAGTTTGTTATTATGGCAGTTGACGAAATTTATGAACTACACATCCGTTTTGTCGTTTTCTGTTTACTTGGCTGCAGTTTCCGGCTTTGACTTGGCACCGCCTTGCCACATGCCTCATGTCACAATTTGAGGTTTTGGGCGGCACGTGCTTCAAATGCTAAACCAACTTGACGGAGGAAAGCCTGTTGACACCTGTCCTGTAAAGGTTGACTACACTACGTTTAGTTTATTGTTCTACAAGTTCAGACTTTAACCCTCAGCAGCTGATGCAGACATTCAAACTCGAATTCATATTATAATTTGAATTAATAATTCCACTCAAAAATGTATTTATAATTAATTGTTTACTTACCTAAAAAATATGTTAAAATAAATTTAATTAAATCATTTCAATATTTTTGTTGTTGTTGTGTTTAAAATTTGTATAATTTGGGAGTAAGGACAAAATAATATGATAATCGCTTGGCTCTAGCTCCGAACTATAAGATGGATGCATTAAAACTGCCCATCCAAGCTCCCTTAGTTTGGTACGCGTTATTATTGAGGGCCAGCGTTGTCCTGGTAGACATACCTTTCCTATTGCCAATTCTGGTCGCTTTTAGTCAATTGCTTCTTCATACGATATAATTCTTGACTATAGAGTTTCTAGCTGAGTGTGTGCCCATATGGCAGCAGCTCTTGGTAGATAATTCCCTTCCAAACCCATCAAACGAACAACATAGCCATCTCCTATATAGTGCGAAAGAAAAATGGGAATAATTGGCTCAAAAAGTGTTGCCTACTTTTGCGCGTACTCTAAAACAAATGGCAAATCTCTTGATATTTTGAATTTGTTTTAAATGTCAACAAAATGTTAAATTATTGGTATATTTTATATAATAAGCAATTTCATTTAAGAAGTATTTATTCAATATTTGTAGTCAATTTAAAAAATAAATTAAATTAAATATTAAATGTTATCTAGTCTTTTATTCAATATGAAAGCATTGGTTGCTTGATTGCTTGCAGGATCATCGACAATTGCTTTTGGGTTGTCAGAGATTTATGGAAGAATCCTAATAGTATTTTTGGGATGAAGTAAAAATTCAGATGAGCTGATTGACTTCCCTATTTAAATGTTTTTTCATATATGATTTAAGTACCCTCATATTTCGACTGTATCGAAATGAACCCCAAATGATTATGTATGGGTTAAAGAGAGACTCAGTGAGCCTGTCCTGGGCTAGTTGGCCAAATCACTGCAGAGCTACAATGAACTTGAGTCGCAGACATGGCCACAATTTTTTCACAAAGCAATGAAGGCGTATCGGCCTCAAGGACACATCAGACCAACTCCTGGCTACTGGCGGACCAGACAAAAGCGACTGATGTCCCGGCTGACTATTTTGCAGCTGTGTGTACGTGTATGTCTGTGAGCGCCCATTTGATTGCAAAGATTTACGACATAACAATTTATGGAATGACGAAATGATTTCCTGTGTTTTTACGATACGAGCAACGACAGTGGCAACGTCAACGGAAAAGCCGATCGCCCACGCACGCGTTGCCCATTGCCAACACGCCTTTGCAATATCATTTCAATCAATTTCAAGTCAAGGCTTTTTCGTAGTTCCTCCTGTATCTCCCCGCTTGGGGAACTCTACAGCCGTTGGCGTTGGAATAAAATTAAAACGTCAGCATGTGTGCCGCAGCCAAGATGTATGTGTGTGTGTGTGTGTGTCGTGAGCTGGTGTGCGTGCTGTTGAGTTGCCATGCACCCTATACATATATATGTGATATAATGATATACACGCCACGTACATGCATCATCCTAAAGCCCAAAGCCCGTGCCTAGTCCAGTCCAAGGACCGAACTGCAGGCCCGTCGCCAGCGGAAGTTCAATCGAATTTCAACGGAAATTGCCGACATTTCATGAGGTGTGAAATGATTTTATTACATCATTACGTGCAGAGGCGCCAAAAAAAACACACACTTCCACACACACACACGAATTCACACTCTCTCTCTCTTCCAGTTGGCAGTTACCCTGTTAACTACCTTCTCTTGCTTCGCCCCGGTCAAAATCACAGTTACTGCTGCTGCTGCTGCTGCCGCTGTTGCTTTGCAGCACCGTTGCATGTCGACATTTAATTATGGCCACGTAACTGTCCGCCAACTGCCCAAGGACGGGACAGCAGAGGAAACAAGGGCAGCTTGGGCTGACAGAGCCGCCAACACAAGCGTCGCTTGATGCTAGGTACAGTAAATTTTGGCTATGACTGCCTGCTGTGAAATATATGAAAATTGTTTTAATTGTTTTGTTGCTTGTTGAAACGAATAATAATTATTCACTAGAGAATTACTAAATAATAAAAAATACATATAAAATAATATGATAGAAAATAAGTATACATTTATTGGAAAATTATGCTTAGATTTACTTGAATACAATTCTATGTAAATCAGCCTAATTAATATTAAATAAATAATAATTTAATCTTATAAAAATTATATTATTTGCATACAATACATATGTATTATCATATTTATAAAATTGAAAAAAATGGTTGTTTAATTTTAAGCCTATCACAAATACTAATTATACATTTAAAATTATTCATCTTTCTTATATGGTACGTCTTTGTGAACTTCTTTAAGGTATAGAGATACAGTTAATGCATATTCTATATAGATACCCATAGAAGTTGAAAGTATATCTAAATTTGGAATACCCATAGTGTTGATAACATCCATATGTAATATGTTTTTATGTTTTCTTTTTGTAAAATGTCCACTCTGAACTTATTTTTGTTTGGACACGCTCTATTTAAGTGACAAAATATACATTTAAATCCCATGTACGACGCTGTCCATTCACATACAAATATTTGAAAAACAAAATACTATATATGAGTACTCGCACTGGAGCAGATGAATAAATATTCAATTCTATTCATTTTGTCTCAAATGTTTTCCTTTTGATGTTAAAACAGCAAAATGCACATTGTAAAATCCACAAAGGTTACTGTCGCTTTCAATGTTGATGTAAGCTTTATTTTTTTACTTTCGCGTGATAGAGTACAATTTAATTGATTGCTTGCATTTTTTTTTAATATATGTGAAAATTTAACTATCAAATTTTTTTTATATATACTGAAGTGTAAAAAAAAGTATATGTTGTCGTATCATGGCGTTAAATTAAATGTATTGGTGAGACAATGAAATTTTAAATACTTTACATGTAAATATACTTTATTCAGTAAGGACATTTCCACGATTTGTCTAAAAGTCTTATAGCTTTGTTTGCAGTAATTTTAATGTATATAAAAATCAATAAAATCGCTTATCAATTACTTACGTAGTATTGTTTAACGATAATTGAACTTCCAACTCTAGTTAAGAGTCTTCCAACTATTGATAATTAGCTCTCTCTCTCTCTCTGCTTCTGAGTGCACGTTTCAATTATATATTTTCTTAAATTTAAATAGTTCTATGATAGTTATAGAAATCTTGTCAAATAAACTTGAAGAATTAATTGAGACATTTTTCTTATATTGTTAATATTATTTAAGTATTTTCAAGTGGAAACTTTCTGTTCGGCATTGGTATACTTCACTGTAAGTCCAGAAGCGAGCTTCATTTTTAGTTGTCCTTGTTTTTGTTTCTGCTTTTTTTTTTGGCACACTCAATCAAGTTGATTGCTTGCAGCCAAATCAGAGGAGTTCCAAGCGAATTGCATTACTCCCCGCTGCACCGCTGAACCACTGCACCACTGCACTATTAACAGTAGAGTTGCCACTTATCGAAGCGATGAGCGGGTCTAGTAGACCTCATTTCTCATCATCAGCTGACATTATTTTGGAGAGTGTGTGCGTGTGTGTAACGTTGTTGTTGATGTTGCTGATGCTGACTGGCAAACCGCAGAACCTTTAGCAATTAGAGCGTAATTATTTAATAAACCAAATATGCAAAATTTGTGTAGAGTACGTATGTACATACTATGTGTGTGTTTGTGTCGAAAAGTCAATGGGATGATTGAACGAGTTGTCAACGAATAGGGCGTGGAATTATTGAACAGCCATCGGATGAAACCAAATGACGAAGCACCTGACTGTTGACTGAACTCAAAATGACTGTCATTTCAATGTGTCTCTACAAGTGTGCGTATCTATATGTGTGTGTGTGTGTGTGTGTGTGTTTGTGTGTGTACTTGTGCATGCTTGTATGGGTTATTTAGTGAGCATCGCGTTGTTTGCCTAATTAAATTTTGTAAATGTTTAGCTGCTGGCCAAATGGCAGCAACAGCAGCGAATCAACTGTGGAATGATGAGAATGAGGTTTCAGAATGCTGATTCAGATTTTGATACAGATACAGCATACACATTTGAACAGGATATGTGGGTTCACACATGGTAAAATTGAAATGCAAAACTCTGTAAATATACTATACTCATTTGCATGTGTATGTGCTCTTGTACTTTCGCTGCAATTCCATGGAAATATGTAAAGCATACACTTAGGCGCATTCTTGACAGTCCAGAGATGCGGTTAGACAGGCAGAAAAACAGACAGAATGTAGGTAAATGTATATGATTAATAGGGTGGAAGATATTTCTATCAAATACAAATACAAAATTCTCCTTTTGTTTGTCGGGTTTTATATAAAAGTAGAGATTTTAGTCTGGTTTTTAATAAATATTCTCTTTTTCTATGACATATCTAGAGATTCTCTTATTTTAATGTGTAACTAACTAAAATAGAGGCTCAAAATGTAATATATAAAACTTATACATATATTCTTATGGCCTACTTTATCAAAATTGAGTCTTTTAAATTGTTATAAAATCTCTCTTTTCAATCCATCTCAGATTGTGCTAAATATATTCATTTACACAACTTTTTTTTTTTTTTGGTCTGCAGCATAAATTTGATTTCGATTCGCTTTCCATTCCAATCTAAAGTTTTTCTTCAATGTGATTTGCAAAAGTTTTTATATTAATTGTTGAAGGTCGCATACTTTTGAGGCACTTTTGAGGCACTGTGTTTCACTCTCAGTTCTCGACTTTCTCAGACTTTCGCTGTTGTTGCTGCTCATGTACATAATTCAAGTTGTTGCACATGCCGCAAATGACACTCGAGCAGGCGGCAAGCAGTCGTCCTGCAGAGTGTCCTTGCCGAGCACAACATGAAAGCAAAAAGGCGACAGAAATTAAATTAAAACGAAATGCATGCAAAGTGCCAGCCAGCTGGTTGTCCTGACGCCCGACATCGCAGCTCTTACTGTTTTAAGTTAACTGGCAGAGTGCTGGCTGGATGAGGGAAGGGGGGCCAATACACATGCATTGTAATTAAGCAATCAATGGCATAATTATCGCCACATGAGAGTCACTCGATTTATTAACACGCCCAGAGCGCTGCATGTGAACGACAATTTCTGTAATTTAAATACGAAATAACAAAAGACCACAAAAATGCTCTGGAGATCAACCGAAAGAGGGGAAGGGAAGAGGAATCAGAGGTTAAGTGCCACAGATACCGCCACAAGTCAGTAGCAGTCGCGTCACAAAGCGACCAAAGAAATGCAAAAGGAGTTGCAAACAAAAGCAGTCCAAAAGGCGGCCTCAAGTCAAATTTGAAGTCAACGGTCGACAGACTTAGAAGCCAAATTAGTCAATTGTCAAAACGATTTGATTTCATTTAAATAAATTATTTGAAATATGAAACTTTTCTTAAGTGGTTCGTTTAATTGGGTAAATGACCTTTTACTCGAAGAAGCCAAATGGACATGAATTCTACAGTACTTTCTATAGAAAGGGACACTTTTTTTGTACAATATTTAAGAGTCTACTTAATGTACGTAACGAATTTTTTGATATATTTAATATTTGAAAGATATCTATTACTTTAATTATAAAAAAATGGTTAATATATATATTTGTGTTTATAATCTTTCAACTTTCTTAGACGCAACCAATTATTTATTATCTGTACTAATTATAAGTGCTCAGCACCCCATTCAGTTTGGTTGCTGACCCAGCTGCGATTGATTTTTGTAAAGGGTTTCCAGCGGATTTTCCTCCCATGCGGTCGGTTGCCTTTACAGTTTCCATCCATTTGGATGCCATAAAGTCGGATAATAAAAAGAAAATGAGAATCAGCCACGCGTTGCAGCTTAGCCAAAGAGACGAAGCATTCAATTTGATGACAATTCCGTAGATGATTTGCCGGTTGCCTCAGCGTTTGGCATTTTTTAATATCCTGTGACTCGGGCATTTTTCTTTGCTCTATATACTCTCTATATATATATATATATATATGTATAAGTATATGTACATTTTTCCTTATTTCTCTGTATTTTTTGCGGGTTGTGCAACTCGTAAAAGTGGAACTGTGGCAGCTGAGCTCATCGCTTTGATGTTGTTTCCACCAGCAACAATAACAATTTAAGAATTTCAACCCCATTTTCAGCACGTCAATCCATCCCCCACCCCGTCAGGATGCATTTTCCCTATTGCGCTATTTGTGGCTTTTATTTTTATTCCTCCTAATCGCATAAATCGTCAAGAATGCGTAATAATCTAATCGTCATAATCGTCGTTCTCAACGCAAATCTCCACATGGAATATGAGTTCTTGGTCGTATCTCTGACTTTCTATCTAGCTGCATTTCTAGTGAAATCCCACAGAAGGGTAGCAGCTAGACAAGGGATGGATAGAGGAGGGAGGATTGGGTGGTCTTAGCCTACTTATGACTTCAATGGTATAAAATTGAATTATGCGCCCATCTCGTGTTTGCAATTTTTAAATGTTTTTGATGACATTTTTATACTCGTTTGCCATATACATGTTTCCTGTATACATATATTTATGTGCGGCTTTGTGCCTCTTAAGACTTAAGCACCAACTGGGGAAATCACTCGAATTGCTCAACGAGGACTTTAAAAACAGTGGGGTTCACTTCCTTAGCTTGGGCTGTTGCCTTTGGTTTAGTCGAATTTAATTGCAGCGATGAAAATTCGCTTATTTAAGAATTATTTACGCTTATGTTGATTTAAATGTATTATATTATATTAAGTACTATAAAAATACAAGTACTATCTAGAGCTGAATATCTGTTAGAATCAGATAAATTTACTAGTAGATACTACGTACATTTTATACCATTACGAGTGGGTAAAATATAAAGGAACTAATCTAATATTAAGAGTGATTGCTTCGATATAAATTTACTTTACTCTTTTATTTTGTATTATTGTTATTCATTAGTTAATATATTGATGAAAAATAAACACAATGCTAGATATTTGAATTTGTTGTGGCTACAAATAGAGTTTCTGCTGTTTGGAGAGAATTAAGTTGCATATTAAAAGTTTTTAGTGTATTCTAATATTAACAGAATAACTTTCTCAGAGTATTTAAAATTGTGTGTGTCTGACTGTTTAATTTTCACAAAATATGCATCACGTTCTCTGCGGTTTTTGTTTGCAATTTCAGTTAATCATTCGCTGTTTGTTTCCGTCTCTCGCTCTCTTTCTTTTTTCACTGCCTGCTGTCTCTATCAAGCTTATTTATTCATTTTGAATGCAAAAACATTTCATGTACGTTTTATAAATAATTGCAAAATTTTCGATTTGCACGCTAATTGCAATTTTGGCATCGCTTTTGGGCACAAACTCGAATCAAATTATTGTCTTTGTTGCTGTTGCAGATGCTGCTTAAAAACAACCAAATTCTTGCTTACAATTCCGTTACACCCCTGGGTAGATAGTTAAGCCCGTGCCCCGTGACGCTGCCTGCCCCTTGTGGCATGTGAGTATTTGAGTTACATTGATTTGTTGACTTTAGCGCTTGCAGCTAATCGAAAACAAATGTACAAAAAGCAGCACACACACATATACATTTGCCTGGTAACAAAGGGACTTTTGCAAATGCGTTGATTTTGGCTCATAATTAACGCAAAACTTTGGCAAATTGGCAAACAGACGGCGGGACAAATTGACAAAATGTTGAATGCAGCAAACAGACAGACAACAATTGACAATTACCTTTGTATGTGAAATGTGTGTGGGAGTGTGTCGTGTGACTGTGAGTGTGTGTGTGTAGTTGCCAGTGGCATTTGAACATGTTGAGCATGTTGTGTTGTGTGGGCGTGGCGTGGAGTATGTTTTCTGTTCTGGCAATTTGCCTTTGGGCGCACGCGAGTTCAGCAATGTTCTATGCGGTTTTATTATTGCAATTGAGATGAAAAATAAATATTTCAATTACCGCGCAAACAAGCAGAGCGAGAAGCGGGTAAAGGGAGCGATGGGGGAAGAAGTACTATGGTAGGGATAGATAAATGATGTTGCCCGAATAGCAATACGACAAATACAAAAATTCAATTAATATGCTAAAAGTAAATTGATATTTGCATTCATTGAATTCACATTATTCGCTGTATTACATAATATTGTAATATAATACAATGCGGCCACAAAAGCCCATGAATAATATATTTAAAAGCAGCAAATACCAACAATAACGACAGCAACAACATTTCATTTAAATTTCTGCATTTGCAATTTAAATTTATATTTGCAACACTTTTGCCGGGGCAGCCACAGCGCATTTTAATCGAATTAAGCTAATTGCCATATCAAAAGCAGCTGCGCCCCCAAAATCCAGCCAATGCCTATGACGAGACTGAGTCTCATGGAAAACTGATTGAAAAGTGATGGAATTTGCAATGCTAATGTTGAAGGACTCGTATGTGTGTTTACTATTACTATTAGATGTTCCACAAATCGAATTAAACTGTGGAAATTCAATATGGCGAGTGTTTCTGGAATGTACAATCGCAAAAATGAATCTTAAATGGTTTGTTGAACGCTCTATAGCGTAATTTCAAAATTCGTTGCCTACTTTTGAGCGCAATAACTAAATGCTTATGGAAACGATATTTATAGTATGTTTTGTGTTCATAAATTCAATTAAAATATGAATTTATATCAAGTCAACAGAAGTTTATTTTTTATTAAACGCTACCAAAAATAATACTACATTTGAAAGCATTTCAAACTTTTATTTTAGGTTGTTAGAGATTTGTAGAACATCAATGAATAAATAAAACTTGAAAAGTTAAATGTTAATTATAGACACTTGAATATATTTCATATACTTCATATACTATAAATTTAATTAAGAGTTAATTAATAAGCTCAACGAATAAATCGAGCTGTGTAACTAACTGCCTCGCTTGCATATGCCTATCTTTTGGGGCATGCAACACTTTGCAAATAGTTGAAATATATTGAATCTGACTGGCGTTTACCTTTGCTAAGCTTTAACCCAATAAATTCTAGAAATAACAGCGAAAAGTTTTACAAGAATAGCCTTATCTTCTTAGACAGAGTTCTGTTGAGTTGTAAACTATGCATAGAGAGACAGATTAGAAAAAACATTTCGACTCGGTCTATTGAAGGCAAATATTTTGGCTGAGGCCAAAGATGTGATTGTCTGTTGCCTGCTGCCTTGGACTGCTGCCTGCTGGCAGTTCATATCTTCCATTTATCAATACGTAGTTCAAAATACATGTTGCTCGTTCCTCACTGTCCATTGCCGAGCAATTTGTTTGATTAATTTGAGCAGGCATTGAGTGAGAGAGAGAGAATACGAGTCTGAGTTTAGAGCGACCTTCATTATGTAAATTGTATGCGAAATTTAAATAATCATCTGCAATTTAAATGCAGAGCAACACTTTCGTGTTCGAGCCCCAAAAAGCCTCGACAATTAATCGACGTCGACGTCGCGGCCTGGAAATATGCCAAATGGTGCGCCTGATGTTCATTTTCTATTTTAAGTCTGAGATAATAACATATAATATAATTTGAGTCTGAAGCTGCTGTTCGCATTAACTGCCTACGCATTCTTGTATTTGTATTTATATTTGTTATGCGTGCAGCCAGCTGCCATAAATAATTATTCATATTTGTATAAAATACACACAGAATTTAATTAAAAATTGTTTCGCCCCGGCGAAGAGTCGAGTTGTGTTCAGACATAGCAACAGAACCATAGAGACATAGACACTGATATCGAGCTCAACAACTGTGGAACCCTTGGAACTTTATCTTCATATTGTTGTTATTGCTATTTTTGCTGTTACCCTACTGTTGTATCTCTTTGTCTAGAACTCGCCCTTCGAATGGTTGTTCCGGTCCAGTCTTGCTGCTGGCAGTCTCTATGCCACTTTTGGCTCATAATAAAATTAAAACGAAATGAAACGAAATGAAAAAGTAATAAAGTCCTTATGGAAAACGCCAGCGATGCAAGAGAAAGTACTATGGCAAAGAGAAAGTGAGAAATCTACGACTCCATGCCAGTGTCCCACTGTCCAAAACACAGTGAAAACATCACTTCACTCCTTTCACTCCCTTCACTCCCTGCACTCCTTCGTTTCGCATTCAATTCCAAACTCGGACCCCAATGGGCAGACTGAGGCAGTGTGGGGTGCAAAGAGAATGAAAGACCGTGTTGCTCGCTGCTAACAACCCTTCAAAAATTCTACAGACACACAGTGTAATCATTGAATGGTGTATTTGGGTATATGGGTTATAATCACAATAATGTGAAAGTTAGTTAGATTGATAGATAGTTGAATAATAATAATGGGATCTTAGGAAAGAAATGTTTGTCTATATATTTATATTTATTTTAACGTGTAAAATATAATGTGTAATGTGTTTAGTTAGATAGACAAATACCCAGTTGATAAGAATAATATCTTGAGCTTGATAAAGCTAAACAGATATCTATATTTATGAGCGATTAGAAATATTTGATAACAATTGGAAGATGGTTGAATGTCTTACTCAAAATTGAATGTAAGGGAAGTAGTTTGGTGTGGATTTAGGTACTACAATTTACCAAAACATTGGCAAACCATGCCAAGCCAATGAAAATTGTTAAATATTTAGAAATAAATTCAACCCAAGGAAATTCTTTTAATTACCTATATAATCCTTCTGCAATTCAATTTGCTGTTAGTTAATATTCTAGACAACATAAGGAGTATCTGCTAGTCGCTTAGATCCAAATTGCTGCTCTCTTAATTATTCCTGGCATTGTTATTGCTACTTGACGCACAAACAGCTTTTGCTTTTGCTAAGTTTTTAACTTTTCAGCACAAATTTCTGAATGTTGAACACTTGTAAATGTGTATTTTCGGTAGCCCTGCATGGGGGGGGGGGGGGCGTGACAGAAGAACAGGGCTGGCTTGTCTGCTTGCCTGCGCATAATTAAGCGGACTTCTGTCTCGACTATTGTTATGAAATATTTAAGCTGAAGTATCTTTCTCACAATTTATCTATGGCGCTCAGCTTGGCATAAATTCGTCACGAGTTGAATTGAGCTCGGGAAGGGAGGGAGACTGCATATATTAAATCATTAGAGAGTGTCTGAGCTACGTTGAACTACCTGACAGATATGCTCAAACACTGGGATATCAAATCACAAGCAAGTAAATCAGCTGAAACCGAGCACATGCGACGTGGTTACCAGCTCACAAAATTGTTGCAATTACCTCCCCACTAAGCAAAGGACAATGCGAGTTTGGGCCTCGAAAATTTCCATAAGCACAATGCCAAATGATGCCAGTGAGGAGTGAGGGGGGGGGGGTGGGGTGTGTGTGGAGAAGTACGAATTTACGGGGTAACAACTACAACGCCTGTCAAAGGCAGCGGCGACGGCGGCTGAAAAGTGCCCGCTGTCAGAGCTGCCACAGTTACCCGTTGCCCCGGCAAACATGTCATGCATATGGGCATGAAAAGGAGAAAGGGAAGGGGAGGGGAAAGTACGATGGGGACGCGGCGTGGCAGGGCGACAGACGTAGCAAATGTCCAGAGGGGTGCATACATTTGTGAGATTTACGAGCTGTCGTCTCTCACATATAGAGGTACTACAACAGAAGCTGCCGCTAGGCAAACGTTCGATGAGCTGGATAGAAAGGAGACAAGGGGTGTGGCAGCAGGGAAAGGTGTTCACTGGATGACGCACAATGGCCAAATGTTGTCAACGCAATCAGCGACAGTTCGTATTTGCCCCATGTTGTTCTTGTAGTTAGTGGCAACAGAAGTGGGCAATATAAGGCTTTCTGAAAATTCTAAGAATGTCAGTCGAATGGATCAAAATGCGACTCAGTGTGGGTGGTTTTGTCTCGGTGGTTTGGGTGGATTGCGAACCTCTCCACAATGTGGTATGCTTCAAATTGAATTGTGCTAAACACGTGACCGGGCGTGGGCCAGAGTTGCCTTGAATTGGCATTGAGATTGGACTTGGTTTACAGTCTTCTTTTCCGTCCCGGACTCGGATCCGGCGTGGTCGGCTGCCATGTCAATAAAGTCAAAATGAATGACAGGATTACAAACAGTCCACAAGTGGCATCATCTCTGGCGTTACGGAGAAGCGACTTTGATGAATTCCATATTAAAAAGTGTAACAAAATGTTTTGAGGGTTGACCAAAGACGACAACAAAAAAAGCAGGGTATAAAAAATAAAATATACACAAAATGTAATTTGCGTAAAATGAATGCCGAGTTGTGTGTGTGTGGGTGTGTCTTGTGTGTGTGTGTGTGTGTGTGCTGGGTGTGCGCATACAATTGCACAACACTGTCTAGTGGCCTGTGCACAATCAATTCCCAAATCGCATTATGCTGTGAGCTTCAGCTGCTGGCAAATTGCTTGGCGGCAGCTTCCCAGCAGCTGCCACCCCCTGCAGCATCTACATCGACCCCCCCCCTCCCTCCACCAACCCCTTCTCTTCGCCTCACTTCATTTCACATTTTATGTGCGTCAACATCAGCAAGTCACCAAGTGCATTGCGTGCCAAATGGTTTACGTGTCAGGCGCCAACGACAGCTCCCCAAGTCTTGACTCCCCATCACTTGGCATAGTCTACATTATGGCGCTGGCTGGCTGGCTGCCTGCCTCCGTTGCCTGCCAGCTTGCCACCAAGCTGTGGCACGAACCGCTTTGCATTGTCCACATTTAGATCGAAAGTTTTGCTTAGCTGCCAACCGTCCCCAATTCCATCTCCATCTCTATCTCTGACTCCATCTTACGCTTCAGCTTCAGCTGCTGTCGCTGACTTTGTTGTGTCGCCTTTCAGCATCGACTTTGTCATCGAAATTTGATTCCAAACATTGTTGCAGTCAGTCAACAAAATAAATATAGGATTCATCGGGTCTCTTGCCGTTATGATTGCCATTTGAACTAAGAATCAACGTATCAGCAAACTAAATTCTACCCCCGCAATCCATTCAAAGAATTATTGTCAAATTTTGCACGAATTGAATTAAAATTTGTAGCTAATCGATTTTAATCGAAAACTTTTATATGCAGATATGCCAATTGAGCTACTTTGGTACCAATTCTCTATGAATTTGTTAATAATTGTCTAACAATTTGAGAGTTAAATAAAAAGCAAGGATTAAATGAGACTAGATGATAGAAGCTAACTGAAGAGACTGCTTATACTTATTTGTAATTTTCATTTTAACTATATTTAAGATACTTCAAGAGGGGTTTTAAGAGAGTTATCTAAATTCAACATTCTTGTTTATACCTAGACACCATTTTCATTTAATTCAATCCATTTGGATTTTATATCTGCACCTTCCAATGACAAATGCACTTATAAATTCAACCACTCTTGTCTTATTTCACACCAGACATCGTCATTATTAGGTTTCTTGTCATTGGCATTGTCAACTGCTTCAAATCGAATGCTCAATTTATAATTCATTTGCACTTTGAAGTTCTATCCACAATTTTTATAACAATATTGTGCATATTTCATGGATTCGTCGAGTTTTTCAGCTCGTTCGTCAGCACTAAATGCATTCATAAATAATGCAGCAATGTGGGGCGTGAATGTCGCTTCCCATGTTGCACACAGCTATCTCTAGTTGGGAAAATCCTTAGAGGTTGAGTGAGGTTGTGGTTTTCTTATAATATATATATTTATTTTTGCTAGATATAAGTTATGGTTGCATGTTGTGAATAGTTTTTTATTTATTCATTGGTGTCTCTCAGATTAAAATGATCAAATTTAAACTTATTTTCAATAATTATATATATAGTATTCTAAGATATTGACAAAGAAAGATACATTGGCGAATTCCGAATAGAAAACAAAGGCAAAATTATTAAGAATAAATTTAATGAGAAGAGAAAAGAATATACTATATCAGAAATATATTATAATTTGTGTATACAAATTAAGATTAAGATATCTGTAAAAACATAGAACTTCTGCAAAACTTAATTCAATTTTCGAACTACTATGATGCCTACTGTGTTGTAGGTATACAGATGTAACAACTGTAACAAAATATGAAATATGTCTACCTTTAACATAATTCATTTTGAAATACAGTACAGACTGAGTTTAATTAAGTCAGAAGTGATGAAGTATATCTATCATCTACAGCATATTCCAATTACTCATCCCCTTTGCAGAACATTGAATGAGTTACAAATTGTACGTGATGGAATTTCTAGTTGAGTACAATTCCCAATCAGTTAAAGAGTTGCACAAAGTTAAGGGGAGTTGGGGGGGCGTCACGGAGATTGTGGCAATCGGAGCTGCACAATCATTTTTAGTGAGTTTTCCCCGATAAGCGTTGCCAACTTTTGTCGTTGCCCATTCAGTTGGCATTGTCGTTGTAATTTCCACTGTTGGCTAAACACAAAGTTTGTCATGTGTTGCAATTTGCCAAAGGCTGCCTACAACCGTGTTCAAAACGAAGAGTGCTACACACACTAAGTAGTGGCAGTAGACGTTGGGGTAAGGGATAATGGGGTGTGGGGTATGGGGTATGAGGGTGGCATGTATAATGCATGTGCTCAAAATGTGACCAAAAACCCGCAAATACAGTGTGACGACTGCAAAGGACGACAATGAGGACACAGATGTCGATGAGGATGAGAGCGATGGCTGTCAACGCAACTTCGATGCCGAGACAATGTAACTCAAAAGTAGATACATTGTAACTTCACCAACAACGACGGCAACAACAAATGGCAGCGAGTTGTGCAACACTGTGGCATGCAGCGAGCAGCGAGTAGCGAGTAGAGAGGGAGGGGCCAGGCACAAACTGCAATGACTGTGCGATTATGCCAATGGCAGCGACGTCTAAAACAAACGATTTGTCACAGTAGCAACAACAGCAGCAACAACAACAACAACAGCCTGCGTTTTATTGCCAGCGAAGAACCGCAAAAATTTGCCCAAAATGCGGGCAAAGGGAGCGAGTTGAGTTGAGTTGAGTTGGCCGAAGGAGTGAGGGTGGGCAGTGGGCGGTGGGAGGTGGTTGTGGACTGCCTGCCACACGCTGAGTGGCTGGCCCTGTAGCATGTAGCATGCAGCATGTAGCCTGCCTTCGATTTCAACTCAAACTCCTCGAAAGAACATGACACCGTCCACCAGGCAGAGACATTCGTCTCAGTCCCAACGTCCGCCAGCTGCAAGTGACAGTAATTGTTTTATTGACATTGATTGACATGGCCAAGGCGAGGCGAGGCGAGGCAAGGCAAGGAGAATTTGGGGCGTGGCAGCCGCCTCGACAAGTCAACCCAAAGACAAACTGCAATGCCACTGCCAACGCTGTCGCTGTTGCCAATCTCAATTCGTATCCCAATGTTTTCTACCAGCTCAAAAATGAGCAAAAGATTTCAATTTCATTTTGATAGATCGCATTTTCGGTGTGTTATTGCGAATCTTCTATAATGCACTACGTTCTACCCTATAATCCAGATAAATACTAATATATTTCTTGTTACAAAAAAGAGCTTAACAATTTCTTTGCATTTTTATATATGGAAAAAAAATACTTATAATTCTTTAATGATTTACGAAGATACTCGGCTTGAAAAATCGAAATTTAGCCATTTTATTTTATTTAAAATATGTTTATTTTATTTCATAATTTACTTTATTTAAAAATATTTTAAAGAACTTCCAAGAATTATCACAAAGTTTATTTATTAATAGTTTCAAATTGATAGCGCTGAATTAATTCTAGAATATACCGTTCATTGATTCTACAATTGCAGTTATATAATTGTAGAAATACAATTTAATCTTTTAAGTTTAATCTTATGATATATAAATTTCATCGTAAAATATTATAAACATTTATTAATCTTTTGGTTTATCATTTAGCTGTGAGTAGTTTATTTCATTGCACGGATTTTTAAGCGTTATGTATCAATAAGTTATTTATTATATAAATTATAAAGAACTTTATTTAAGAGCTAAATTTAATATGTGACTGTAATAATATCACAAACATATTTCAAGATTCTGACTTAACATTTTGCTGTGAATAATTAAATAAATTCCGAAATTTTTATAAATTATAAATAACTATATAAAATTAGTTCAATTGGATATATGGGTGTGATGATATCATGAACATGTTTCAAGTATGGGAGTAACTTATAAAATTAATAAGAATTTCTGCAAATTATTTAGCATAGTATAGAAGTTTATATACATATATATAGTTTTTACTTAGGTAAATTATAATTAAATATATTTTGACATTTTGCTATGGATACTTAAAAGAGGTTCCGAGTATAGTTCATTAGATTTTCCATTTTTCGAACTGCAAACTATTATTTTTTGCAAAAATAACTGTGTAAAATAATGTTTTGGGAATATATTCTATAAGGAAAAACCTTCTAAAAATAAAGAAATTAAAACCAACTTAATGATGAACTTAAATCAGATATAATATCAGGATATTTGGAATTCGTGCATTCTACAATAAATATCATTCCCCACGTTTTTTTTTTTCACTTTCTGACTTTGGCTGTCCATTTGACGCTTCGTCTCCATTGTTTACCCTTGTAAGCTGCTGATTAAACCCAGCAAAGCTGCTGCTGGTTCTGGATGCGACTGCGTCAGGAGCCAGGAGTCGATGCTGATGTTGCCAGGCTGCCAGGCTGCCTGACTGTCGAACGGTCGGGTTGTCGGACTGTCAGTCCGCCCGGCAGGAGGAATACATCAATTGCTGGGTGTGCCCAGCACAATGAATGCTGTGTTCCATTGTACTAAAGACAATTGTTTGATTTTCGATATGTTTTCGTTGGCCGGTCTGGTAGATGATGGTACTACTAGTAGATGATGATGATGCTGGGTGGAAAGAGACAATGGGTGGGACAGAACAGAAGGAAGTTGAAGAATTTTTGCTATCGTTGCACTTTTCATTCATTTTGCCTTTTGCTATTTGTGTTGCATTCGTTCGTGGCGGCAGAGAGGGGTACGGATGCGGATGTAGATGCGGATGAGGATGCGGATGCGGATGCGGATTAGTGCTTATGTAATGCACACATCAATCCAAGGCAGCAGCTGCTACAATGTCGAATTTCTAGATATTTCTTTTCGCTTTGATATCCATTACGAGCTCTCATCTTGCTTATATTTCGGGTTGTTATTGTTGTTGTCATGGTTGATGTTGCTCTTTGTAATTGCTTCATATTAATTATGAAAGCGCATTGGCAACAGAAATTTATTTGGCTTATATTTCGATTTCAGTGGCTTCAATATTCTCAGTCTTGTAGTATTTTCATTTTGGTTAGTTCTCGTTTCCAGCATTTTGGGCTGAACTCCCCAGAGCAACCGAATTGGAAATGAAATGCGACGCTTAATTAGTTTTTCGCTGCTGACCAATCCGAATCATTGTAATGATGACGCAGACAACGAGTATGACTTTTGCCCCCTACACAATTAGGACTTATCAGACACACACAGACAGAGACTGGCAGAGAAAGTGTGAGTCCGAGAGAGAGAGAGAGAGAGAGGGAGTGAGAGATTCATATACTCTTCTAGAAAGCGGGTTGTTATCTATCTTCTGTAATGCAATTTCTCAACAAAGAGGCATATTGCATGCCGATAAATAACACTAGATAAACAATTTCCAGCGAGCTAATCTCTAAACTCAATAAGAAATACAGCATTGCTGTTGATTGTAAACATCGTAAACTTTGCTGAATTTCTAAAATATTCCACAAAAAAGAGTTAAACAAAAATGAGAAGAGCATAGACAACAATCGAATATAGAAATAATACTACTAAGGATACAAATTCATAATGATATATTTCTAATTAATATTTATTTTAATTTATAAACATTGAACTTTTGTATTGTCGATTTTCCAACAATAACAAAACGCTGCAGGTCTTCAAAGAAAAGTATTTTGTTTATTATGGGATTGCTTATACTTATGCATACATATATTTTAATATATCGTTCGAAATTAATATTGCTTGTATCGAGAGTAGCTTGTTTGCGATAGTCTGGCAACACTGGACAGCGACTGTTGATGTGGAAACTGTTTATTGTTTAAATATTATGATAGAAATGTAATATTGACAAATCGGTCATATTAATTATTATATTATAACCAACAATTATTAAGTAATTGATTTAAAACAAGTTTCTTAATAGTTATATTCTTTATTAATAAAACTTGCAGCAAATTGTTATCTTTTGATATACAGTTAATATCAAATCAATATCAATTCTACATTAGCCAGTAGCACTCAGCTTTTCACACAATGTATAGCTTTCAGTGTAGCCTTCAGCATTTTTGCAGCATAATGTATAGCGCCAACAGCGGCCGACAGGGCAAATTAGATTATTATATGCGCTTTCGTTCGACGGTAGAGTGGACGGACAGACGGACAGACAGACGGGTAGGTGTCAATCGACTCGGCTATTGATGCTGTTAAAGAATATACTATATACTTTATAGGGTCGGAGAGACCGCTTTATGCCTTTTACATAAATTTGCACAAATTCATAATTCAAATCAAATAAATATTGTATAGAAACCAACAAATGTCTCTTCACAATTAAATATATATGATAATCTTAAATATCTGTTGATTTTTATTTATTTTTGATAAAGCAGTTATATATCAACCTATTATAATCTACTTGCTTTCCATTTACGACTTATAAAACAAATAAATTCTTCGCTAGTTTAAGGCATTTCCATGAATGTGCAGCGTTATCTCTATTTGTTGCTGAAATTGCTTAAGACGCAGTTAAACTCATTCAGAGTCTTCCGAATATTCACAAAAAGTATAAAACCAATGAAAACAATGCAAAAATTAAAAAATTAAAAAATACAGCAATTTCAAGTAAGTGTGGGGAACTAGAAGCCTCGACAAGAACGACAAGAACTTTTGTGCTGATAACACGAAACGGCAACAGGAAGTGTCCGGAACAACAACAAGTGCAGTAAAAGAAGAACTACAGACATGTGTATAAAGTGTAGAAGGGTCCACTGGCCTCTTCTTACCACAAACTAGTGGCAAGAACAGAAACAAAAACGAAAATGCCGTCGAACGATAAAGTTGCCGTCTGTGAAGCCATAACTTGGGTGCATAAATCTTTCACGGGGTTTCGTTTAGGCATAGAGCAATGTCAGGTGACATCTTTGGTGACTGGTCATAGTTAGGAGTCCCTAGCCCGCGTCCAGATCCCCAGACAGGCACTGCAGCAAAGCATAATAAATTGCAGCTATGGCATTATAAATATTCCAGCTCACCAACCCACTGGACAAAGTTCCCTTCTCCTTCTTCCGGCGAAGGACTGACTTGTTGGCGTTGGTCTGTTGATAAGCATCTGGGCAACAATTTCGCACATGACCAATGCATGAAGATTGCAACTGCAACAGCAACAGCAATAGCAACAGCCACAGCTAACTGAAATGCTGGTGACACAGATAAGAGGAACACAGCAGCAACAACAAGTGCTTATCAATGAAAAAAAATACCATTAAATAAAAGTCGACGATAGAGTTGCCCTTAAGCAAAGAAAATAAGTTACTTACGATATATTAAATAACAAATTTATATTGCTTGTAAGAGTATTCTAGCAAGTAGTTAAGATACTTGTATTATTTATTTAAATTATTACAATTTCAGCTCGATAGGAAACGCAAGTCTGACATTTTACTTCAGAAAATCATAAGCAGAATAAAATGTGTTGATCACCAAAATCAATCTACTCAATTTACTCTTGAATGTAATTTTAAAAGTATTTTGGGAAAGTTTTATAATTTAAAATGAAAGGAGAAGGTGGAAATTTACATTTGCTTTTATAAACACATAATACAATAGACATTTTGGCACTAAATAACAACTTATAATTCATCGATTTATAGATTTCATAGATTTCAAAAATAATAAATAAATTATATAAATAGTATATATTATATTTAAGAGTTGATCTCTTGAAAAAGTCTTTATATACGACTTTCCAAATTCAGAAGAAAGTTTAAATATCAATGGCAATGAATGGAGGATGATACATTGCTCGAAGAGATCCCAAGTATTTATCAGTTGTCAAATTAATAAATTGCAATTGATCAAGTCAAACTTAAATATATTTAAATTTATATTTTTAATGTTAACACCTAAAACAGATAAATACAGAGATGCAATCAAAGTGTTAGCTAATCTTATTGACATTTGAGTTAACTTAATATTATTATTATTTAATGACGTTGTTTATTATCTATAAATCTTATCAGATCTTCTTATTAAGTTTATCATTCTTATAGAAATTAATCTTCACCCTTAGTTTGTCAACTACATGACAAACTTTGCCATCAAGCTACATAACTCTCAACAAAAAACAGTTTCATGTACAGGTTGTGAAATGAATTTTCAAATTTTTTTCTCACCTTCTGCGTGCGGTTTTCCATGTTGAATGTTGTATGTATTATAGTATGTAGCTTGTGGCATGTGGCATGTTGCAAAACTTTCAGGTGGCCAACTAAAAAGTGTTAAATGGAAAACAATAATAACACGGTTGGGCAATGGCTTTTAGGTTGGAGGACAAAGGGAATTCTCATTCCCATTCCCATTCCCATTTCCAGGGACAAGCCCATTAAACTGGTAACTGGTTACAGTGAAGCTCCGGCTCAGTGGACAATATATGCGGCGAGGACAATAAATTAATGCGATTTATTGCGGCGATAAGCGCGAATGGAAGTGTAACTCGGATTGGGATTGTGTTTGTGGTGGAGAGGGCGGTAAAGCTTGCCCCAAGGGGCTGTTGCATGGGGTGCGTCTTCTTGTGTGGGCTTGCCACAAAGATAGCGGGTATACGTGGCATGCAAAAATGTTAAATGTGTATGCCACATGCGTGTCTTTCGTCAAGCGACTTGAAATTTACGATGCCACACCCCCAAATCTGCCCTTTAAGACCCCCGCCTCCCCAACCTGGCCCCGCGATAAGCAGCCGTACTTCATTTTTAATTAGGACTCAATGCGCATTAGGAAAATGCCCCAAAAGCGTCTCGAGGCACGCCCCTTTTGTCTACATAACCCTGCCCCCGCTGGCTATTAGAAGTCTACGTCGTCTGAATATTTCCTGTCTTTGCATCCGCATCAAAATGCCATTTTAATTAAAAAAATTTTCGTCAAATGATGTGTGAGAAGTCGATAGAGCAACGGGCGCTAAATCACAAAGGCAAACAGGATAAACACAAGGATAAGGGATGGGGTAGTTCACAAGGGATGGGGGATTGCTAAAGGAGCTGCTAACACTGACAAGGGTGTTTGCCTCACACCACAGAAATAAAAAATACAACAAAAATGAAAACGAAACGAAAAAAATTCTAAAATCCGCGCAATTGGGCAAACGCTTTTCCTAGTGCTGTGGAAATCTTGTGAAAATTTGTTGAGCGTGCAAACTGCGCTGCTGCTGCTGCTGCTGGTGGTTGCCCTCGGCTTGTGGGGTTGAGAGTTGCGAGATGCGAGTTCTCCCCCAACTGTCTGTTGGCCAGCAATAATTGCATGAAATGCCCAAAATGTGCTGAGTGCCGCACAAAACGGTTTACGGAGCAAAGGAAAATGAAGGGAAGTGGCAGGACTGTACAGGGAAGTGAAGGGGAGTGAGCTGGTCTGGCCAGACGTTAAGCCGTCGTCGTCGTCGTTGTTGCCGTCGCTTTGGCCAGCCACTAAATCACAACCAAAAGCCGCTGTTAAAACATGAGCCAGGCCCCGTAATGGGTGGTTGAGACGGCGGCGACAGCGACAGCAACAAGACGGGGCAAGTGGTGGTTGCAGCCGCAGCAGCACGACGTGCAACATGCCACGTGCCCCTTTTTACATGCAGCAGCAGCAGCAGCAGAGTGTAGCCCAAGGCAATGCCAACTGATACCCCTCAAATTTCATTACGAGATCCTTTCGAGTTGCTCGTTAACCATGCACTACTACCTCATCCATTATTCTACCCTAATCGATCTTGACAACCACGAAGAAATTTATCTAATTTCCTTTTTGTACGTAATAAGGTAAGGGTAATATGATCTCTTGATAAGCCACATCATTAGATGAAGTTTCTTGTAGCTATTCTAAAGATACTTTTATCACGATATCACGCTTTTTCATTGTATTTAAACTCTAGTTACTAAATTGTTCATAAAAGTATTTGCGTATATTCGAATTTTCTTTATAAACTTCTTGAACAAAGGAATTCTTTATGGTGTTGTCGAAATAGATTCAATTAATATACAATATATTAATAATAATATTAAATAATATTAAAGCATTCTATTTATAGCTAAATTTAGAAATCCATATAGCTGTTATCGAAATAGATTTGATTAATGTAGATATTTTACTTAAATTTTTGCATTTAATTTCTTGATTTGTATACATTCTGATATGTATACATTTATTTATTATCTTTTTACTCGTGTAGTGGTTTTTTTGGGATAAATCATTATTGTCATATTATTCCAAATAATCCAATTATCTTTAGACAGTTTATATATATTTATTTTGTCCATTTATTGTGAATTTTATAAAAATGCTTGCCATAAGGTCTGGCCAATAGCCTTATGTAGTAATTCTTTATTGTCATTTATAATATATAATATTATAATATTAATAGAAATAGAAGATCTTAAAGCTCGGTTACATTGCGTATATCCACGCCCATTTCCTCAAACTGCTCCTCATCCTCAATGTCTGAGGCATTACTACAGAGCGGAGCGGTCGCTTCGCTTCTCCCGATGCGATTCCCTCTTGGCAGTGCTACATTTTTCAGCTTGGCCAGCGTCTTTTGAAAACTAACCGCCTTTTCGATGGTACCGCCATTGGGTCGTCTCCAGCGATAAATTACACTGGCTACGATTATGATTATCATAATAGCCAGCATGAAGTACCACATTAGACGAGCGGGACTTGAGGAGTTCTGTTTCCCGAATTCTCCCTCGATATCTTCCGGATGAACAGCCCAACTGAACTTGGTACGATTATGTGGTGTATGATTGGATGCTGTGAAAAATAATATAATTTAAGTTGAATCGCACTCGGAGTTAAGATCAATTATATACTAATCCCTATAAGATAAATATGTTGAAAACATTTTATATCATTGTATAATAAAATGTCTGCAGTCTCTAAAGAATTGAGTGAATGTAGTAATTATTTTCTCTTGTTTAAAATAAGGTATAGAAAAAATTAACATTATTTAAAATGATTAGCACATTTTCCACTACATTGTTCTCAGTAAATTATAATTTAATTACATTGAAAGATTCTCTAAGAAGTTCAGAAAGTCATCTGCTGTGATCTTAGAAGTTCATCTGCCCACAATTTAGCTCTAAGTTCTTTCAAGAAATATAAACTACTTGTTTGATTTGACTGACTTTCTCTTTAAAATAATTTATCTTGCTATTAAGGTTAATATTGATTGGTTCTGGTAAATTTGTCAAACTAAAACCTAGTTCCAGGCAGATCAATCTATGTTCCTATTATGATTATTAAGATTACGAAAGATATTCTTTAGTTATTCTACACATCGTTTGAAATTGATCGGCTTAAGTTCTTGATATGAAGAAGTTCTTCAACTGTGTAAAATCATTAGATTTTCTAAAGAGAGAAAGCCCAAAAATATATAATTCTTCTAATTTACCTGATTTATCATGGGGTAGAGCAGTGCTGGAAGTAGTTGTAGCTTTAGTAGTAGTCGTTTTTGCTTTATTTGTAGTTGATGGCGTTGTTGTTGTTGATGTTGTGGTTGTTGTTGTTTTTGTTGTGGTTGGTATTTTCCTTGTTGTTGTTGTTCTGGTTGTTGTAGTGGTTGGTATTTTCCTTGTTGTTGTTGTAGTTGTAGTTGGTTTTCTGGTTGTCGTTGTTGGGGCTTTGGTTGTTGTAGTTGTCGTTGTAGGCGCAACTTTTTTTGTCGTAGTAGTTGTTGTTGGTCTTTTTGTCGTTGTTGTGGTTGTTGTTGTTGTTGTTGTTGCTGCTATGGGAATATTGGTTGTCTCTTCCTCCCGGAAAAGACAAGCACTGAGATAATCAGGACAACAGTTATCATCATCGACACACTGTTCATTACAGCCGCACGACATGATCAAGTAGATGCTCATCATTACATCATCGTCAGCTGCGGTCTTATTGCAACGCTTGCTGCAGCTCATCATGTCCCAGACAACGGGTTCCGCGGTATCCTTAACAGGCTCCTCCGTTGTGGTTGTAAGACCGCTTCCTCCGCACTCCCTGCCCGTCATCAAACGCACATCGTCAATGGCAATATCTCCGAAGTGATCTTCTGCATCGGTTGCCGTGAATACGATCTGAAAGTCCTGGGCCATCTCGTCGATGGAGATCGTGTGCTCCAGCCATTGGTTGCCCTGGTTGCCGGATATTTTAAACTTTCGGTAGCTAAATGTGAGAGAGAGAAACAGAGGGACAGAGTGTGAGCTTATCAGTGCAAAGCGGCATCCGCTTTTTCATTCACTTTCAACTTCAACATACAGTGCCTGATATTCCCACATTTCATCCAGTCGCATATCATGAGGTTTCACAGACACCACCAGAGTCTCGACTCCAGAGCCGTACATAAAATAATGGAAGCGGAAACAACACGCCGTCTTCAGACTCAGATCCCGTGAATATGTTGGCGAGACAAAGTGATGGACTCCCTGTCCAAATGAATTTGACTCCAACAGCATATAGTGTCCGCCGTAGGCATTTTGCAGGGTGTGATCGTGTCTTGGTCCCGTCCGATACGATTTAAAGTGTGCGACGGTGGAGACCCTACGCCAGGGCTGCGTTAAACCCAACCGAGTGGTCCAGCCACAGAGATCTTCGCTCTCAAAGTCACAGGCGTGACTCTGCGAATGATTGCGATGCCGACAGCCGCCCAACTGACGATCCCAAGTGTTGCCATTGCAATAGGCCAGGGAATTTCCAGCCACGACAAACTCCTCCTTGCAGATGACGACGGCTGTGAGGCCGCGTTGTAGCTCGATTTCACCATCATCCGGATCTGGGGGACGTGCACAGCCCGGCCCTGATTGAGATTAAAGTATAGTATGAGTCACCCAGAACACACAAATGATAACTTGCACACAATAACTCTCAATTCTCTCAGTGTACTGGTACTTACTGGCACAGAACGGTCGCTCGCCACTGAGCCGTCCATTTACTCCACAGATAAGTATTGCTCGTCCCACCAGGAAATAATTGTTATAGCATCGGAAGCGCAGAGAGTTGCGTCTTTGCAGTATGGATCCATTGGCCAGTTCATCGGGTCTATTGCAACGTGCCTCAACGTTTCCCAGTTGCAGTTGCAGCTGCAGCAGCAGCAGGAGTATCAACACCACTTTATTCCTACTCATCTGTAACATTCTAAACACGAACTAAGACTGAATTCAACTCGGCATATATGCTCATTGCTTTGTTTTCTCTTTCTCGACTGAAGCGATAAGTCGGAGAAGCGATAAGCCAGCTCTCAGTTACTCATTGAATGCCATAATAGTTTATATACTCAGTTTACATAATCACATACATAAACATATACATTTCCACATAAATATTCATTCATACATCATTCTTTTTGCATTGACTCTCACATCTATCGTATACTTAGTTACAAGTTTCGCTGATTATAAGTAAGGATTAAAAATAGTCGAAAAGTCTACAGTTGAGCGTACTGGAATGTGACAGCCCTGTACTTATTCTGTAGGAACTCATACACACAAATTCTATACAAACTGCTTCTACTCAGGATACTAGGCTACCAAGTTTGGTGTATCTAGCTCTTATAGGCTCTGAGAATTTCGTAATCATACAGAGGGATGGAAATGACTAAATCAAATCGTTTTTTATTGCTGGTTAAATATATTTATATATACTTTATGGGGTATGCCAGACTTCCCTTTGGTTATTACGCACAATACAAAGTATAAATAGAAGGAAACATTTAAAGTGAGGCAGCGCGAGTAAACATTGATTACAGTGCCTCAAAGCAGTGACAGCACATGCATTATACCAAGCGTATGAGATTGTAATGAAACACTTTCCACTCACTCTACGTGTAAACTCTTCATATCTTTTGCTAGCACTGTATTTTGTTGTGTAGTGTAGTGGTAATGTGTATGGCATTGATATCAGATGCAATTATGCGCATCTCCTGCAAGTGCAACTAAATAGCAGCAGCTTCTTCCTGTCAACTGTCGGCCTTAAATTATTGCCATCTCCTGCTAAATAATTGCATTGCCGGGTGTGCCATCTCTCCCCCTCCCCCTTCCATCTACTATCTTTCGCCGTGATTTATGTTTACTTCCGTTCAAGTCGGCAACTACTACTTGCAATCATGACTTCCCTTCCCTCATCGGACTTGCGTCCCGTGTTGAGATAATCAGTCAATATTGACAACTACTTATTGGCACTTCCGAGCCGCCATTCGCTGGCAATGAGGACACGTGACCAGCAGGCGCAGGTCCCTTCCACAGTTCCGGGGCACGTGCAACACAATTGGGGCTGTGGCAGTGGCAGTGGCAGCTTTGCAATTTTGCTTTGATTTTGCCACGCTTGCAATTCAAATTTCATTCATAATTAGAATCGCGATACGAGGGTTGCGCTTTCGGTTGGGTTTTACATTCAGCATCTCTGTCTTATCGCCAACGTTGCGACGACGGCTCAATTTATGGAACTTGGCGAAGGGACTTATAATCCTAGTCTCCCCCCTCGCTCAGCACCCCTTGCCAGCCACAGCATTGTTTAAACATTTGCTCATTATGATTATAACATTTATTAGCGCTACTGATTTTAAACTTCAATATTTGCGCTGAAATTACGCCGCTGGGAATAGATCTTTCAAAAGCCTCGCCGCGGCGTTTGATAACGCCAGTGAAATGCCGGAAAGCGTGTGCGAACATTTCCCTCTTTCTGGTTCCCATTTCCCACCAATTGCCCCTTGCCTCTTGCCGCTTCCCTGCTGGCCAAATAGCCCTGTGGTTGCACTCGCCCAACGCGGTTGCCAGACAACCGACCGACGTTGTAAGTCCAATCAGTGGCTGGGATTATCCTGGCCCACAATAAGCATCTGCTGCTGCCAGCACTTGGTGTGTGTGTGTGTGTCGGTGTGTGTGTGTGTGTGTGTAATTGGCCCCTCTATGCTCTGTTTCTATGCCAGCATCCATTCACAATGGCAACCAACAACAACATTGCAAAGTCCTGGAATTCACAATTCCCCAACTAATCTCTCTCTCACACTCTGTCCTCACATCATCTAGCACCATTCTGGCCATTTTGTACATTAACATGCATAATATTTATCTATAGAGTATTTAATTATAATACTTAGATATAAGTACTTACTTTATAACACTTATCTACTGTTTGTTAATAATGCAATCGTTTAGAAAATTATTTTCTAATCTAAGTACTATTATTAAAACAAAATATAATCATTTCTTAATTTTTTATACATTAAACTTACAGATTAAATATTCACAAATATATTCTATATTATTCTAAGTTGTGAAATATTATTTCTGGGACTCTATACTTCTTTTAAGATGCGTCTTAGTTTTATTATGGTTATACAATTTTCTGATTTTTTTTAAAGTGTTATAAGAGTACTTCCATTTATTTATTTCTTTATTTTTAACATTTATGAAAGACTAAAAGATTTACTTAATATTTTAATATTGTGAAAGCTTTGGGGACTAATTTCTCAGACGATACGCTTGCTTCAATGTAGAAATTTAAGGAACCCACAATAATATATTTATATTTTCATTATTATTTAATTTATTATATTTACATTCTTAGTAAAAGCCTTTATATATAATTTTATTAGTAAACAAAACGTTGAAAATATTTTATAATTTGTTTTTTTTTGTTAAAAAATAATTAAAGTTTGCAAAAAAGTTTGCATAACAAAATATTAAATTAAATTAAGTTAAAATATATATACTCGTATTAACACTTCTCGCATTTGATTGATATGCAAATGTTTGTTGATTGATTAACATTTTATATAGATTTTTTTTATGATGCCCATCGACCGAATTTAAAATATATTTTCTTTTATTTAAATGAAATTTGATTATATATATAAAATGTTTATTAATTTTAAAAGTTGCTGTATCTGACACTGCTTCAGTTTTTCTTTTTTTAAACGACCATATATATCTATTATATATATCTATTATATATATATATATTATCTATAACTATTTCTTTTAATTCACACTGTTATTCACTGGTTGCTTAGTTCGATTCTTATGAGTACTCGTATGTTATTCAAATGACCCGAGGGCTGGCCAAAGTTTCTTCAAGTTGAGGCTGCCACACGTAGAAGCTGATGCGATTAATGAATGTGCCGCAGTTGGGGGCACAAACCTCCAGCGAGTCACACACACACACACCCACGCACTTAAACATACTACAGTCACACACACACACACACACATTCATTGACAGTTGGGCAGACAAGAGGCAACTTCAAAGATTACGCAGATAATTAATAAAATTAAACACAAAAGCACTCAACACAGCATCAACCGCGACCGCAAGCCACAGTAGGAGTCGCAGTTGCTATCGCAGTCACAGGCACAGTCACAGCTGGCTGTCACCGTGACTCGAGTGGAGACAATAGTCCTGTGTAGCCTGCGGCAGCTTTGAGTCACATTAAGCGACCACTGGCAAGTCAAGGCTACCTTTTGGTCGAGGTCCAGTCACATTAATTACAAACCAATGACCACAAAGTTCGCACAAAGGACGACTTCAACTGTCTATCTGTGTATGTGTGTGGGTGTGTGTGTTATGTAATGGCTGACTAGTAGAGTCTATAGGTAAATTACTTGCTCGTATCTTTAATTTGTGTTAATTTATGAAACTCATTATGTGGCACAGTCAAGTTTCTGCCTCCGCGGCCAAGTTGCAAGTGCGTGCCTGCCGCAACCGCAATAGAAATGCCATTTCCCTGTCGAAAGCCAACTTCTATCCCTCCCTTCTGTCCCCTCATTGTGGCCTGGGTTGATCTCTTCACAAAAGTTGGTATTGCTCGGTCCGAAAGTTTTCGCGTAATTTCATTTAAAGTCCTCGAAAGTTGTTCGTAGAGGCAACAACTTGCAATTGTTGGCCCGGTTCGCGTTGAGTTTGTGGTTGCCACAGCTCCTCTTTATGCTGCCCCCGCCCCCTTCCTCCCATAGCTCCACTGCCTCGCCTCATTATCCTACTGATTTTTAGCACGAGCCTCTCTGTGGCGCAATTCCACGAATTTGCACCTACACATAAATGTGGCATAAATCCAATTAGGCGGCACCGGCAGCGCTTTAATTGACGTTGCTGCCGCCCTCGCAACGTGCCTCGCATGGGCGTGGCCACAACCCATCGGTATAGCTGAAGTGCTGCGAAGGGGGCGTGGTACATTCAGAATGGGCGTCTACTGAATGGCAGTAAATGAATTGCATATGCCGCTTTTGTTTGACTCGCTGACATATGAATGAATGCGACGTTGGGTCGCCAGGTCGACAGGCCGTCAGGTCGGCAGGTCAGCAGTTTACCAGATTCAAGTTGAATAGTTTTCCGTGGTACAATACAAACATAGAGCCACTGGCCTAGTTTTGTGACATGTGGCAAGCCCACAAACACACACATTTCAAATAATTGTAAGCAGCATCTGTTTCCGCAGCCCTATGAACTTGCCTCTCGTATTTCATTTACCATTTGACAACTCTTTTTCAAATGTCAAATTTCGAGGTCCTTTTTTTTTTTGATTTGATGTGTATGTGGACAACTGAACAGCACTGCTTCATTTTTGGCACCTGAATGGATTTCAAATTTAAATTCATGCCGGCATTTCGATGATGGACATGTGGGATTCAAACGGTTTCAATTTAAATTCATTTTGAATTTCTTTAGTTTCCGCAATATGTTTGTAAAGTTCTTGGAAATAGATTTATCTGAAACTTTGCGCAACTGTAGTTGACAAGCGAATACACTTTGACTTTTGTATTATATTATAAATGTAATATGATAACTACAAGTAATTATATGTATACCAAGCGAAGGAAATTGCGTGAGTGAGTCTATTCTTATGAGTTTCCATTTTAAAGTTATACTTCAACATACATTACCTCAGATTTATTTTAAATCAATACACAAGCATTAAGATGACTTTACTTACTTTATGTGATTACGATGTGGCCTCATCAACTCTGTTGACTTGCATTTGCAAACTAAAGTATACTTACGAGACATTTTCAATTGCATTGCTTCAACTAAATACATACATTCAACACTAATCTAGGGTTCTTAATTGATATCAAGGCTCTATTTGTATTACTCTTAGAGCAGCTACCATAAATGTTATATTCATTATGTACAGCACAATAGTTGATAATAAATATATACAACTACAGGCAGTTGATAGACAAGTGAAAGGCACATGTTGTGAATATGTGTGTGTGTGTCTATGGAATTATTGTCCGAGTTTAGTGAAGAGAAACCTTAATTGGGGCATCATTTACTAATGAAAGATCTAGTTAAAATATTTTGACAGCACAAGGCGCATACAGAAAATGAAGAGAAATTGCATGCCTCTTATGGAAAATAGTTCTGCATCCGTAATTAATTTTCTCGGAAATGTGGCACTCATCTTAAATGGCTGCTTAATGCTTAATTTCAATAATCGATTTCAGAGATGGTATACACACACACACACACACTGTAGTTAGTAGGACATTTGCCCACTTGTGCACCTTGCGAGTTTTCTGTTGTTCGCCCTGTCAACCCTGGTTGCAGCTGCTTAAACTGCAAGTGAAGCAAGTAGAACTGCAACAACAGCGGCAATTGCAACTGCAACTGCGACTGCAGAGTTGTCAGCGACGTCTGCGCACGGCATTAAATTAAAATGTCAAGTGTCGTGTTACTTCCGGCGCCAGAGTTGCCAACGTTGCCAGCCTTGTTGCTTGCCACTTCGAGTCAAATTGCATGCTATAAATTTTGTGCCAATCAAATTGTTGTTCTCGTTGTCGCTGTCGTTGTTTTTGCTGTTCGCTTTATTAATGTCGAAACGCGTTGCCTTTTTGCAGGCAAATCAAAAACTTGGCATTTCATTTAAATTCTTTGGTTTTGTTTGACTTTAGTTTCAACCACAAATTATGTTGTATTTTTCCCCCAAAAAATAAAATGATATAAGTGTGTGTATAAATATTTGATATAATTTTGAAAACAAACGTTGGCAAAAATATTTAATTGAAAATCGCAAATGCATACAAAATAGTTTACAAACTGTTTTATATGAACTGTTAACCCCCAGGGCAAAGGTTGCCATTGGTTGTTGTTTAAACTTTTAAATAAAAAGAATTTATGCCTGTTTTTTTTTGGAAATATATTTTTAATGGATTTTGTTTCATTTTGGAAATTAAAATATCTGTTTTCCTTATTTACAAATAATAAGTAGATGTATGTGTATATATATATATATATATATATATAATGTATGTATGTATATCATCGCTTTGAAGTGTATAATTTATATGGTAAAGATTCATTTCGCAGTTTTAACCTTTTCTAAGTTGTTTTGTTCTTTAACGAGATTTTCACTTGTGATGTAGTTGATTTTTTTGTAGTTTTTTTTTTTATTTATTTATATTTTTCTTTATTCGTAGTTTGTTGTGGCATTTGCTTTAAACACGTTTTGCTTAATTAGTTAGCTTACTAGTTAAATTCATTTTGAAATTGTTTAAAATTAACTACAATTTATATATGTATATTTAAGTTGCCGCACACTGCCTTATTTACTTTGTATATCAAGTAAATATATACAAATTACACATGTATTTACAATTAAATCTTAGCTACAAAAAATCGCCTCAATTTACTCAAACACAATTTCGCATTTTCTGTGCCGTCGTCAAAAAGTTGCAAAAAACACATAAAGAGAACAAAGAGTTGAACAATAAAATGCGATATGCGATAAAACAAACAGACATTAAATTTAAATTGTAATTATTATTTATAAATATATGTATATGTATAAAAAATAACTTATGTTTTGCTTTAACTTTACAAATTATATAA
>OY282580.2:15094291-15206791 GCA_958299025.2 Drosophila histrio
AATTGATATACTATATACATTTAGGATTAGCATCTATAGCTGCATTAAAAAACTCTTATATAGCTCTTTCTTTGGTTGAAAAATAAAGAATTCTTTAATCAAATCAAGTTTAATCGATTATTTAATTAACAAAGAGGATATCCTTGAATCACACATAAATAAATAAATATGATATACTGGTCCTATTAAAATTGAAGCAACTACAACTTATGTTTAAATTAACTTTACAACGAATTGAAATATCGGAAAAAAACGATTAATACTTTAATTTTACAGCAAAGATCTAACAACACTTCATTTCAATTTACAGCGTATCTTTTGGCGCATACTTCAGTTTTTAAATTTGCGTTTTTCTGGTTTTTCTGCTTGGCCTTTTGATGCAAATTTGTTGCCTTGAGCAGGGCCTGGCTACAGTTCTGCTTCTAAGCTCGTAATAACCCATTTTTTCTGTTTCGTATATTTACCCAAAAATGTCGAAAGTAAACAAATTGCAGTAGAGTTTATCCACACACTCCAACACACACAAACTCAGCCACACCTACTCAGTCTAGAGTCGCTTATCATTGTTGCCTTTCTCTTGCTATCCTTGTTATTTTTTCTTTTTATTCCTATTTCTTAGGCACACAAATCCACTTAGTGTATGTTTAGTGCACTGCCATGGAGACTGCTCCATGTCGAAGTTCTTTCTCAGTCTTTCGGCGACTCATGATTTATGCGACTTGACGCAGATATCCCTGCCAAGTCAGATAGTAAGGAGGAGGCTGCCCCTTTGGCCCTTTCCACAGCAATGTGACTTTATGGCGCATTGAATAAGTTGTGCGTCATTGCGAGCAGCATTTATTGGCTCGCCTAAAAGCAAACTGCACTATTTTATTACCTCATGTGTTGCAACAAGCCAAAAACTGAATGTGAACTCTCAAGTTCTGCATAAACTAAAGAGTTATTGTCTTGATTGCACTGGTAAAGGAGAAATACAAGGAGTACTTCAAGATGACTTCTTATTGAGCTGATGCCATCAAACTCAATCAATCAGTTTAGCAATTGAGCGCTGAAATCAGTTGCGAATTATAGGCAGCAATCATGTAAAAAGTACTTTCAAATCATCTTCGATAAGTTATATTTTTTGAATAGCAACTTTTCCCCTCTTTTCACTTTCAAAAGAGTCTTTCATTTAAACAAAATAACATTTGCTTAGTAACTTTACATTTTCCAACAAATTGTGCAACACAAATCTCAATAAACAATTTATCGGTTTTTACAGTGAAATTGATAGTAGTTATCCAGACATTTTCCTTTGTTTTTCATGCATTTTACCAGCTCTCTTTTGTGTGTTTTGTAATGTAATACTGATAATGTATTTTTAAGAAAACTAAGACTTGTTTTTCCCAGTTAAAGTTGCATTTAAATTACTTAAGCACATATTTAGAGAAAAGTTACCGTCTCCTGACTTTTAACTTTAAGTAGATTAAACAGTAAAATCCTTTATTCCTTTGAGTGTGAATTAGAAATCATCGTCAGTTCGCTGCTTTATCTCTTTTTCCCCCGTTGCTCATTTTTCTCTCGTGCTCTGTTGGTTTAATGATGAATTAAGCTTCATGTGCGAAAACTGACAGAAAAGTCTGCATAATCAATCAGTCACAGACGCAGTGTCCCTACCTCCCTCCCTTCATTACATTCCCTTCCCCCCACCCCCCCACCCACCGCACTTCCTCTGCTACCCTTTCAGCGCACAAGAAATAAAAAAAAGCGATACCAAAAATATTTTTTGCTTACGCAGCTTTTGCCGCCTTTCGCAGCCGCAGACTTCCTTCCGTCCGGCTAACCCCTGCTTACTGTCTCTTATTTCTTCTCGTCCCGCTCCTCTTAAGCCCTGCCATGCTTGGCAGCTGTTGTTGCACTGCCACAAAAGTCAACTCAGCTGCAGCAGCTTCAGTTGCGGCAAGTGTAAAAGCTTTTAAACATGTTGCCACACACTCGTTCGTTCTCTCTCTCTCTTAGCTGTGCATAAGCTGACACATCAATGTAATGAAGATGTATTTGCATATTGTAGCACTGTCAATGCCCCTCCCCCTACCACTGCCATACCATCCCCCTCTAACAATATGTCCCCCTCTTTTGCCAAGGCTTTTGCTCGCAGTTTCAGTTTTTAGGTGCTTTTACTTTTGATGGCACTCATGGGGCGTGTTGTTGTCGTTGTCGTTGTTGTTGTTGCTGGTTGCATTTTATTGACATGCATATATCAGTGTGCGTGTGTGTGTGTGTGTGGTGTGTGCATGTGTGTGCAAGACATGTACGCTTATATGACCGTTTGGCATTTGCCAGCTGCTGTTGTTATACCCAGTGCAGCTCAAAATAGCCGGGTTTTATGGATTTATGCAAGTGTATGTAAGAGTTAAAAGCAGATCGGCACCTTAAAGTATACTACATATTTTTAACCAGTTTAAATAAAATCAGTTTAATAGAGTCTGCCTGTCTATTGGCAAAAAATAATATGTAATATCAGTAAAAAATGAATGAAAGAGTCAGACAAAAGTTTCTTGATTCATTACCGATTCCTTCTCATTATTTCGAGCTTAAAGCAAACCGAAAACAAAAGTCTCTAAAGGTTAATTTAATTTATTTCAGTGACAAAGCGTTTTTGGTAACAGAAAAATCGTTTTAACGCTGTTAATGTGAATGTTTTTTTCGGAGTGTAGTCTTCTGTAATTAATGAATTCATTGTGGATGCCAAACCCCTTTTGTAAATGAATTAAAACTTATTAAATTAGAAATTTTAATGAATTAATCATAAATTTAAATATGTATATACTTTGCATTGTTGATCGGGAAATAAACAAAGAGCAACCCTTTAAGATTTGTCAGAAAAACTCAAGGTTTTACACAGAGTATCTCGAAAGCGAGTACACTCGCTTAGAGCGCTGTTATTTCTGCAGTTTTTCTTTTTTTTTTTTAACATTTCTTAGTTTTTGGCGCTATGAACGCAGAAATTTTGCGTTTAACCGCAGCATGGGCGCTGTTCGTTGGGCATTGGCGTGGGGGCGTGGTCGTGGCCAGTTGTGTTGGGTTGTATGTTTTGTTATGCAGCAGCCGAAGCCGCAAAGTTGTCGTATTTGTGTTTCGCTTTTGCATTTTATACACACGCACGAACGCACACTACACACACACACACACACACACACACACACACATAGATGGACACAACACGCATCACAAATAACAACATTTCAAGCGTGGACGACGAGACAACAGCGGCAACAACCACATCCTGTTTTGAGTCCTGTTTCGTCCTGCCGCAACGTCGCCGGGCAATAAAAACCCGCAACATAACACAGAATGAGAGAGAGACCGAAAAAAAAGAAAGAAGAGCAGGCGAAAAAAATATTTTTCTTTTATTTTTTCGGGCGCGCTCGCTCATAAACCGTAAAGATAACACAAATACGGCACACACACGTATATGAGTGTGTGTGCGTGTGTGTAATAACATACACATAAGCCGCATAGTTGTAACCAACAAGAACAACAACAACATGAACGAACAGTAGAAGAGGAGCAGCAACATCATCACGCATACGCCCTGTGGCCGTCTGATTGCAGTCAGCTCTCGCTGTTCGTTGTGTTTATACCCAGCACAGACAGTTCTGCATTGGGTATATTAAATGGACATGCTATTTGGACTATAATAATAATTATTTCATATTTCTTTGTTAGTAGAGACGCTCTCCAATTCCCGATGAAGGCAAATGAAATTATTACATTTTATTTATATAAGTTAACTTAATTATTTATGTAAGTATAAACGATGCCAAATTCTAGACATAATCTAAATATTTTAAATATATATTTGATAGAACATATTAAAATGAGGTTATAAAAAAACCTAATCATTAGTTTTATTGGTCCAATTTATACTGCTCAAAGTCTGTTCTCAAAGAACTCAGCTTATCTTTCTTATATCTGTATAATTTACTTTATATTAATTGATAAATATATTACTCTATATAATTTTATTATATTATCAATATTCTCATGGAGTTATGATTTATTTCTGATCTCTAATGATCTCTTTCTCTCTATAATTATTTTTCTAGCTGTCATCCTTCTATGCTGTCTGCAGGGTATTTCTCTGTCTATCTAGTTGCTTCTCTTATCTTTTTGTTGTATGGGAATTTCGGTTTTTCGCTTCGTTTTCTTTTTTATTATTTAATATTTTAAAGCACTTGCGGTGTTATTGGCATTACAACAAAGAAATAAACAACAACACACTTACATACACACACACACACGCATGCTCACACACCACAACATCATACATAAGGATGCCAAACCATAAGATGCCAAAGGGGCATCCAATTTGCTGCTGTTGTCGTTGTTGTCGTTTTTGCCTCGCTGAACTTTAAGCCAAAGTTGGCCAAAGACTTTAAGCCAAGACCTTCGGTTGTTGCAGGCAGCAGAAAACCGAAGGAAACTCAACGCATAAAAAAATATCTATTGCCGAGCGCGCACTTGTGACACATTTGGGCTCTTCTTTTTATTTTGACCTCTTTTTGTTGAGAAGGGGCGTGGTCGACACACACACACACACACAGACAAACATAATTAGCATGAGCCCAGACATCTCAGTGGATCGACGTCAGCGATATCCAAGTGCTTAACTTGTCATAACCAAAAGTCCGAGTGCCAACAACACAACAACAACAACCCACAGAACATTTGCTAAGTTTGACAGCCTAGCTCAGAGTCGTCGACCCTTAGCCCAGCCCAGTTGTTGTCCCTCCACCCTCTGACATGCCCTGTAATGTACCCTTTATAACTTTCGAACTTTGGAAAACAATTGGGTAGATAACTAGAGACCCACGTGCTTAATGTGTCATAAGTAGAGGTCTGAGCGATGAAAGTTGTCAGATTTCATTCCTGTTCCTGTCTCTGTTTCCCTATTTTGCATACTTCATCGGGCAGCCTGTGCATTTTATAATGGGCATTTGCTGTTCTTATTATTAGATGTTGGCAGTGATTTGATAGTCAGTTAATCTGAACTGATTCTCTTTCTTTAAAGTGGAACAGACATAAATTCTAACTGTCTAATGCAAAAATATACTAGTTGATGAAGGTTATAGCAAGTTAAAAGTTATAATTTTTATTCCATTAGCATTCATTTATATTTAAAAGGTTTTGTATACTTTAAAATAAATGTGGATACTTTGGAGTTTACCTTCTTTAACTCGTTGTTGATATTTTAATAGAGCTATAATATTGTTTTGACACTTTATCTGTTACTGTCATTCTCTATTTACTTCTCTGTACTATCGCTCACTCATTAACTTTACTTAACAATCACAACTTCTGTTCTTCTCTGTCCTCTTCGGAATATAATAATTATTAAGGCAACTATTCAACTCTTTCCAAGACTTTCAATCTCTCTGATTAAGCTATCTGCATTCATTTTTAACTATAAGAACTTTCTCTTTCTATTCATTACATCTTCTTTCTTTAAATCAAATTTCAATCAATCTGTCATTCAAATCAACAGCTCGAATAATACTTTCTTTTACTTTCTTCTCTCACTCTTCACTTTAATTAATTGCTCACACATTCATTCACATTCATTATTCAACTTCAAACTCACATATTTTCACATTCCTTCAATTGTAATATTCTTGGTACTTACCTAAATGCTGATCGACACGTTTCTTGGGCTTCTGCACAGATGCATAGGGATCACTGCAGTAATCCTGCCGGGACGGATTTTGACTGTTGCGCAAATTGTGATATTCATCGCCCACCTGGCTGGGCGTGGCCGTCAAGTGTGGATAGGGTGCATAATCATCGACGGCCCCATAGCCGCCATGCGTGAGTGGATCATAGCCATAGGTGGGTTGTTGCTCTACATATTGATTGTGCGGTGCCTGGACAAGGGTCTGTTGATTGCCCACCGCAGCTGCAGACATTTTTACCTGCCAGAGCGAGTCCTGTGAGTTGACACTGCCGCCATTGTTTGAATTCGAATAATTGTTCTCCATGTATCCCATGTTGACCCCTGTGCAAAAGACAGAAAAAACAAACAAACAAACAGAAGAGGGAAATGAGAATTGGCGGAATTGTGAATGGTAAAATGGTAAATGGTAAATGGAAAATGTTAAAACCAAACTCGAACAAGTGTCGCATAAATCCGCCACAGAGTCGCATAATTCACATGGGAATATGCTGACAGATTTCTGGCGCTCGGCCAAATGTAACTCTCAATAAATAATATTTAAAAATTTCAATCAGAACTGTTCCATTGTTTATTTGCTTTTATTTTTTTTATTTTATGGCATCATTTCATTGATTAGCACATAAAATAACGAGAGACAGAAACGAAAATGAATTTATTAACTGGTCGAATCAACAAGGCGTAATTAATAGTTGAAACATATTGTGTATACGCCGCGTGCGCCACTTAAAACCCACGCCAAAACATCGTAAATACTGAAATCTATGCCCAGACTTTTTCCTTAACTTCCTTAACTGAGTTGCCTCTTGTGTAGTTGTGAAAAAGTTTGTTGACAAATTTTTTACGAGCTTCGCGAGAAACAATCGAACCAATGGGCACAAAGGGGAAAGGAGGGGGCAGAAGGGGAGCTGTGCATTGTCCTAGCGGTGCTTGTTACGAAACAGAACAAAGGCGTTGACATGGAGTGCGCCTTGTTACGGGCTTTCATTTCGTCCTTTCATCCAACGCCTTGTTACTTGCTACTTGTCTGCTTTCTCTCATTTCTCCTTGTGCGTGCGCCTTTTGTTGGTCGCATTTATTATTATTTTTATATCGTGATAAATCACTCATAAATATTAAACGCACGCTTGCCAAAAAAAAACAACAGAAAACAGAAATAAACTTTTTGAATTTTTAGTAGGTTGTTTAGTTGCTGTACTAAACAAGCGATTTCACCACAATTTCGCCAACAAATTAATAGAGATAAAGACCGCTTTGCAGCAACTGTTGAGTTATTAGTTTGGTTAGCTTGGGAATTTCACAATTTACAAATAAATCACTCGATCAAAAGAATTTCTTTTGGTCTATTTCATTAAATTCTATTATGCTCGTAACTCTCATTTTATGTGGCTATAAATTGTATTTACTTCCGTTTTTTTTTTTATAAACCGCACTGTGAATTGGCGAATTTGAAACGAAATCGATTTGCAACACAGCTGATGAATGCCATTTCATTGTCGTGTTCTTTTCAAGAGTTTTATGACAACACACAGTTGCAAGACACAAAATATGGCCACGCAATATGGAGTTCTCCTCTCGCAACAGTGTCAACTGTTCCAATTCCAAGCGTTCCATTCACAATGGTATAGAGTTGCGTGTCCTTGCCGCTTTTATGGTCACATGGTGGGCGTGATAATTTTTATGATTAGCCATAAAACTAAAAACAGTAATAATATTAACTTCATTTTCATTTCCATTCCCATTCTCATTTTCATTTACATTTTCCATCTCTTGGACTGAATGTCGTTTGCATATTTTATGTGATATTTTGTTCTTTGAAATGAGGCATAAAAACCAAAGAAAAATACAAGACGGCAGCCAGCAAAGATAGACAGAAAGAGAGAGAGAGAGAGAGCAATAGCGAGGCAAAAAAAAAATTAAATAAACTTTTCAATTTGATAAGCATCAAATCAGTTGGCACAACTTTTGATTGCGCAAGTTTTCACGAAATGGGCGGCAAAATATTTTGACCGAAATAACAATAACAATAACAAATACAAATACAACTAAAATAACAATAACAACAACAACAATAAGCGCAAATATAATACGAAATCCAAATTCAAATACAAATACAAGTACAAGAATTTTAATGCATTTTCATTGTCGTTCCTTTTTGGGGTTTTGGCACAATTCGCGACTCGCAATTAAAGTTTGTCAAAAACTTTTCACATTGATTTGTGCAAATAACTGTTTGTGGCATAGTTTTCAACACGGCCACGCCCACTGGCGTGGGGCACGCTTATTAATGTTGCATAAGGCGGAGCAGCTAGAAAAAACGTTGTTCAAGCAGTTTCCCTGCAAATATTCCTCTTTTCATGTTAACAACTCTCGGCCAAGTGGCAAAGTTGAAGCTTGCCACGCTTACCCCCCGCCTCTGCCTCTGCGTCTTCCTCTGTGGCGCGCCCTTTGCTCTAATTCAGTAGAGGCAAAGTTTTCAACCGGAAGCGCTTATAATTATGCAACATTTTTGTGCAGCAGCCGCACAATAAAAACAGTTTCAAATGCCATTAACGGTTAACTAAACGGCAGCAGTGGCAGTTGAAGAAGCGGCAAGTGGCAGAAGAGGAGTTGCTCCTTTAGCCAGAGCCAGAACCAGAGTTTAGTTATCCAAGTTGCTGGCACCTCAAGCGCACACGGTGTTAATGGGCTTGCCACCTGCCACACGCCACGCCCCGCTCTTAGGGACGGAGAGGGGGCACCTGCGGCAACCTTTGTTGCTTCTTGTTGCACTTTTAATTAGCGTCACGACGCAGCACGGCTCGGCATTTGCCCCAAATGCGCTTAAATGCCAAAAGTGGCAACGGGGTGACGTCGTGTGGCAGCAACAACAGAGTCAGTGGCAGGCAGCCGGAGTTTAGAGTTTGCCGCAGCAGCAGCAGCAGCAGCTACTTGTCGAGAGGCTGCCTACTTGACTCCCACTTTCCCCTCGTTTCCAGCAACATCCTTCATCCCTGCATCCTTGCCTGTGTTTTCCTGTGCTTGCCATGTTGCAGTTTTTCCTGCTGGCGGCCTTTTAAGTTGGCCCAAAAAATAGAAAGAAAGCCAGGCAGCATCAAGTTTTAGTTCGCCTGCATTTTCCTCTCTTTCTCTCTTGCTTTCTTTACAGTTCTTTGCCTTTCTCTCTCTCTCTCTCGTCCTGTGTTGAGAGTTTTACAACTTTCGCTTTGCCGAGTCGACTTGAAGTCTTAAAGGTATAAAATACACATAAATATGCTCACAGATTTCCATAACGAGGTCAAGTTGAGCCGAAACTTTTCTATACAATCCGCAAGTTTTCGGCGTTCTCATAATAAAAGATAATCAAATGTACTTATAATAAAGTTGCCGCCTTCCATTAAGCTTGACTTTCTGACAATCCCTTCAAGGAATAACAAATAACTATGCAGATGCAGAGCGTAATCTTTTGGAAGTAATGTGTATGTAAATAGTTGACAATAGGGACATTAAGTAGGTTTGATAAGGTCTGACTGGTAAAGGCGATAAATAGTGAAGGAAGTTAAGTTTCTCATATAAATGTAGAGGTTAACATGAGATTTTTCTCATTTGATTAAGGTTTATCTGGATATTATCTTAACTGTTAGTGTTGCAGGGTTTCCACCTTCTTTAAAGCAAAGGAAAAGTTTAGGTTGTCCTTCCCATGTGTATGCTACGGTTCCCTAGTTAGTAAAAATCCTGACAGTGTTGGTAAACATACTTGTAGTGTTATGTTGGCTTCCTCATTTGAAAGCTAACACTCTGTTCGTGTTAGTTAAACTCTGCTCTGCTCAATCTGTTAAAATTCAACAGGTAAAGGTAGTTGCTGTGTTGGTAAACGTTATGAAAGTGTTGCCACCTTTCGATTCGAACTAGCTCTTCGACCAGTCAATTCAACGAGCTAAGCTTTAATCCGAATGCAATACAGTTTCTAAAGAAACACTTTCATTGTGTTACATTTATTTTAATTTGTTTTTAAATTGTTAAACTTCTCAACACTTAATCGAAGTGCTCAAAGGTCCTTCACAGTCTCATAAATACTCCTGTATCAAACTCATTTATCAGCTTGTTTAACTCTTTCCACAGTGCTCCTCTTGTTGCATACAAAATATTAAATTTCTGCTTTTATTTTCCATTTTCCACTTGATAAATTTGGGTTAAGGCTTTCATATAGTGGTCAGCTGGGGTTGTGTCGGGTCTCTCAATTTGCTGCAATCTGTGCCATGTCAGCAACTAACTGTGTTTAGATTTTAAAGCCAATTAGTTTGGTTAGAAAAACAAAATAAAAACAAAAACGCAGCGAAGCCGGCAAATGTAGCTCATAGATTTTGTCATTGAATTGTGCGGTCAACTGGCCAAGGCCCAAAAATAACAACAACAACTGCAACAACAACAATTTACAAGACAAACATGTTTGGGGAAAAAAAAGACAAACGCGAATTGTGCCTAAAAGGCTGCAACAGAAAATGTTGTTCGAATCGGTTGCTGCGGTTGCGTTTTTGGGGTCAAAACTATTCTGCGGCTATTTGCTTTGCTGCATTTTGAACCCGACCAAAGAACAGACAGAGCACCCCTCGCCCTCTCCACATTCTCCCTCTGCCTTCTGCAGGCGGCCAGACAACATTTGCTGCGTCGAGTTCATGGCTTTATTTATTTAGCGCATAAATTTTCAGCGCACGAGAGATTTTTCCATCTTTCCCTTTCCTTTTTTGCCTTTTTTTCCTGCTTTTTTTGGGTTGCTTGGTTGGCTGCCTTTTTGGATGTGTGTAGGGGGGGGGGGCGTTGCTAAACCAGAACGACAACGACAGCGACATTTGTTTGCATTTATTTGGTTTTTGGAGAACATGTCCTCTAGACATTGTCATTGTCCTCAACTCTCGTCTAGCCGTAGGCGTAACATTTCTCCGTCCACTTCAGTCAACATGGACAATCAGACATGCAGAGTTTAACTCTAAACTCTTTGGGGCAAGATTAAAGAGACTTAACTTAACAAACTTTTAATAGTTAAGAATTTGCTTTGATTAGAAGCTAATTAAAGTGTATATCATTAAGCTAAACAATTTAAGCTGTACAAAATAATAAAACTGTAGTAAATCATTCAAATAAATTACCCCCAATAGGTCAGTTGACTTAAGATCTTCGACATTACTCACACTCAACTTATATCACACCATTATAATGTTTACTTATCGATAAATTTCACAGCAGCAACGATAACACAATTTTAGCACTTTTAATAATTACTTCAGGCATTATACAACACTTGAAATTGCATAATTAAAACAGTTGCAAATAGTATGTTGCATATCTCTTTATTATTTCAAGTCATAATTGTAATTTAATTCGTTAAAAGTTTGCCAACTAACAATAATTGCTATCAAGAGAACGATTTGCTCGCTGCCTAGTGCAAATTTGCCCATTACCCATGCCACCCAATTCTGTCGCTTTCCAACACTGCGTGCTCACATTCCCATTGTTTTTATTGTCTCGACGTCGTCGTCGTCGACGTCGTCGTTGTTGTTGTCGGTTAACATGCAAAGTTCATTAGGTTTTTGGCCTATGCGACGATTGCGGCAATTTCGACTGAGCTTTTAACGAGTCCAAAGTGCAGTCAACAGCAAAAACAATATGCATGCAAATGGCAAACGAGAGAGAGAGATAAAGAGAGAGAGAGAGAAGGAAACGGCATGTGTGTGTGTGTGTGAAAGAGAAAGAGCATGCAACAAGCCAAAGGCAAAGGACATTAAGCGAGTTCTGAGCTCCTTAAGCCGCAATTAGCGCTTACAATGAACTGCTGCATGCCTCTCTACCTGTATATGAACTCTCCACTTCCCCCTTACGCTTTTATTCCCTTTCTGCCTGTCTCTGCTTCTACTTGCTGCCGCCTGTCTGCGTCTTTTATTATTCATGCCACTTTCACTTGCCAAATTAGCCGCTCGCGCATTTCTTTTAAAATGCAATTAAGTGCCAATGTTTGCCAGCAGGCAAAAAACACACAGTTCCCCCTTTTGCACTTGCCACTTCTTGGAATCGGCACTTGAAAATTTTAATTGGCATTCGGCAAGCACTTGAAACTCTGCAACTTTTGTTTGGTCCAATATAATGGCTGCCTTCCCCTGTTGCTTCCACACTCCCTTAGACCACCCCGCCATTTCCAATTGCAAACTATCTACAGCAGTTGTAACATCTAGTGCTAAATGTGCTTTGGCAAACAAGAAAATATTGCAATTAAATTGTTGTCCAACAGCTTAAAATTCCATTGCCGTTTAGCAAGCACAAAAAACGAAAAAAAAGAACACACACACATATACGCAAAATTGGAATTTTTAATTTGCACGTCATTACCAAAAAAAAATCGAAAGAATAGACAGAGTTCAGTTAACAGCACTTTAAATGCTCTACCAATCAGTGCCAGTTTGAAAAGTAAAGAAATTCTAATCAAGATCTGTGGGATAGTGAAAAAAGATAGAAAAATATATGGGTGAAAGTTAGGGAGAAAAGGACTAAAGAAGTATAATAGTAGTATGGATAAAATAGGAATAGAAAGAATAGAAGAGACTGATATACAAGACGAAATACTAATACTATTAGGTGTTAGCAATCTTAACTACCTTCGGAATACAAAATATAATCAATAGGGATATAGATAAATGTTGAAAAATCGTCATTAGAAGAATATTAACCATAGTGTTAGTGAATCGATCTGATTATCTCTCTAATCTGTAGCTTATCAATTTCTCTAGTTTGGGAAGTACAAATGAAATTGCTGCCGATCAGAATATATATATTTATTATATACCATATGATACAACTATAAAGCTTACTTTCCCTGCATATTGCCAACAACCTAACAGAATAATAATACCCGCTGCAGGGGCAAAAAAAGAGAAGAGAACATCACCAATTTGAGCGCTCACAATTTTAAAGGTTAATACCTCTTATGGGGCTCCAGGAACAAGGGACCAAGAGGGGTACACAGAATAACGTACCCCAAAGCCACATGACGACAGCAGTGTTAAGGCAAAAGAAAGAAGAGTGAGAACAAAAAAAAAAAGAAGTAAACCAGAACAACAATTAATAATGAATTGTATTGCGTATTGTGTAAAACCGCAAAGGGTCTGACTGGAGAGTGGGGCAAGCGGGGACAGTCGACAGAGGGTCCACTGTACGCATTCATTTTGTGCGCAATTTTCATTTGTGGAAAAGGAGGGGGGGGGGGGGGTGACTCAACAGCGACACTTAAAAAGGACGACAAGGACGCAGCTAGGATGAATGGACGTGCGCGTCAAGCAACAAGAACAACAAAAATGGAAAGTATATTACAAAATGCTTCAACGAGGACGTAAAACGTTTAGGAAAAAAATTGCTGTTTCAACAAATTTACAACGGAAGTTGAAGTGTTTGGTTGTATGTGTGTGTGTGTGTGGGTTGGTGTGCAGGTGTGTGTGTGTGTGTGTGTGTGTGTGTATACGACGCCCCGTTTCTCCTCAGCATTGCCAATTGTGGGAATGTGTTTGTTGGCCATTTCATGGGCTACATAATTTGTGTGGCAGCACCACATAGTACGCACCACCGCACTACCATCACCAACACCGCATCACACAGCACCACACCACACACCATCCTATAGCGCGTCAGCACGGATTTCATTTTGTTTTGTGATGTGTTTGCGGTGGACAATGAAAAATCACCCGAAACATTTTGCCAACGACAACGTTCAACGAGTTGTGGCAGACAGAGTGGCGGCAAAAGGGAGTCCGACACGGTCCGCAGGAAGTATTTCGCACTTCAAGTGGTTTACTGCCGATCCCCCCTCCCCACACGTACCCTTGTTTCCTCACTCTACCTCGTTACTCTATTTTCCACTTTATGCTTAGAGTGTACGCTAACGTTTAAAGGGTATCAATAATTTGTCAACAAGTTGCGCAGTTGAACGAGAAACAAATTGAAAACTTGTAATAAATCTTAAGATAAATAACTTAATATTTAGATATATTAAAAATAATATAAATGTCACTAGAAATGCGCTAATTACATTCAAAATTGATGTTGAAGTTCATAAAAATAAAGAGGAACAACTAGCTTATGAATATTTAAAACAAATTTGATTGTTACTTCCGGACTACAACACTATTTTAAGCTCAAAGAACTATGCCAAATTGAGAAGGAAGTTAATTATCAGAATGCTTAGTTACATTCAAATTGCCACTGAATATTCAAATTTAAAAATATTTATATAGCAAATAAAATTGAATGGCAGATATTAATCTATAGAAAATCCCTCAAGGTGTTTGAGAAACTTTACAAATGACTAAACTGTAAATCTAAAAGTATTATATTCGATATCTCATATTATTATCTATTTAATTAAAGTGTAATCCTCAACTAGAACAACTATTTCTTTTTTTTTGGCAATCCATCAAGAACCGTTTGGGCCAACTTTTCCCTTAGCCAACTCCCCAAATACTTATACATACATATATGCACATATATCGACAACAGTATGTGTGTGCTTGTGTGTACTTACATTCATTTCCTGGCAACGTATGTCCTGTCAAGCCGGGTATGCCAGTGACACCAACAACACCGCCACCACCGATGGTGCCAACACCACCGCCAACACCAACAACACCACCGCCGACGCCAACGCCAACAACACCGCTGCCCGGATGATAACTATAGCCATTTTGTGTGGCATAGAGGGCTGTCTTTTGGTCCTCCATGCTGAGGGCCAGATCCATCGAGTGCTCGAGGGCCTTGTTGTCCAGACCGCTGGCGGGATAGTACGGGGGAGGGGCCTGATTCTGTTGGGCAGCCACAATCGATGGCCGCACCGAGTCCATTTCATAGTCCTTGGCGGCGGCGCTCTTCTTCGACTGATTGCGCTTGCAGCGGCAGAACATGAGCAGCAAACCGGCGAATAGTGCGAACACAATGCACGACACGATTATCGCAATCAATGTGGGCGTGGCAAGGGCGTTTGCCTCCGCGATATAGGGACGACCAACTGCAAGAGATGAACAGAACAGAACAGAAGAAGAATGAGACGGTTCAAGATGAATGAAATGAAGCTATGAAAAATGCAACGCCACTCAACTGAATGGTTGGATGGATGTTGGGGTAACTGGTTGGATGGATGGATGGATGGATGGTTGGATGAATTGATGGTTGCCTTGCCAGGTTGCCCAGCGATGGATGAGTGATTGATTGATTGTCCCGGCTATTCAAGGGAGCGCAATTGCTCGTAATGGCTTTGCATATAATGGAAATCAGCGAGTTCGCCATGTGAATCATTAGTCCTGATCGTGAATAGCCCAATGAACTCGACTATGAATGTCGCCCCCAGTTCTAATAGGCCCTTGACTGTTGGTCAACATGAAATATTCACATCATTTGTGCCGCTTGAAATGATTGAACAACATTATTCAAATGTTTGTGATTCACTTGACTCTGCTGAAACTGAACTCTAATTTATTGACTTTAAGTGCAACTCTAGTTGGTCAGTTTATGCCGTTACCCTATTGCACAATCTAATCACTCAGCCAGCTCCTTATTCAAATGTTTGTAATGCACTTGACTCAAATAAGATTTGTTGACTTGAAGTTAAGCTCTGGTTGGTCAGGAAACTCAACTCGACTTACTCTTAACTAAGAATAGGGTAATACGAGGTCTGATTTCCAGACTTTACGTGAACCTTTCGTTGGTCTAGAAACTTTATTACCTTATGGAACATTTATATTATTCGTTGAACTCTACGAATATTGTTTTACCCCTTATTCAGACTTAATATGCTAACTGACTTTCAATTGAGAATAATATGTGGGATAAATCCTTACTTTGAAGTCGTGCCTTTAAGAGAATCCTAGTTAGTTAGCTTACATAATTTCCCTATCAACCCATTCTAACATCCATCCATCCGTATTTTCCCAGACTGAACGCCGTACTTACTCTCAGCATCCGTGTAGTCGCCGCAGTGTTCGTGATTGTTGCGCAGACAGAGTTTCACCCGTACGGTGGGACTGTTTTCATCCTGCTCCAAAGCCAGATTGTTGAGAGCTCCATCCTCGTCATCGTCCTCGTTGATGGTGTGTCCCAAGGCGCGTCCTCCTCCACTGCGACGTGGGGCAGTCAGGCGATCAATTACCTTCTCCTTGTGTGTAGGTCCGTTTCCTGAGACCTGTAGGTTCTCCACAGTGTCCACCACTTCCCAGGCAGCCATGGGTGTATCTCCATGCAACATGGTCTCTACAACAGCCACCAGATTGAGGCAAGTGGCACCCACATCGATGCCCAGAGTGCGTGTGCTCGGTTCGTAGGTGACTTGCAATGGGGGAGGAATGCGGCTGACCTTTGTGGTGGTTATGATCTCATTGGAGTATGGTGAACCGTTCTTGGGATTCAGCGCCTTCACCTTAAAAGCGTAGCTCTGATGCTGTTCCAACGACGTGACCTTACAGGGTATATCACGCTGGCAATCGACCTCAACCCAATCCGAGTTAGCATTTGCCAAAGTGGCACAGTCGGGAATCAATTGTTCCTCTCGTTGCATGGCAACCTTTCGATAGCTGACAAAGAACTTGGTCTTGCTCAATCCCCCATCGAATCCTGGATCCCAGCTAAGAGTCACATAATTGTGGCCCACATCGACGGCACGTAGATTCGTCGGTTTCTCGGGAGGACCCTTCTGCTGCAGACGAATCGGAGCACGAATTGTGTTCAGAGAGTTGACCACGCGACAAGTGTATTCACCATAATCCGAGTGAGTCAGTGAGTTAATTCTCAACACTGAGGTGTAAATATCGTTGTTGTCTGTCGTGGTGCTAATCTCGTAGTGTCCATCAGAGGACATGGTCAGCGGGGAGGGATTATTGCCGAATTGCCATTGGAACTCGGGTTTGGGATAGGCTTGAACCTTGCAGACGACCTCAGCGGTTTCGCGTATGTCAAAGGCCACCTTATTGTACTGATGAAGCACAATGGGTTCGTGCTCAATTCGCAGTTGCATCGACGAGTTGGCTGAGTTCACCTCGTTTTGATAGAGACACGTGTACAGACCACGATCTCCGGGCACTAACTGATTACTCGAAGGTCTCGCATTGCCGTGGAACTTTAACATACTCTGGACGGTGACCATGCCATTGGGACCCTGATCGGGATTCGTTTTCACCTCATACAGATTCAATTCGGGCAGGATTTCAACGCCATCCTTTAACCACTTAATACTCGGTGCTGGTTTTCCTTTGGCACTGCAAGTCACAGCATATTCCACATCCTTGACCCGACGTGTCATGTGTTGTTGCAGCTTGGCCAGAAACTGTGGAGGCTGATGGATTTCCAATACAATCGTGGCCATCTTGCCAATGCCCAGCTCGTTGACGGCATGACAATGATACTTTCCCTCGTTGCCCAGATGCGCCTTTGGTATGGAGTATTGTGGTCCCTGGGCGAGGATCTTCTGACGGCTAGAGAACTCGCCATCCATGTCGCGGAACCAGCGATATTGTGGCACAGGCCAACCAGGAGGATTTGCTGAGCAGGTCAGGGTTACCCCGTTGCCCACATGCACCACCGGTTTGTTGGGCGTAATGTAAGCCTGGCCAGGACGATGACGGACCAGAAGAGCTACTGTGGAGTTTCCTACCCGCTCACTACGCTCCTGTCCCTGACTATGCATAATGTTTACCGCTCGACAAATGTAATTTCCCGCATGTTCCGCTCGCACCGAGGCGAGGGTCAGAACATCGCCGTTGTAACGAAAATCGGGAGCACCTTCCCGCAACCATTCGATGGTAACTGGAGCCGGATTGGCGGTGACATTGCAACGTATGTTGACGGTTTCTCCCTCCTCCGCCTCACGAGTCTTCGACTCAATCACAACCGTGGGGGGATAAAGTATGTCCAGGATGAGCTCCTGTTCGCCGGCCTTGCCGAGGCCATTGTCGGCACTGCACGTATATTTGCCCGCATCCTGCACGCTCACTCGATGGATGGTGTGCACCAGGGAGGAGCTAATGAAGCTGCCATTGCGTGTCCAGCGCACATTTGGCACCTTCGGCTTCGCATCCACATTACATTCCAATTTCGCAGTGCGGTCACGTTCCACGCGCAGTGGATTCTCAGGTCCCACCTCGACACGGGCATAGTCTGCAAACAAAAAGAAAACAGAATGTTCAATTAGCAAGGATACACAGGATACTCCATATAAATATTTATTTGGACATAAATCAAAGCAATGCGGTCAAAATGATGGAAATTAATAAACACAAAGCATTTTCGGGAGAGCTTAATCAGCGACTTCCCAACTTGTAATTGAATTAGCTTCACGGTGGTGGGAGGGGAAGTCTCTTCATTCTGATTAGACACAAAATTTGTCAATTATTAATTAAGCTAATCAAGTGCCTGAGAGAGCTAATGCCACACGGCTTAGGATCATTAGCGCAACTCGAGAGTGCAATTGATGAGGCTGACGAGTCTGGACTTTGAACTTCGCCCTGCGTGGACTTCTAGTATCTGAGGTTAATTGCTCAGCGAATTATGCTGAATGTTGGCGCGGCGCAAGGGTTGAGGGTCAGCTTAAAGAAATGAGTTAAGCTTCTTATTAATAGAGCACAATTAGATTCAGTGTTCGCTTTACAAAGTCAACACATTTTCTTAATTTTCCAAGAATACAAAATTATATCTTCAGTCCATTTCATAGAAATTATTAAAGGTTTCATTAAAATGTGATTATCTCTTTCAACTTATACAATGTATGACTTTCTTTTGTAGTTTACCCGACCAGTGTTTGACAACTAAAAGATAATGACAACACTCTATTTATAGTTAGTAAATCGATTTTACTATCAATTTAAACATAGCCCTTTTTTTGAGTGTATCACTAGGCATGACCTTCTTTTGGTGCTTTTACAACACTGACATAATTTTAAAGATGGAAAGCACTTTGATCTGCGTTAAATTGATGAGATTCCCAAGTCTCCAAGTCAAGCTTAGACTGAATTAAAATCAAGTTAATAAAACTGACGATATTTTGACTTTATACAGCAACAATATTTGTCAGTTTAAGTTACTGCACACTTTATGCTGGTATTATTTGCTAATTACAAGACTTTCTCTACCAATCATCATAAATTGTGCCCACCATAGTAATTGTTAGCTTATTAGTTTCACAAAACTTTTCAACCTTGCCACACTTGCTATGTGCTCTTCACACTAAAACTCAAATCTCTATTTACACTTTGCAACACTATCAACTTTAGATTTTATAGCATTTGTCTGTGTCTTTAATCTGTGCCCTGCACTCGATTTTCCCGCTGCAAGTGGCGCTCTTGCAACCGCAAATGGCATGAAATTATGTGGCATGCCCCAGACAAGACCAAGCGGCAAGTTTTCTTAGCTCTACGCTTTTGTAATTAACTGAGACGGCTAAGTGTCGCTGCCGGCTGCCTAATGACTGTCCATAAAGTCGCCAACTCGTCACACAAAGTTGCGACTTTGCCGCAATCTCAAGAAAGTAGAGCAAATACCCAACCAATATCCCCTTCCCCTCTTTCCAACTACCCCTCCCAGCTCTAGGGCCTGCAAAATTATAGTAAATTGCGTGATTCTCGGCTTCCATTTTTTGGGGGGTGGGGAGGAGAGGGGAAGAGTATTCGGGTTCAGGTTCAGGTGTTTCTCAAACTCGACTCTTTGCGTGTTTATGTGCGTATAATTACATTTGATTGTCTGCCTTGCCCCGAGAACAATGAACTGAACCATTAAGAAATTGTTGTTTTTGTTCTTGTTTTTGTTAGAAATTGACGCGTTTGTTTCGGTTCTTTTAGCCCGGCTCGGTAAATGGCATGAAATTGGCTTAATTGTCACTTTGTGAACATGTTTTACACATTTGGGCCATTGCATTCCGCGCATTTCATAATGCTCATGTTGCGCAAACATTACCAACAACTGACCTAAAAAATGGGAAATTGAAACCAGAGCCCTCCCCTGGGGGGGAAGGAAAAACCTGACATCAACTGTGTTGATTACTTTAAAATGGGCAGCAGGCTCCTTCAATTATTTGGTAGCCACTTCGTGTTCATAAATAATGAACACAAAGCAACGACAAGTAAAAGAAAACAATGAGAGAGAGAGAGGGAGAAGTAGAAAAAAGGAAAACAATTTTATGCGTGTTTTGCATATAAATTTCTTGCTCAATGAAAATGGTCGAACCTTAAATTATGTACGCAAATAATTGAATTAGTTTACATTCAGTACACTGAGTGAGTGGCTCCTGCCACGCCCACACTTGACAGTCTAAGCAGCAATTCGTGTTAACAAATATTTTTCCAATCAATTGCCAAATTGTTTAGGGTACACGCCTCCGGCACATAGAGGGCGCTGTACTTTTAAAGGCCACGCTCAAGAGTAGGCTACAATTTATATTTATATAAGCAGTTATTCCTAGTGACCGATAGATGGCCGCACAGGCGAGCGCTTAAGTTGTTGGCTCGTGCATTATAAACAGTTTATGGCTAATTCGCAGATCCTTGGGCCAAAAAAGGCGTCAAATTTAATTTACAATTTTTGCCCAGTCTTAACTCAATTTTCTACTCAGTTTTGGGCACTTAATACTAACGCAATTTACAGCAACAATTAGTTATTAGGCAGTTGCTGTTGGTCGGCAGCTTCTTTTCTCCTTTTGGTTAATTTCTTTATGGCCACGCGCTCTGTGTGTGGCACAAAGGCGAGAAGAATCCTCCATAAGCTGTTTCTAAACCCCATCGGCTTTACAGGCAGCTTCTGTTGATTTCTGGCAATTAATTTAACACAGCAGGTTGACTAAAAGTCCCCAAAAACCTCGACTAAAAAAATGTAAAAAAAAAAACTATGGAAAGTGCAATAAAATTAGCAGCAGCAAAGCGCCAAAATTAATTTTAATTTTAATTAGAAAAGCGAGCAAAAGTGCATTAAAAATAATCGCTGGCAAAAACCTTTAGCGCGAGCGAAACGAGAGCTTAACTTGGCTTACAGATGCGAGCCAAATCCAATTTTAATGTGTGGCCAACGCCCAGGGGTGGGGGCGTGGCACGCGCTTCTCATCTCAGTGGCAGGCACCATGGCTGCCACAAAGACCACAAATGCCAAAACAAAACCAAAGTCAAGTTGAAAGCGAATTGATATGGCCAAGAAGGCAGAAACTTAAACCAGCCAAGATAAATGATAAGGCCAATGAGATGGAGAGACGAACATCCATCCTTTTGGGCCCAATTCTCTGCTTCACTTCCAACTAATGAATGCGAAATTAAAAAGTACTAAGAGGGAAATGGAACGAGAGACAAAAGGAGGAGACCGGAAATGTAACGGAAATAAAATAAATTATAGAACCACAATCCAATATAGCCACAAGCATTCCAAGAAGTTTGTTTTGCCTGCAAGGCACAACAACACTACTCTACACACACAGACACACACACACACACACGCAATTAATGCTTTAATTCGATTGCTTCACAGATGCGTTCGCTTTGAACAAGTTATTGACCTGGCCTCAAGATGTTGCCTGTCTCGCATTGGCCTGGCTGGAATTGAGTTGGGTTTGCTTTTGACTTTGACTTTGTCTTGGCTTCCCAGTTTGCCGGTTTGTCTTATCATAGCCATCGGGAATCGAGTATCGGGGTCTTCTCTTTGGTCGTCATCACATCAAGTTTTTAGCTCTCGTTTAGCTACTTCATAGTTTATGTTGCCATGATTTTCATCATCTACTAAATGTTTTTCTTGGCTTTCAAGTTCTTCTTGTTCTTGCACAGACATGTGTGTGTGTGTGTGCATAAGTCGCTGTCTCTTTCTTCAGCTTCAGCTTGCTCCCTCTCTCTCTCCCTTTCCGTCTCTGTTTGTTAGCCATTTTATCCGCCGCCATCCACTTCTCCCTCAGTGCTCTTTGGCTTTGGTAACTTGTTAGTTTTCTTTAGTGCCCTCTACAAGTTTTCTCGCCCCTCACTTCTTGTGCTTGTCCCACACCGTTGCCCGCTTCATGTTCCTGTCTTGTTTTCCTATTAAGTCAAGAATTTTTATAGCATTTAGTTGGAAAAGCTCAACATATTTTTACCCCTCATCTCATACCAGCCCATTCCGGAGATATGTATGTACGCATAACTCGTGCCTGCTGTCAGCGCATTTGAGCTATGAGCTCTTGTGGTTTCTGCCATGGCTTTTTATTAGTTTCTTGTTGGTTTTGTTCACAGCCCTCCATCCCCTTTGTCTCTATCTCTCTCTCTCTCTGTCGAAAGTGGTTTAGGGCCTGCTTTGGTCAGCGGTGACCATGCAAAAGGCCGAGTCCCATTTTAGCCTAACTAGTTACTAAATTGAGCGCATAAAATAAAACAACTACAACGCAAAAATACAAAACAAAAAAAAAACAGAAGATGAAAAAGGAAACTAGCAGTTGGTTTGCAGCTCATAAATTACAGGAAGCGCTTCTCATACCAAACTAGACAAATAAACAACAAGGGCGAGAGTTGAGTGGCAATTCTGATTGTGTTTAGCAAGCACATTAACAAAGTCTATTAAACAATTGAAAACACCGAGAAGAAACTACAAATGAATCGCAGCTGAGTCAAACATAATTCTAAGACAAACAAATAAAAAAAACAATAAGAGGAAATTAAATAAAATAATGATCGATATTTAGATTATCAAATTGTTCTGCTTTGTGGGGAGAACCAAACAATAAAAGTAAACGAAATACTAAAAGCAAATAAACACTTCAACTGCTTGCCAATTATAATGAAATACATAAAAATAATACAAAGCACGTTCAGACTGTATGATTAAGATTTAGAAAACGTGTTGATCTTAATTTTTATGTAGATCAATCGCAGTTAGAACTGTTGCTGTTACTATTCTAAGGGAAAGCAAAAGATGGAGCTACAGATGTAGAGTTATAGAGTGGGGAATGAGGTATTTATAAAATATACTTTATTATGCATATAATAAATAATAAATTATATGTTTATAATTAAATAAAATGTAGATTTCAAGAGTCAATCTAAATTAGTGTAATCGTTTCAAAAGAAATCGCTGTTAAACAGTCTTGTTATGAATCTCACTGAAAGAACAATATCATAATTCTGTTTTTGACTAGTCTATATATAACAATCTGCAGCAAAGATTTCAATAAATTAAATGAGCTAATATTATATGTATTTCATACGTAGGTATATAGCGTCTTTTTAGTGCTACAACAAATGGAAAAAGCAAAATCGCTTTCAATTTGCAGCGCTCAACAGAAGATAAAATTGTACAAAGCCAAACAAACATTTGCACGCACGCAGAGCTAAAACTAAAGAGATTTTCTATCTAAAGTAAATTTCGATACGTTTAAAGTGCTTTTATGGGATCACTTTGTGTGCTGCTCTTTTTTATTTTTTGTGCTTTTCTCTATTGTGTTTCTGGCTCATATGTAAATGAAATGTGGTCAGGCATTTACTGATAAACGCTGAAAATGTTTATTATACTTGAATTTTTATTAGCTGCAGATATACAGATACAAATAGAGACGCAGATACAAAACGAGCTACCGATACAGTTAGAGGCGACAATGGTTTTGTGGCAATATAAAATAAAATTACAAATTTTCTGTCGGCCACAGCAAATATTTGGCCTGGAAAGATTTATGAAATGTTGTGCAGGTTTCCAAAAAAAAGAAGAACATATGTGAAACGAGAGTATCTTTTAGATGTAAACAAACTAGAATGTATTCAGTGAGATACAAAATTCGACAATTGCGTTGCAAGTTTATTTTTATGCCACAATTTGTGGCAAATCAATGAAAAGTTTTCGACAAACTAATTTTATGTGCTCTGCCTGCTTTCAGTTTTTCGACCATGTTTAAAGCATAAACAATTTCTAACGAACAGAGGGCGGGGGCGTTGCAATCAAAGCTGCCCCAAATTAATTTAAAAAGGCAGCAACAACAACACACACACACCCGCACACACACACGCACACACACAAACAAAGAAGCTGGAGGGAAAAATATATATATAAAACTTCTTGGCGCGCTATTTAAACAACACAAATTTCTGTAAATTGTCTGGCTGGAATTTTAATGGTAAACAAAACGAGAGAAATGAAGTGGGACGGGGCAGGGCATCAACTTCTACCATTTGGCAGAGGCTGCTTTAAATAGGCAGCCAAATTATTGACAAACTTTTTTTTTTTTTTTTACATATATTTTTTCCAGCTTTGCGCCACACATGGGAAGTCATGGGGGGGGGAAGTTGGGGCAAGTTCTGGAGCCTGGGCACATGCAGGCCACAAACGATGTCATTAGTGTTGGCATTTGCTTTGTTGTTGTTGCTGCTGCTACTATTTGCACAGCAACCAGCGGTGGGAGGGGGCAGAGGTCAGGGGGAGGCAAAAAGTAACAGCCGTGCCGGGCAAAACTTTTGCTTTTATTTATTTACTTGCCCGCGTTGAGTACAACAGGAAAAAAACTGAAATTCAATTAACAACAAACCGAAGCTTTTGATACACTCACAAATCGTGCTTGATTATTCACGAATTCATAAAAAATTTAAGAAAATTGATAAATAATCGAAATAAATTGCATATACTCTTAAAATTGCCTGCTACAGTTTCCACAATTTAAAGTCTAATTTTTAATACTTTCTAACAGTTTTTAGAACTACTACATGTCTCATCTAATATGCAGTTGACTCCAACGCAAAGTGTATAATAATAAAAATGGGCCAAGCGAATTTGCAGAGCCTGAACTAGATGAAATAAAAAAAAGAAGAAAAACAGAATGAAAACTCGGGCAACACGTAAAGCAAATTTTTGAATGGCGTAATTTTCCACCGAAACGAGACGTGTAGATTTGCCAAAAGGCAAAGAATGAATGCGCGGCAGGGGAAATGAAGAGAAACCAGGAGGAGAAATGGAGGAAATAGCTGAAACGGTTGAAACAGTTGAGAAATAGCAGCTAGCAGCAGCAAATTTTGATGCTTTGTTTAACTTTCGTTGGAGTGGATCAATGAGAGAAAAAGACTGAGAGAAAGATAGAAATTGTAGCAGAGCATTAGGCGCAAAACGGAATTACTTGCAGAAAATAAAACAAATAAAACAAGTAAAAGTTTTCGACGTGCCCCGCCCCCCAGAGAAGAGCGAGAGAGTAGAAGAGTCTGATAAGAGGGGCAAGCTGCCCCCCTCAGTGTCTCCCCCGCTCCTCTATGAGTTTGCTTTCCCTATGTCTATAATAAACTCATTTCGCTTTTCAATTTTTGGGCCCACCAAATGCGAGACGAGGACATCTTTTGGCCTGGCCAGCATACACACACACACACACACACACACAGAGTAAGTGGCATTGTCTTGGCAACTGCCGCGACAGCGTCTTTTGACCTAAATAATTAAATTCCGTTGAAGGGCAACGGCGATGGCAACTGAGAGACGTCGGCTGGCAAAAGGGAAACTTTGCTTTTAGCGCACGGAACTTGTGTTCCTAGTCCCTGGAGTCCTTGAGCCAAAGTTGTCCCCAAGTGCAGCTGCTGCTGCTGCTGCTGTTGCTCCTTTTCTTGTTGCAGTGCATTTCATTAAATTTCATGTTAAATTAATTTGCCCCATTGCTGTTGCAAGTGAAACAACCCAAAGAAGGAAGCACTTTATGCAGATTTCATAGTCTTTGTAAATATTTAGTTAATTTCAAGAGATTTTACCCTCAGTCAGAACTCTTCTCAACTAAAGCGAACACTCAATTCAATTGCTTTAAAGTGCAATGAATGCAGGCAGCAGTCTGTCAGTCAATCGGTTAGTCAATCAGTCATTCAGTTATTCATTTAGTCATTCAGTTAGTCAAACTTTGCATAAGAACAACAACCGTAAGTTACTCGAATTTGTGTGCTGAGTGTTTCACCTCAGGTGACAGCTTGATTACTTTAAGCACTTAAAGGACACCTGGTTACGTGTTGGATTCAGTTCAAGTGGAAATTTTGGGCTAAGACCAAAAAGTAATATCTGACAGACTCAAGTGTTTGCTTAACTGATGCAAAAGTAATTATTGGAATTTTATTTAATTATCTTTTATTTATTGAAATCACTTTCAACTGTTAAATAAAACAAAATTTTTCATTCGTTGCTATGGGAAATGTAAGTGGTATAAATTCAACAGGGAAAAACTGAAAACCAAATGGATACTAGACTTAATTGACAATTTAATCTAAACTCTTTTTATTCTAGAAAGAAAATTATATTTATTGAATTTCTAATATAAAATATATCTTTTAATTTAACAGAGTTTTGAAAATTAGTTAATGTTTTAAATATATATTCTTAACGAGTAAATGGATTTTCCAATGCCTGTCAAAAAGTTTCAATAGATTGGTTTATGTCGATTGAAAAAAAATTCAAGTTTCACCTTCTATTTGTCATGTTGGCAAAATTATATAAAATTTTTAACTGACACGTGTCAATTTATTTCTTGAAAATAAGTTTTAGAAAATCGAATAATAAATACAAAAAAGTTGCATTCGGCAGCTTTTATTTTTTTTAGATTTTTCTGGAACTCAATTTAAACAAAAGTTTCAATGTGCAGTTAAAAGAAAACTATAACTTGTCGTATAATAAATATTTCTTGATTTAATTTGCAACTTTTCTAATTGAATTTGAGATCAGTTGGCAACATCTGTGGTTTACCTATTCAAAGCACAACTAAACATTTCAATTCAATTCTATTCTGTTTTTTTTTATGTTTTTCTGTTTCATTTGAAAGTTTCATTTGCATTTGTCTAGTTGCAGTTTTAGTTTGTCAATGTTGCAACGGGCTGCTGTGGCTGTTGCCGCATAACTCAGGGCACTTGTAACCAGCTGATGATGAACATCATCATCGTCATCGTCAGCGTCATACATATGTGGCAGCCAGGGGCAAACTTGCAGCAGTGGCAGCTATAAAAACACATGGCTGCTTGCCCCGTTGGCTGATGTTTTTGTTATGGCAGCAGAAGCAGCACAAGTTGTTGTAGCAGCAACAGCAGCAGTTGCAGCTGCCCCCCAGCGGCACTCAAGCAAAAGCCGCCGCCACCCAATGCTCAAACCATGCCCCAAGCGGCGTCAGCTGCTATTTTATGGTATCTCGCTCTTACCCTCTCCCTACCCACGTAATGTTATTGTTTTCACTATAGTTGTAGTTGTTGTTGTAAGTCAAGTTGAAGCTGCACTAAATGTAAACAATGCAAACGGCAACAACAACAACAACAACAAGCTTCAAAAGCCGCTCGCCAGCAGGCAAAATGTAAATAAAATTTTTTTTAAATTAACTGGCAGCCACGTGGCATCCACACGCTGCCCCCGTTCCACGCCCACACAATGCTACTGCTGCTGCAGGAAATGTATCTACATATGTAACGTACAATATTCAAGATTGTTGTTCATATTGCTGCCAGGGACGAGTTCTCTTTGGTTTTATTATTGTTCTTGTTGCTCTTGCTGTTTGGTTGCCATTTTAGCTTTTGTAACTTGTTCCATTTGTTCAGCACTTTTGCTGTAGTTTTCAGTGCTTGTGTGCAGCAACAACAACAACAACATCATCATCATTCGCATTGCATTTTCTTTTTGGCTTTTCCTGCTAGCATCGCACACATACGGAGGAGAAAACTCTCTCTCTACAGCATGATTTTTCCTTCGTTGCCAGTTGCAGGTTCGTTCTTTCGTTCTGCCACATTTGCCGCTTTTTATTTACTCGTTGTGAGCACCACTCGCATGAGTTGAGTACTATAGTAGCTCTATAGTCGTTATATAGCCAGTACTTATGTCCAATGCAAGCGAATGCCAACGCGAAGGCCACAACGCGATGCAAGCTGAAGACTGACAGCTCTGTTGAGCACCTGCCAGGAATAGGAGTATATAGGCTAGATGCTGAGACTTGTAACAATGAGTAAAGGAATAAAATCAGCTATAGCTATAGCTTAAGAACTGATCCATAAATAGTCTTACAATCCTTCAGTTGAGGTGAATTGTACTGCCAACAAATATGCGTATTTTTTACTACTAAGTCTAAATATTTAACATATCATTCTGATCCTTTTTCTATATACTTAACCCGTATCTTTTATTTATCAATAAGATAAGTAATGGAAAATACATGAATAAATGTAGAACTGACAGATTCATAAATATCAGTAAATCAGTAAATAATTCCAGTTTACACTTCACGTATAATTACAACAAATCGAATAGATATTTAATGGTATTCTGATACATGTTTGTTACCCTCAAAATTGCTAATTAATATTTATATTGATGCTATTACAGCTCTGTATGTTTTGAATATTAAATATGAATAATTATTCAAATTACTATCAAACTATGTGATAACTTGTTACACAAATATTATGCTAACTGTTCAATTTACAATAATATAATGCTCTACATATTTTTTATCAATGGCAGACTTGATTGACTAAACAATTATTACCACAAAAGAAATGTCTAAGCAAGAGTATTTCAAGTTCGATCAAACTATTCAGAAGTATTTCATATTATGCGCACTTCTATTGGTTTGCTTAGTTATATCTTTTGCAGTTGGAAATGGAAAGATGTTATGAAGTTCACTTCGTTTCTGTACAGTTCAGTTGCCACAAGCAACATGTGTGCCGTTAAATTTTACAATGCCAGTGTTGTCCTCCGTATGCTACTACCCACTACTCCCCTTCAACCCATTGCCCCTCTGTTAATTCTATTTTTTACAAGCATAACATATTTATATGAGACGTAGATGTGCTGTAAATATTCTACACATTTCCCTCACTTCCTCCAAATGTAAGATATGTGCAAATATTTATTTTATATTATATTATACTAGTATATTATTCAGTGCGCTCTGCCTGTTTTTTTTTTGCTCTGCAAAACATTTAATATATGCATTCGATAGTTGGGCAAATAATATAGTTAAAAACTAGTTTATATATAACTTTTAATTAGGCGGCAATTGCAGGCCAACAAATTCAAATGCAATTATAATTATGCAATTTACAAACTGAATATGCAAATGAAAACAGTAAACAAATTGTATTTGTCGATAATTGATGATAATCGAAATTCGATTATACCCTGTAAACAGCAAACCTTACTAATTTAATTAGAAAAGATTCAAAAACTAACTTCAAAGTTGTAAAAAGATATTCGAACGACAGTTTTCGAGATTAAAAGATGAAGAAATTTCATAATATCAAAAACATTTTAATAGCTTTTACATAATATCTATTATCCTATTTTATATACCCTCTTTATTCATCATTTTAAGGGGTAGCTGGCATAACAAGAAGTCAACCATATTTATAAATATTTAATGTAAAATGTTTTACATTAAAAATTTCCAAATTCATTTAACATTTTTCGCTGGATGAGTTAAGCCAATGTCAGACACAGACAACAACAACAGCAGCATTGAAAACATACTCAAAACAAGCGCCAAATGAACAAATACAAAAGCCAAAATAAATATAAAAAAAATAATGTTCCAACAATTGAATATTGTTGAATAACTTGCAATGCATTCAATTCATTGACTGTTTACACATTTTTCCACTTTTGCGTGTCAGAAGTTTGCGAAATCCTCGTTGAAAAAGGACTTATTATAACTTTATTATAAAGATTATTATAATGGCAACAAACTCAACCATAATACCTATATAACCAAGGGTTATTGCTCCTTTGTGAACTCCCAGAGGATTTTCACGTCTAGGGAATTCATTAATCTTTCATTCTTCGTTATCGAAATACAAATATAACAGAAAAGTTTTTCTAAAACGAAATTACAATTTGGAAACTTTCAAATTTCATTGTTGTATTTGTACTTTGGCTGAGGTCGACGACTTGAGAATTTGGCATTTAAGGTCTATCGATTTTTTGTTGTAAATCAATTTTCAATTTATAGAATTCGGAATTACAATTTGCACATTAAATAAATAAGGAATGAACCATAGAAGAAATCCCACCAGTGGATATTCTAGCAAAGCTCTTAGGGAGCTTAGGAGCAGCGTTAGAATACTTTTCAATACTTGCTCCAATTGTATTGTGGATAGAAAAACTTGTCTAAAGCTTTCTCAGATCTCCTCTAGACTTATTTAGATTTATATTTCAGCTTTTGTCATAATAATTGTTATTAAATTAAAACTTTTTTTATGGTAATTAATATAAATCTGTAAGTCAGATAAGATCAGTTCTTTAACAATTATCTCTGATATTTTGATACAATATTATCTCTCAGAAACAAGCGCATACTTATAGATCTCTCTAAGTTAAATGCAATTATGTTGCCAGCTCTTTTATCAAGTGCATCGGGGTCATAGAGTAAGGGGAGTTTTAGGGTCAGCCACATGGGCGAAATATGCAACACACACTTTCTGCACGTTCCGTCAAGCTGCGCAATTTGTTAGCCGAATATGTGGCAACTCCCACAGCTCTCGACTTCGTTTCATTAGCCAGTTTGGCAAATTGTCGAGTCAGTCAAAAAATTCCAAAAAAAAAAGAAGCAAAATTGTAATTCTGTTGCCAACATTTCAACGAACGCTATAAACGCATATTTGCCATATTCAGAGTCAAATGTGGCAACAAATTTCTGTAAATAAAAATTTTCATGCGGCTTTTGTAAATTTGTGCTCATTGCGCCAATTGCATTGCGTCATTGAGGATCCTGCAACAGCAGTAGCTGGAGCAGAGAATGCAACAGCAGTTGCAGCAGTCTCTATGCACACACACACACACACACATACCCCACAATTTGTGTTTCCTCCTCTCGTCACCACACAGCTGCTAAAGTCAAACAAATGTGCTAAAATTAGCATTTTGACATTTCAATTTTGAATATTATTGACATGTTTATGCGGCGCAAAAGAGAAGTATAGGCCCAGGGGGAATTGTAGGGAAATATTTGGGTTATTTGTTCAATTTGCATGGAACCGAACCGGTTTCATTGATTCACAAAATTTACTTTAATTAGCAGTTGAAATGATGCCCAGACCAGAGACGCGTGCTCTATTCGGACACATTGTTGTGAGTGTGTGTGTGTGTGTGTGGGAGTTAGTAGGTTCGTGGGCATGGCAGATACCAGTTTGTTTAGTTAGTTGAAACAATGCCGAATTATTGTCAGCGCCGCATGCACCAGCAACTGTAGCGAAGGCAACGCGTGCTGTTTGCACTGTTGACATCATCATCAACAACATCAACAACTTCATCATCTCTCATAGCCATCATTATCCCAACAAACTCATCATTATACTTAGTCAGGCAACAAACAACAACAAGAGCAACAAATAACAATGAAGCCAAAACGGGAGCCATGACTAACAATGCAAAGTTTGTCATTGGTTTAATGCATAAATTTATGCGAGTGTGTGCGGGTGTGTGTGTGTGTCTGTGTGAGTAAGGAACTGTGTGTGTGTGTGTGTGCGAATGTGAGAGAGTGCCATCGAACAGTAGCTTTTTTTTGGTGGTAGACTGTCTTCTGACTCATGCTAACAACTTCCCACATTGCTAAGATCGTAATTATTGTCTATCTCGCAGATTTCTTTTCTTTTCACTCTCGCGATTCTTTCAACTCTGCACGATTTCCAACTTTACTGAAGAAACTAATATTCTTCTGTCTAGCAATTTTATTTACGATTTCTATTTCTTTTCCTTACAAAATTTTGTTTTAATTAAACGCTATTATTTTTCTTGAATATTACTAAGGCTTCTCTTAACTTTCTTTTTAATTACTCCACAATTTTAAGCCTTCGTTTTCTCACTTGACATTCCTTTAGTGTCATCTGACAAACTTCTCTATTTTACACAATTCCTTCCCTGTTCTTCTTTCGTCTCTTCTGCCTTTTCGTTACTCACTGCCTCTATATTCATTTCTCCTATTTTGCCTTGCTTCACTTCATCACCACATCAAGTAGCCTTGACTTCTGCAATTTCAATTCCTTGCGGCGTCAATTAACTCCAAGTCTTTCTCTAATCGCACTCAGCTACCCCGGGACCAGGTATAATCTTAAATTAGTTTCGCAGCTCCCCTTTCCACGCCTGTTCACCATCGCTAATGTGCATAATTATTGTATTTCAATTAATTTGCTTATCACAAAAGGCGAATGCCTAATGCTTTCTCATTGAGCTCTCGGCTTTCCTTGGGTTCTCGGCTCTGAATACGGAATTCGTGTTGAACTGTTATCGACATTTCCATTTTGTGTCTTCCTGGCCGACTGAATGGCTAATGACGAATGTCCTGGCCAACATGCGTACCGCAATTTGACCCTCGATCTGACCTCAACACGCAACACGCCTCTCAAATTCTCATGAAGCGTTAAAGTGTAGGCGTATCTCTCAGTTTCATTTTTTTTTTTTGTTTGTTGTTCCATTTGAGTTCACCAAAATGTTAAATCTTTAGAATGTGAACCCAAAATCCTCTCTGTTCCTCCCGCTTCACCTTTTTTGCGACTGATATCATTGCCTTGTTGCCCTAAGGCCAATGCACGATTATGTGTGGGCGAAGGGAAGGAGGGATGGAAGGGAATTGAAGGAGCATTCTTTTGTTTCTGTTTGGGGGAACTTAAGCTTGGCGGCTGCTCTGCTCGGCTCAGCTCGCATAATGTGGCCAAATGTGTAGCCAAACAATAAATGAAAATTGTGTGCAATTGTCGTGCCTTTCAAACCCAAACTCCCCTTTTTCCCACCCCCCTCTCGCTGTCTCTTCCCACACACTTTCCCTATCTCCCAATGTTTATTCTCAACTCCAAAGTAAAGTCCTATAGACACGTTGCAAGTTGTTGTCCTTGTCTGTTGATGCTCATTATGTTCTGTTCTGTCTGTCAGTATATTGGTGCGGTTCCTATTGTTTGTATACCCTGTAAGCATAGCAAAAAGAGAGTAGTATGTGTTTAAGATTCCACAGAGTGTTTTTAGATACGTATTTGAAATGAAGAAACTATCTCTGTCATTCTTGTTATTATTATTAATTCTATTCGACCCTATATCTCTTTGACATAACTCACGACTCTTTACTGTATTTTTACATTTCAGGATACAAAATACTATCTGTCGGACATCTGCTAGTCGAGCACACTCTCTTATTGCTCACTCCAGCAGCTGCTTCAAACTTATTGTTATTGTTGTTGAGCAAGTTCCATTTTGAGTTGCTTGCGTGTCTCGTTATCCTTTTTATTTGAAGTTTGCTTAATGCCAAGTAAATAGTAGTAGCCATACACATATATACACAGTCTCTGGTAGGAAGATTGGCATTCGGTTAGAGCTTTTCCGGCCATTGTTTCACTTTTGCTTTGCCACAAATGGCAGACACTATGCGACGTGGCAAGTGAGTGGAGATGGGCGGTGGGGTAGATTGGTTGCAACCCTGCCTCATTTCATGGCTTGTTGCCGGCTATTTTGCCCTATTATTGGCGTTAAGTTGCCAGCTACCTATGAACCCTCCGGATCTCCGGATCTAACCAAGTCTCTACTGTTGATGCTCCTTCTGGCTGGTCGCTGGCTCTTATCCTGGTCGCATTATCATCATCATCTTCAATTTAATGCGTGGCAGACGACGAGGACACTCGACAATTTCTTCTTCTTATTGTTGTTGTTGCTGTTGTTGTTGCTGTTAATGTTGCTGTTACTGTTGTTGCGCTTTGTTTTTGCGGCTTGCTCTGGCAGTCACTTCCTGCCATTTGCCAGTAGGTTCAACCAGCTTTTTTTCCTATCCCATACCATTACATATATATTTTTTTTGTTCTTGTGCTGTTGTTGTCTGTACTCCATGTAATGCCACTTTATATGCCGCAGTTGATGCCTTTAGAGGCTTTTGTGTTTACGCCATGTTAAGCCTTGGAATCCCTAATGCCAGAGGACATCGCCAATCTCTTTGCTCTTCCTCCTTTCCATTGGCACATGTGTATTGGCATTTGCTTCGTTGATTTTACCCACAACATGCTCTGTGCCTATTTGCCTAGTTGGCCCCCTTCATCCCCCTCCCTTCCCCGGATCCTCCGCTTCTCCCCTTTTGGCCCTACACTGCCTGGTGTTAAGGTTCAAACATGGCGCAAGGTCGTTTCAACCAACCGAAGCGGACAACATTTACATTTACATTTCCATCTGCATCTCCATCTTCAGCTCCCTCTTTCATCTCTATCTACATTTCTATTCTCCATCCGGAACGTGCTTGGGCTGCCTTTTTATGCATGATCTCATCGGTGACTGGCATCAGGGACAGAGCTTCGACATGTTCTCCTTTTTCCCCCCCTATGCCGAGCCTTTGATTCAGGCCAGACAAAAGTTAATTGCCTGACATTAAACTATGAAAATGATAGGCGCCACACAACACACATTCCTACACACATGTCCTGCGGGCTGCGCATTCCCAATATTGTCCTCGTCTCACTGTAAAATTTCCTGCTAAGCGCCTTTAAATCGCAGTAAAGCCCAACAACAAAATGAAGGAGAAAAAAAAAACAAACATTTGACAGCAACAACAATCAGAGAAGGAGAGAAACATTGCCAGCATGTCGGCTTAGAATCAAATCTAAAGTCAGCAGGCAAAACCCCATTTTTGGCCCGCATCCTGTGAGCAATCCCTCCATCCTGCGGCAATCCTTGCCAGCAGCTGTCTGTTGCTTGCCCGCTTTTGGCTGCTTTGGCGCCAGGTGAGATCCGATTAGGCTCATCAGCAGCCAGCACGTTGCACGTTGAAAAACACGCGATTGCGATTGCCAGAAAAATGCTCAAATTGGCGCGAGGGCAGCACAATAAATTAGCGACCTCGGCTTAAACCTGCAAATCACAAAGGCCAATCCCCAAGTCCTTGTGGCCCTGGGGCGTAATCGAAATGGAAGAAGTAAACTAGAGATTGCCCTCGAAACAATTGATGTTATTTTTTTGTATATAATAAATATCTACAACTTAATAAAAGCGGAAAAACTGAAGTTTGATGAGAGGATGATAGGGAAGTCAATGGAAAGTTTGTTGTTGCATAGATGATTTTCAAACAGAGACACTTGAACAACACAGAAATGCAGTCAGTAATATGAGGAAAAATGTCGCGGGAGTTTAGGAATCAAATCAAATTAAAACATATGTCAAAAACATATCAGTCAACAAAACGTTTACGAATGCCGCATAAAGATAAAGTGTAAAATAGATTCGCTATAGATAGCCAGTAAATTATTTACGAATACCACAAAAAGAAGAACAGGAAAATGTAATACTCGCATGAGAGAAAGTGTGAGAACGAATTCTTCCTCTTGTTATCTCGCACCATCTTTCTCCAACTCTTGTCCTTAACCAATTTAGCTAAGCATTAAAACTTTTTCCCTTATCATTTTTTGGTTATTAACAAACGATATTCTAAAGACTTAGCAATATTGCCAGCAAATTAATTGTTCCGTCTTTTGGAATGACTTATTAGAAACGATTTAGAAAATAAAACTGAAGGGTGTAGAAGGTGCGCTACCAGACTGTCAAAAACTGTAGAGTTGATGGAGGTAAAACATCGTGTCGAGTGCTGATTAATTTGTAGGTGTCAATTGTGCAAAGCCTAAGTGAATTTTTATTGTGGACCGTAAATCAGAGAAGAGGCAACTGTTGTTAAATTGGCTAAAATGTGGAGGACAACAGTTGGAAAATGGGATAGAACGGTAAATGTTTTCTGATTTTCTGTTGAACTTAACAATTAAATTGTTTTTGATTTAATTTGCCAGGCAAATCCTGAAAATGCTGTTGACTTAGCAAACAGACAGACAGACAGGGAACAAGGATGCTCTCAATGGTTGATAAGGCAACTGTAGCTGTGTGTGTATTGGTGTGTGTGTGTGTAGGTGTGTGTGCTGGGCCCGCACGAGACAACCGCAAATGCTGTACGTCCTGGACAAACTGAACCTGTACTGTGGCCAGGATTTTGCTTTTGATCAACTTCCGAGGCTTGCTTAAAAACGCATTACGTTAGCCCGAAGAAGCAAGCTCACTTTGACCGCAAGTGGAAAATCCTTTTGCCCACAATTCCCAGCTATACATATCGGACATTGAATGACCGTTCCCCTCCACAGTGGCTGTCATTTGTTTGCTCACGTCTCGTCCTGCTGCAATTACTTGCAAAAGCGACTCTGCGGTTGCCTTTGTCATCGTCTTTGCGTCTTTTTAGTCTTTTGCAAATATGCTATTTATCTGTCTGTTAATTCCCAGTCGCTTTCCACCCTCACTCCTCGTTTGCATCCCACCTACAGGGCAATTAATAAGCATTACAAATACAAATCGTCGTGTATACATTGCGGTTTCTGTTCTAACAAAATATTTCTAATTAAACATTGTGCTTAAACAAACTAAACACAACAAATATTATTATAAACATATTTTTAATTAAATGCAATGCGGCTAATAAATATAAATAAGCTGCTTGCGTGGTGGGCGTGGCATGTGCCTTAGGTTGGGGGCGGCGTGCGATGTTTTAATTAAACCGCAGTCGAATCATTTTGAATTTGCCCTCATTCACTCAGTCATTGAAACATTCGTTAACTCATTCATTCACATACATATGTATACTCTTCTGCTTCAATTAGTTCAATCAACGTGTGGGCGCACTTGGGTGTTTGTGGGCGTGGCAGAGGCTGAAAAAGAGTTATGCACGAAACGGCGGCTAATTAGCGACATTTATGCGACAGGTCAGACATTTGTCGATGTTGTTGTTGTTGTTGTCGGCGCTTTTATGGCATTGAGTATACGACACGTGGGACGACGATGACGACGCTGCGTGTTGGCGTTTCTCTTCAAATTAACTTAAGTTCATTACAACTACGTTTAAGATAACAACAAAGTTGATTAATTAAACAAAAGTTATTTTAAACCCCTGCAATAATTACAGATAAAGTTCCGGTGTTCTAAAAAATATATGGAAGACATCTGTCAGCAGATTAAGACTTTGTATAGACTATTAAGATAATATTATGATTATTAGTATATAAATTTTAACATGTTTTGTAATAAACAAACATATTTATCAGGGTTAAAGCGTTTTTTTGTTGTTGTTGTAATGCATTCCCTACATTTTGTATTTTTCTATCCATAATTTGATTCTATCCATAATTTTATATTAGATTTAATTCTAAACACTGAACAAAAAAGAATACAAAATTATCTCAACTTAGATTCTCTATAAAGTTTAAAATCTTGTTATTAAATATTTTTCTAGGCTTTAAATATGAAGAAAAATAGAAAAACAATTGATAACAAAAAATTGATTTTTTGCAAAGGTTCGAAACAAAACCTTGAGTGCAATGTTTTCTAAAACGGGTGCGCCAACCGAACCGATAACAAATTTGTATCCCAAATGGGTATAAACTGAGTTGAACTTCTTATCGTACAAACTTGATATTCTAATCGTATAGAAACAGTCTTTTACTGCCTTAAATAAGTTGCATCTTTGTCCAGAGATTTCACAATGTTCCCAGCAACCAATTGATAATGTTGCACAACCCAGAGATGAGCTAAGTTCCTGATAAGAACAGTCTTATAATCTATAAAACAGAGCTAGACACGTAGGTAAAGCACAGAGATAACTTATTAAAATACCAAAATAATTTTTGTATTTTGCATTAAACAATAAGACAACTGCTCGTTGCAGATTTTTGCATTTAAATAGCTTGCATCTCTTTGCGGAGATTTCACAACTCTCCCAGCAACCCATTGATAATGTTGTACACCCCAGAAATCAGTTACGATCCCGATCAGAAGATCTGGAGTGGCAAGGATGCTACCAGATTTTTCTCAGCAGATCTGTCGATTGGTGAAGTCATCTTTCATGAAATGCAACGACATCCGCAGCTTATAGCACAAGTAATTTGTAATTATATAAACATTTAATTAGCACTAGTAAGTAAATCCTTTCTTAAAGATCTCCGATACCGAAAATACCGTCCTGACTAGGGAGGAACTTTTTCTGAACTCCAAACGCGTGGCGAGCTACTTGAGGAACTTGGAACTACAACAATCGGATATAGTAGGGATAGTAGCTAGAAATACTACACATATATTTGCTGTAGCATATGGCTGCTTCTTTAACGGCATTGCATTTCATTCCCTCAACATAAATTACGAGCAGGAAAGAATTGAAAAACTCTTTGAGATCACAAAACCCAAGATTATCTTTTGCGATGGAGATGAATACGAGATGGTGAAAGCTGCAACAGAGAAATTAAATGTAAAGATTGTGACAATGCGGAACCATAAGAAGAACTCCATAAGCATTGAAGAGGTGCTTGCCACTCCGATTGAGGAGAACTTTCAACCTGCCCGACTGGAACAGGGAAACAATCAAACTTTGGCCATACTCTGCTCTTCGGGAACCACGGGAATTCCCAAGGCGGTGACAATTCCCAACAGTGAATCCTTGGTAGGAAACTATGCGTAAGTTTAGCACACTTATCCACAATACTTTCCCCAATGAAATCCTTGTTCTCCTCCTAGTTTTCTGACTAGCGCCGATGTGATGTTCACATCCGTCAGCCTGGATGTTTCAATGGGTCTATACGCAACGATTGTGTCTGGAGTACGCAGCAATCTTCGCATTATCACTGATAATCCTTTCGATCCCTCAGCTGTATTGAGATTATTTAAGAAATACAAAGTTACTTGGACGTATCAAGTGCCAGCGCAAATGGCAAGAATTGCTAACTGTCCCGAACTCGAGGGAGATTATCTGGAGAGTCTATTGTATTACACATATGCAGGCGGAGAAACTTCACCAGAAATTAAGCAATCTATTCGACGTCGTCTTTCAACGAAAGGAAAGTTAATTTGTATCTATGGATTCTCGGAGTTAATCAGAGGAAAAACCATCAATTATCACTTCGACGAGAAGCCAAATTCGGCGGGTCGACTTATAAATGCCATAAAAATGAAGATCATCAACGAGCAGGGAGAATCCCTAGATCCCAATGAAGTGGGAGAAATCTGCCTGTATACGGGTAAATATTGGGGCGGATATTACGGCAATCCGGAGGAAACTGCCAGAATACTAGACAAGAATAAGTGGTTTCACTCGGGAGACTTGGGCTATGTGGATAACGATGGGTTTCTCTTCATTGTGGATCGCAAGAAGGATATGCTCAAGTATCAGAATATTATGTATTATCCTCGTGAAATAGAGGATGTTATCAGCCAAATGCCAGAGGTGGCAGAAGTCTGTGTCTTTGGCAACTGGAATACAGTCAATGGAGATGAAGCGGCTGCTGCAGTTGTCAAGAAACTTGGAGCAGAACTTGATCCTCAGCAAGTAATTAAGTTTGTGGAGAAGCATGTGCAGGCCAAGTATAAACAATTGAATGGAGGCGTCTTTATTGTGGATGATCTAATGCGTACGGCCAATGGCAAGACAGATCGTCGTGCCACAAAGTCCTACTGCTTGGAAACACTTCGAAATTGACTTACGAAGGATATAGTTTAAATGTACTCCATTTGTTATACTTTATGTTTTTCTTTCGCTCAATCAACATATTTCTTTTCAATTTGTACTTTGAGTCGCATTTTAGAGATTTCCACATCTGTTTAAAGGCTATTTAGTGCCAGTAAACTAAGCTTTCCACTCATGAGTTTAAATTGCATAACCCATAACTTTGCAACCTATAACTTTGTTCAGCTAATGATTGGCTTGCGGTTCGTCATTCAGTCAATCAATCAATCGCTGTTCCGCTCATGACTGAAATGCATGCGAACGCAATTAGCGTGGACATGAACCCTCAGTCCGTTCTACGTTGGGTTCGAGTCCAGACAGCCTACCTACTAATTACCATATATCCGATGTTCTTGTGGTTTTGTGCTTGAATTAATTACGCATTTGTTGGCTGACCTCAGTTGTTGTTGTTGGTTTCAATTGCCAGGTTTTGACTTTTATTTGGATTTTGATTAGCTCTAATAGCCGCCTGCAAACGGGGACAACAGAGTGAAAAGGGGAGGCGGGAGGCGTTGCCTGTGCACGCAGCGCTTAACTGCCACTTGTTGCAACAACAAAAACTACAATGTTGTTGGCCATACACACACACATACACACACACACACTCTGGTGTGTGGCACATAAATTTCTATTCTAATTACTTGCGTTCAGTCAGCAGGTCAACAACGTCAGCAGCTTCGATTAATTTATGTGCGCGTTGGCTTTACAAAAAGATATAAATGATTACAAATACACACACATATACATACATATATCACATTGTTGTTTGGGGACTCATCTAAATGCTTGTTGTTGCCCTGTGACATTGGCAGCAATTTTAACAACATTTAAACAAATGTGTTTGCATTTGTCGCAACGAACGAACAACTCTCATTGCAACCATGACGAATGTGAGAAAGGGAGAGAAAGATTAGGGGGCGGTGGGCGTGGCAGGGTCATGTCTAGTCACTTCATTATGCAGCCATTTAGTTGTTGGCCATTGTAATTTTCCGAGTCACGCTAATTAGATGTTCCCCCACATTGGCCACGGAGGTCAACTAAAGCGACGCCTTGAAAAACTGCAAAACTATAATGAATTGCTTAAGGGTGGCGGGAGAAAACTAAGAGGAAGTTATACGATAATGTTAGTTGACAATTAGTTACGTGTTATACACTTAGCTGCAATTGCAAGTCGAGTGCAAATGTCTAAGGAGTTGACGCAGTTGAAATGTTAAAGGGTGGAAATAAAATACTTTAAAAGAAAGATGTGAAAAAAAATATATACGAAATGGAAAAATTGGATTACTTTTAGATAACAGCTTTCTGATTTCGAATTTATTTATAGAAAACAAATGGAATATTTCTAAAATCAAATGAACACTTCACCTAAAATGCCCTTGAAATCAGAAAAATGTTAAAATCGACCATATGACCAAAATAGAAATACTCAATTTAGAATAAATTCAATTAAATCGAGGCAAGTTTAGCATTGAAAACATTGAAAGATTAGTTGTTGGTTTTTAACGAATAAATGAAGCTTTAACTGTACGATTAAACCACAAATATTAAAGCACATTAAAGCTTCAAGTAAAATACATTTAAAGCGCAGTCAACTTAATTTTCGATCAACTAAGATTGGTATTACTTAAAACAAGACTTTGAGCTGCAATAAATGTTCTTGATTCAAAGATCAACATTTCATTTGAATAATATACACTAAATACACTTTCTTTATCCGCTGCTTAAGTCCATTTATAATATTTTTATTACCAGTTAATTTAAATAGTACTCACAGTTAACATTCAAGGTGGCTGTTGCCTCCAGACGTTTTCCCTCATTCATGGCACGATTTCGCACCACACACTTATACTTGGCCCCGTCGTCCTCGCGACGTGGCGTAATCATGAGTGTGGCATTTGTGGGCTGATCCTTGGTGCCACCACGCAGCACGGTTGCGGGCAACGGTGAATTGGAGCCCTCGCGGTACCAACTATTTGATGAGACACTCACTTAGTCTAGCTCGGCTTGGGATATGTGAAAACTTACGTTATGGTGGGATCCGGTGAGCCGCCAATGCTGCTGCAGGTCAGCTCCATGGGTTTGTCTTCGGTGGCAACGGCAATGCTGCCGGGCGAGATGACAGGTGGATGGGGAGGTGTGAGCACGGTGAGATTGTGAAACTCCTGATGCACATCGGCACCGGTGCCTTTGGCCTTGATGCGGCACTCGAAGCGTCCATTGTCCCGATTGTAGGAGACATTCTTGATCTGCAGATCGTAAATGCCGCGCTCCGGTTGAAAGTCGAGTCTGTAAAATGTCACAAAAATATTAAATTAAATTTAATAAATTGCACTCTTAATAAAAAGGTTACATTTTATATATTTTCATGCCATTTTCACTTGTTTACGGCAATTTAACTTTGAAATTCAATTTATTTTATTTAAAAACCTGCAAGAATGCTTCCCTCGTCTCCTCTTATCCCTTATCAATAACCCACCACTAATTGTGCTAATATTGAGTTTTCAGTTGGTATCCTGCTGCGGCAGCTGGATCCTCGTCCTGGCCCCGCAGGTGGTTCAACTTTAAACGTTTCGCAATATAAATAAATACAAATGCTAATATTTGTCCTGCATGAGGGGTGCGGGGGGAAGTGTCACAGCAACATAAATAAAATCAACGTTCAATAAATGTTTGCATATTTTCCTAGACGATGACTTCGATTGACGATAACGATGACAACGGCAGGTTGATGGAAGCCAGGAGACTAGAGAGGGGGGGAAGAGGAAGGGGGTTAACTGCCAGACGTTAGCAACCGAATGGTAAACAAAATGTCAACATTTTTGTACAAATTGTTGTTGTTCTTGACTGTTTTGTTGTTGTTGTTGTTGTTTGGCTTGAAGAGCTTTCTGCCAATTTAATTGCCAAGCCCACAACATTTAACTTCGCCCTCAGATTTTAATTGTAAATTTTGCAATTTTTGTTAATTGAATTTCTATATTTGCTAAACGCTTCAAAAACAAATTTCTTGTCTCACAAGTCAATAGAAAATCAAATCAAATACAATTTACACACAAACACACGCGCACACGTTCAATTCAAACGCCGAAAAGTAGGCAATATATTTGAAGTATTTCTCAGTTTCTTCCTTTAGTCACTTCTGCTTCCGCTTCCCAAAAATGCCTGTTATTATTTTCTCGGCATTGAAGGCGTGACGTAATGCTTAAGGAATATATGTATATAGTCTGTTTATAATTTAGAATTCTTATTAATAGCTTAGAAACAAACACTGCAAACTCTTGTTATTTTAACTTCAATATTCATTTACTTCTATCAATCTTAATCTCTCTTCCAGAAGAAATATTTATTTAAATAAAAGGATGTCATTATAATGAATCGATCGATTAACTACTTATTTATTAAAGTAAACTAAAATTGGGCAACTTTCAATGTATTTTCAAAGCTATTTTCGTATTTAAACAGCTTAGTTTTTTCCACAGACAATGTAGAGTATTGCAGCGTCGCTATCTAAATGTTGTGTTTGCTTCTTTTTTTTTGGTACAATTATAGAGAATTTCGCCAGCACGCTGATTATTTTGTCGTTGCCCTGGACAACTACTGAAAATTGATGCGTCTCTCTGTGAAGCTGTTATACACTTCGCTGACTGCTCAAATGGTCAAATGTCGATAGCCAGCGACATTGACTACGCAGCAGTTTATTAAATTGGTAAACAAGATGTTGTCACCCAAACCCTCCAACTTAATTCTCCATTGCCAGATCCTCCGCATCAAGTTGAAGTTCATTTGTCAAGCATCGTTAGAACATTTCGAAATGGAGCAGAGATGCCAATGCCAAGGCGCGAGTGAGTGGACAGTAAAGGACACTTTACGCTCGTTCTCGTAATATTTCATCTCATTTTGCGTCTAGACGCATTTATGGATTTAATTGTCAATTCATTAACCAGACCAGCTGGTCTACTCTTCTCTTCTCTGCTAATTGCTACAAACCGCTAAAAACACGCGTCAGCGGCAAAAGTATTTAATTAAGCAAAGCAGAGAAAAGCCAGTCAGAGTCCTTAGCTAAACAAAACTATAGAGTATTTCTCTCGCAAATTCTGCACATTGTAATGCAAAAAAAAAGCTCAGACAACGACAATGACCCAAAAAATAAGGAAAAAAAGAAAAGTAGGAAGAAAAAAAATGGTAACCGAGCAAATTGACTGAATTCTCTGCAGGCTTTCGTCCTTCGTCTAGTAGTTGAATTTTTTATTATTATTTTTCTATTTGCCGTACGCGAGCGCTGACTCCTCGTCTCCTGAGCTGCTCATTTGCAGCTGAGCTTGGGGACCAGGACAGCGGGACCGCAAGACAATGTTCGCTGTTGTCCTTTGTACATATACATATATATATATATATATATATATAGGCGGACAGACTAAACAAAAAAAAGTGTAAATTATAAAAACTGCTGGCAAAGCGCAGTTCTCCACTCATCGCCTGCCACTTGGGAACGCGAATCTTTCGACGGTGAATGCAGAAGCCCACCAAAAAAAAAAAAAACGCTTTAAGCATTAAAAAAAGGCGCGCGTGTCGCACGTCCTTGAGCGCCAAAGGCTCCTGCGGGATTTGCAGTGGTTCGTGGTGCTCCTCCCTCTGTCCGTCTCTTATCCTTGCATACCTTTTCTTGTTGTTGCAATTTTCAAGTATGCCATTGCCGACGACGGCTCTCAACTTGCTGTCTGTCTGCGATTTTGTTTGTTGTGCCTGGGCCTCGGATTCGGTTACGGCATTCCAATGCATCCAATTCCCTACTTTCCCTTCTCTCCCTCCTTTTTCTTGCTAAATGGTAATGCGAGCATTGCCGCAGCCAATTATTTGGCAATGGGGCATTCCAGCACATGTTTTCGTTGTAATTTACAGTTCAATTCCAATGTCTTGTCTAATTTTTGGCAGTCCAGAATATATCCTACTATAAGTTGTTCTGCAAACTAAAAGCTTCTAAAGTTATGCAAGTTACAAACTTTAATTGAATCAGTTTACTTCATTATTTAATATATATTTTGGAAGATTTGATCAATTTTCTGGAGATGCTGCTTTTAATTTGTTGGAGATTTATTTTATTTGCTTTCCATTTGTATTTTGAGAGCAATTTTTGCTTGTGTTCTAATTTTTATTTCTTTAGAGATTTTTGACAATTTTCTGTTTGTTGGAATTACCCTTGGCAGCATGACTTGCATTCCTAAATGTCCTGGCAGCGTCTGCGTCTGCATCGTTAAATGAAATGTTTAACGATATATTAGCCGCAGGCTCTCTACTCTCCTCGCCTTTATCTCTCTCTTGCTCTCTGTGCCTTTGGCTATCTGTGGTTCTTAATTCTGTTATGCCATTTTTGGGTTTCGATGACCCCGTCGCGGCAAAAATTTGCAGTAATTTCACTTTTTGCAGCGACAGCAATGGCCGCAGATATAGATACAATTGCTGGCGCGATAGATACGAGTAGATAGAGAGAGATATATATATGGATAAATGTCTTTTGTTGTTGTTTTTGTTGCTTGTTAGCTTTCGGCAGCAATTGCAGTAAAAAATGTATTTTAGAATTTGCCTGGGAACTGTGCCTCGTCTAGCGACTGTGTTTTCCGTTGGCTTTGCTTTGCTCTTTTTTATTTCTATTTGTTGTTTGTTGATTTGCTTTTATTGTTACACACACATACTGGTCATACTGGCATTTCATTTGGCAAGCAACCGCGCTGCATTTTGTGGCCTCGACTGGGCACTTAAAATTTATGCCTTGCCACATAAGGAAGCAGCTGAAAGTCCTGACAAGCCAAAAGGAAGGAGTGACAGAGAGAGAGAGAGACACAGTCAAACCAAGCGAAACATTAAAAACAGGCCGAGCCGGAAGCGGAAGTCGAGGCACGAAACAAATAAAAATACAATTGCAAATGGCGCGAGCGAGCGGGTAATGAAAATGAAACATAAACAACCACACACACACACACACACACACTCGCACACACAGTGAGTGTGTGTAACTCATAATTGTGCGAATGTTTAACACGCGTCGGCATTGACATTAAGGATTACGGATATGAACACACAGAGAGAGTGAGAATAAGCATTTGGCTTGACCAACGACTGCGACTCGTTTAAATTGCCAAGAACTTGATTTTAATTAAGTTGCCAGTTGGCAGTCAAACGCACACACATAAATCCCATTATCCCCCAGGTGTAGCTGTATGTATGTGTGTGTGTGTGACATTTAATTAACTTAACAAATGGCTGGCAAACGCAAACGCTCGCATAACAGGTTAACCGTAAACAGTTACAGCAAAAGATACAGCAATTGCACAGATTTCCGCATGCTCAGTTTTTAACTCGTTGTATTTTCACGCTTAAAAACGTTTCATGGCAACAGCAGAGAGGTTAAAGTATAGTACTCACCTATAGCCGGAACTCAACTGCACTTCACCAATGGCCACGTTGTCAAATTGCGCCGGATTCGATATCGAACGCGTCCAAAAGAATGAGAAATCATTTGCCTCATATTTCTCGGTAAATCGACACTTCAACACGAGATCTGCATTCTCACGTGTGTCGATAGATTCATCAGACAGAACATCAGTCAGACAGCAGCTGCTCAGCGTTACCAAGACTGCAAAACAGAAGAAAGAACAACATTTATAAAATATTTATTGAGCGCAACAGGGTAAAATTTAATTAAAAGTTTGAAAAGTGTAGGAAGCCGGAAAATTGCTAAAAATATGAAACCAGCAAAATAAAATTTACTTATTATACAGAACTATTCGTTGCTAACAAAACTGCATAACACCATAAAGTTATCAAACAGAAGATAATAGAAAATGTTAAGACTATTTCAATTGCATTAAAAATTGAGTAAATACTAAAAAACCTTTTTAAGAAGCTTAAAAGTTGTAAAGTTAGGAAATTGTTGAAATTAAAATGATACAAATCGTTAACAGCAACTATCTTTATTACACATTAAAACTATGCATTATTCTATGTAGCATTAATCAAATATGGAATATAACTTTTACTATATAAGTTCTTTTGATTTTTCACAGTCCAATTTTTATTATAAATATTTAAAACTTTTAGATGTGCGCCACAACTTTTCACTTGTCTGCAGCATAAGAAGCTTTTCCCCGCCATCTACTTTAATGGAGCAGGAGGAGGGCAACCAAAATATTTATTTAATTTTTAATAAACCAATATAGGTAAGCTTCAAACTTGTCAATGTCATAAAGGTAGATCGACAGAGTGAGAGTGAGATAAAAATAAAAAGAAATAAATAAACAATTTGCCGTGGAACTTTTTCATATGCTTAGCCACCTTCCCTAGACATAGTCCTTCACATTAAATACTACAAAAAAAAAAGAAAAAGGGAGGAAAATCGAAATCAAACGACAAAGTTCTGAGTACCGAGCACTCGACATAGGTGCGTCGTTTTACGTCTGGTTTCCTTTTTTTTTCTTCCACTGATAGGTTGAAAGGGGGAGGAAAGACATTACTTTTACTTTGCTGCGTAAATTTCAAGTTGAATTTATGGCCGCTTTATATTTGGCATCAAATATGCATGAGCCAGCGTTTAAGCCAGTTCCCATACCAATTTTGCAGTAACAAACGAAAGGCGGCTGGGGCAATAAATTTGTGCATTTGCCGGCTGGCTGTCTCCGCCATGTGCTAAATTTAAAGATTGTTTCAATTGGGTGGCAAACACACAAATACCAAATACCCCCAAAACTCTTGAGAGATTCATGCTTTTTGGGTTTTTTGCATTCGCATTAGGTCCAATAATCGTTAAAATCCAAAAGTTATGCGAGACGCGAGGCCATGAAAAGCGCATTAAAATTAATTTGACAGTCGTCTGGCAGCGTCTTAGCGAATTGTATCTAAGTAACATGCCGCCAAGGTGGCAACTCTGGCAAACAGCGCTCTGATATGTACATCTAGCCTGGCTGGCCACCAAAAGCATCAGTTCTCATTTCTGTCCTACGAATTTATGTCAAAAGTTTTGTGTGCCACATAAAATTGTGCGCTCTGCCACTTTTTTGGCCCATTCATTTATTCTCTGCTGGCTGCCATTAAAGTTACTTTTTTGGCTCTGACGCTTGCCGTTTCTCGCCTCTCGCCTCTCGTCTCGCGTTGGCCTCGTTGAGTTGCGTTTGCGTTGCGTTGTTCCTTTCACATCGTCTGTCAACGCATTTCGCTGCTCATTTCGCTTGACTGCCCTGCCTCTGTCCGCTGTCCTGTCTCGTCCTGCAGTGTCCTCCATTTCGTTTGCGTTGCGTTTCTAATTAAAACTTTGAAGTCAGTTTCGTCCAGGCGTCCATTCGGTTGCACTTAGGCAAATTGCCAGAATTACAACTTTGAAGAAGCTCTGCATTCGTTGCTTGGCACTCGCTATTCGTTGTTTTTTTCTTTCTGTTATTTACAGCAATGATAATAGCAATAACAAGAATTGCTCATTACCTTTTATTGTCAACTCGCTACTCAATACTCGCTTAATCATTAGTGATTTCTGATTAATAATCATTGCTTAACACTCGCTACACAGCACTCGTTCGAGCAACAGCCATTTCTTGTTACCCACTCTTTACTTAATACTCGTTACATATCACTCGTTTCCAAGTACTCGCTGATGCAGTAGCCTTAGCCTTAATTAGCTATTCGCTGCTCTGCGCATTCGCTACTTTTTACTCGTTACTTAGTATTCGTTCTCGCTCCTTTGTACTCGCTATTCACTACTCTTCGCCCTCTGCCTATCATTATCTCCTCCACCCTCGCCACTCTTCAGACTCATTATTATACACCTAATGTAATTCATTATTCAATTGACTGAATACGCATACGCCACGATTATCCGGGTACAAATATTTGCATGGATAAAAACAATAGAACAAACACATTCCCGGTTTGCGCATACATTTTGCGGCTCACTGCAGTTTGATATGTAAATATTGGCATATGCAAATATGAAGGCGATTCCTCGAACGATATCAATTTCAGATTAATTGACATGTACACATAAAGCGATACAGAATGTCACGTCAGGTTGACAGCAACGACGGCCGTTAAAATGTCACAATTCCCTTGGCGAAATGACGGAAAGGAAAAAAACAGAAGACAGAAAATTAAGCCCGAACTGGCATTAAAAATTCACGAAAAGTCGCCGGGCAACCGTTAAGTGCAGTTAATGAGCTGGCAATGGTTAAAAGGCATCCACTTGCAACTAATTAAATTATCATTATGAAATGAAGTTGAAGAAAAATTTCTTATAATTGCTGCGAACAAAACGGGGAGAAAAAAATTAAAAGAATAATATTCAGAATTGCTAGCAAAGATGGCGGACAAATGGTTCCGCAGGAAGCGCAAATGAAACATTCAATTTCCGGTGAAAAATTCTTATAAGTGAACCCTAATGGCAAAGAACACGACCCTTTGTATATGATACACAAGATTTTGGATGGGTAGATAATATCACTCAGCATTAATCGTTTCTTTGTGACTTTAAATAGAAATTTATTTTGATTGACTGACATTTAACTGCCAGAACTTCTTTGCAATTTGTTGAGAAAGTTTTCAGTTATTGTAATATTTCGTTGCAGTTAAGCTTAATTTATATAAGTTGTTTTGCTTAATTTGTCTAAGGAATTCAACTAGAAAACGTAGCACAGTTATTGGGGCCTTTGAGTTGTTTAATACCCTGCACAATATATTACCAAAATGTCAGATTTGATGTATTCTTATACTTGAACTGCGTATATTGGAAAACTTTCTTGCATTTCTTCATATTTATTTAATTGTTCGTCAATCAATTTCTTACAATATTCTGTTTATAGGGTAACTACTAGTTTACACTTGTCTTGACACCACAAACTATAGTATACAATTGTAAGCTCACACTGGGGAGCAACATTTTGTGCTCAATAGCATGGAAATTGCTATGCAGAACATTTCGGACAACTTCGCAAGTTGATGCACCGCTGCGAGGGGGGAACGTAAGGTTGTGGCAACGCACAGACAGAGACAGAGAGAGAGTCTTTCTTTCACACGTCTTCTTTTGTTGGCATAGTTTGACACTGCTCAAACGCAATTATTACGTGAGAATTATATTAAAATGGAAACAATGGGCCAGACCTGAGGGAGACACTGTCCAGAGAGGAGTGTAGGGGAGAGGCGGCAGGCAGGCCAAGTAAATTGCAGCTGCCAAGATTGCCAGTAACAGCAGTTAAAAGTGGGCGTGCTATGTATGTGGTTGCCTGCAGGGAAAATAGCAGAAGGCAACACGATATCCAGGCAAGAGACGTGGCGAGGTAAGTTGTAGCTAAAGGGCAAACACAAACAGAGAGAGAGAGAGAGAGTGAAAGAGACAGTACGAGAAGGAAAAGAGTGAAAGAGAGTCTAGTGAATTTGCTTTTGTTAATTGCATGTTCTGCATATCACTTATAAATGCACTCACACACACACACACACGCTACACACACACGCTACACACACATGCACATACACTTTGAAAAAGTTTTGCCATAATTGGATTTTCAAAGTTAATTACCAGCATTGAATTTGGCCCTAAAACGTAAGAACACGCCAGCCAGTGATTGTGTGTGTTGTGCGTGTGTGTGTGCGTATGTGTGTGCGTATGTGTGTGTGTGTGAATGTGAAAGAGCGAATTTACTATGTGTGTGTGATATGCGGAAAGTGTGTGTCTGGCGTTTGTTTGAGCTCTCCTCGATTACAATGTAATTTCGCATAGATTTTTGCTAAGAAAGAAAACACGCTTGAATGGTCTTTGATCCAAAATGGAAATGGTCTTTAATCGGGCATTTGAAATTTCTGTTGGATAGTGTAGACTGTGCTGCGCAAGGACTAAACTCCAGTTATCTATTGGGCAATGCAAAGTTATCCTTGGAGTCAAGGACTAAGCGAAGCAAAGCAAATGGAATTATGTCTTATTATTTAGCCAAAGGCAACAAATCTCTCTCTCTGTGAACACCAAAAACATTGAGAATAGATCCCCAAATCTCTATGTGTGTGTGTGTGTGTGAGTTTAATGTCTTTATATATGCATGGAGTATAAGCCAAATTGCAGCTGCCTTTTGGCCAGGCAAGTCGAGTTGGCTCGATAGAAACTCCACTGCAATGGCGCGCACATAAAATGCAACATAATTTTCTTATGAGTCACACAGACAAAACGAAACGAAAGGTAAATGGATGAGAAAGGAAGGGATCGAGGGGACAGCGGAAAATGGGGGTGTTATAACAATGAATGTTATCTGTTTAAGCTGCCACCCGTTTATCCTGGCAACAGCAGCAGCAGCAGCACAAGTCGCAAGTCGCAAGTCTGTCGAGGCAGCAAAAGTCAACCAAACGGAAGAAGATTGCAATTTAAAGGCAACGCGAACACAGAGAGACGACCATAGTCTCAAGGTGCGGGGGTATGAGGGGACTTAGGATGCTGCAAACGGGTTTTTTGTGTCTGCAGCAGAAATATTGATGGCCATGCTGTAAGTTCTGTCCTGGAAAGCCAAGAAGTTGTGCGCAAGCAGAAAACTGGCAACAGCCAAAGGTGCGACCAACCTGTAATCGAGGCATAGAGGGGAAACAAGATAGAGACACAGAGACACAGAGAAGTTCGGCGAGAGAAAGAGAGAAGTAAGTAGAAAGTGGCACCCAACTTGCAGTGTTTAAAAGAAGATGCATTTTAACCCATTAGCTGACACTGTCAAGAGATATGAGCTTAAAAAAAGATGCTTTGTTTCTTTTTCCTCTACATCGGAGACAAATTTCAGTTAGATATTTGACATTTATGAATCGTGTGGAGGTCATAATAATACTTAAATAATGCCAACTAAAATATGAGAAATAAAGGAACAATGTTGGTTTGATAACTGGACTTGACTTGAGGTGTGTTTGCTTATTTATTTAATCTATAATTTAATATATATATTTATAAATCCGATATAATAAAATTATGTTCGTCTCAAAGTATAAATAATGTTAGAGAAAATTAAAAAGGATTAGGAAAACAGGAAGGAATATCTACAAAAAAAAGGAAGGAGGATTCTTGTAATAGTGTATCATGTTTATTTATTCATTACTAAATTAGCATTTAAATGCGAGAAGAGCATCAACAATTATGCTTCCAAGTTCCCCTTTCCAATCAATCCTGACACAATTCACATTCTTATAGCATACTTTTCGGATCGCCTTAAAAATACATCAAAGGATACAGAGCAAAGAAATCAAATCAAATGTGGCATCATAAAGTATGCTTTATAAATTGTTGTAAAATTTATATAAGAGTACAGCCTGAAGGTCTTTGCTGCTCTGGCTGTAACTATATACTATAACTTAGGATTATTTTTGAAGATACAATTTTATAAATAAATAAATAAATATAAGAGTAGAATTCTAAAAGTGTAAAACTAAATATTTCAAATTTGCATAAAATAAAAAAGACAAAAGAATGACTTAGTAAAAGCTAAAGAAATTCAATTCCAGTCTATATCATAGTTTGGCTTTAATTTATAAATAATTCATGAAATTCCTTTAAAGTTATAGAATTTCGTGAAGTTTGATTTAAATTCTGCAGTTTTCAACTGACAACAGCAGGAAATAGTTTAACTGCCTGCAGCTTTTGCATGCAATATGAATTAATTTAATAATTTCAGAAATACTTTAATAATTGCATTCATTTAAAGTTAACGAAGTTTGATTTTTATTTTCTGCAGTTTTCAACTGACAAGAGCAGGAAAATTGTTGTTATTCTGTGAACAATTCCGCAAGTGTAAACAAACGAAAAGTTTTTTTGCATCTGGGCGTAATCTCAATGGGTTAAGTGGAGAGAAATCTGGCAGAGATCTTTGAATTGGATTGCATTGAGTCTGATGTGGGTGTGGACTGTGGTTGAGAGCTAAGCGTGCGGCTAGGTACCGTTATTTCATTACCACTTTTGCATGACAATGCAGAATAAAAAGACAGTGGGATGGGGAAATGGGGGAACTGCGCAATGATGTGCAATGCCCCGCAGATTCAAGCCGAGACTCTGAGCAACCGAGTGTCGTGTCGTGTCGAGAGTCAAGAGTCGTGTCGAGTCGAGTTTGAGTCTTGAAAACTTTGCAACATTGCAGCGGCCCAAATTGCTTTGGCAAAAGTGGAAAAACCGGTCCAAGTTGCACCAAGATACACACATGATTTTCCAACTAACCCAACAAACCCCCTTCTCTTCTCCCTTCACTTCTCGCCACTCATAGCCGCTGTTGTTGATAGTGTGAATGTGTGCGGTTAACATGGCTTAAGAAACTTTTGTGGCACCCCTTCTGCTGCACTCTGCACCACTCCCCCCACTCTGCAATGTCTCTGTGAATAAAGTTTTTTGTTGCCTGTGCTGCGAAGCAACAACAGATAAGTTGCAACTTTCAAAACTTGCCCCCAAAATGTTTTCTGTTTTCTTTACATTTTCGAATTGTGCTTTTGTCGTCGTTGTTGTTGTTATTTCTTTTCTTACCCATTTCTTTTCGTATTTGTGTCATGTTTACAAGACGCCCTCTTACAACGCCGCAGAAACAAAAACAATAACAACAACTGCATTGCAAATGCAATTCTGTATGCAACAGCAGAAAGTAAATAAACCCACTTGTTGAGTGGTTCACAGTGCACCACGTGGACAAATAGCGTGAAAAATAATTTTCAGTTTTTTTTAACATATTTTCGTGGCGCAAAATGTTTAACTACTATCGCCCAAAGCTAGCTGTTACGATAGTATATCAAATACCCTGTAAACTGCATTTAAAGAGTGAAAATAAAGTTTATTCAATGTGTAACATAATTATATTCTTGCCTCATTCAGTTTTAAGTTAAAAATGTTATAAAATGTTACCTAAATTAATATTTAAAATATTATTTTCTAATTTAAATATGATATCTACTTAATACTTCTATCGACTTACATTAAATAAATTAAAAGAAGCATGAAATAGATAAATAAATATAGTAAAAAGTTGATAAATCAATATTAGTAATAGCAATAATAATTTACATAATTTTACATTATACTTTTATAAATTCCTAGGTCAGTTTCTTAAACGATCAGCTCTGTAGTCGCTTTTCTGACAGTTTTTTATTTATGCCACGCGCATTTGCCCGGAAATTCACCTGGATGCCGCCAGCACATGCATGCTTATGTGTGCAACCACAACACCCTCTCCAATCATCCATTTACTCCTAGCACCACCCGCACCACCTACACCACTTCTACCCACATACAACTCCCTGAAGTCCAAACATTTGCACTCAACGGCAACGCGCCGAAAAAAAGGCCAGAGGAACAGAGCAAAAGAACTTTTCCAAACGATTTTGGCTGTTGACTTTTCTCTATACTTTTTTTTTTTTTTTTTTTTTTGGTCAAAAGGAGAGTGAGACTTGCGCCCCCCGCCGTTGACTCATATGCCACGCCCCCCCTTTTGCCAGTCCGCTGCATCACTTTATCAACAGTGCAAAATTCAATTTCGCTTTTGGCACGCAAAAAACTTTTGACTTTTGGCGCTTTTTGGTGGGCGCTTCCACTTATCATATTCCAATTGCCACGCCCCCCCCCACCCTTTTACCCCTCGAAGAACCACTCTTGCCACTTGTCTATTGAGAAAAGGTGGCGCGAAACTTTTGCTGGAAATTAACTTTCAACTTTAAGACCCGTAAAAAGAGAACGCGTGAAGAAATTTTATTTTTAATAAAAAAATGCATTGCAGTCACTTGACAAAATTAAGCAAGAAAGGGGAGGGAAGTGGGTGGGAGGGATATTTGGTTAGGTTAAGGAAGGCCTTAAAGTTTATTACAATGTGTGTGTGTGTGCTGGGCAAATCCCCAGTTGCATGTGGAAGTGGAGACAAATTTACTCAGTGAAAACACCCAAAGGCAATCTAGAAGATACAAAAGTATCTTTTGCCAGCTGCGGCGACGCATTGGTAGCTATACAGCCAAAGTAATGACCAAAGCACGAGCTAAAAAACTTGTTGGTGTTGCCATTGCCAATTGCTATTGCTTTTTACGCCCGCTAGCCACTTGAGAGGAAATATCTGAGCATTTGAACATTTACGCTTCATCGATTGCAGTCCAAGTTGCAGCAGGAGTAGGAGGAGGAGGAGGAGGAGGAGGAGGAGGAGGAACAAAAAAGACTAAACGAAGTAAAGTAAAGTATCTGCTAGATAGAAACAAGGTAGCAAAGTTTGCTGGCCAAACAAATAAACCACAGAGCTGGCTGACTACTCGAAATTCCCCTCATTCCCCAGCTACCCAGCTGTCGTCGTGGCTAAAACTTTTGTTTGGCCAAGTGCAGCGGCAAAGCGATAAAAAGCCACAGCACGAAACGAAGCTGAGCCACTGAAGAAGCAGGCTGTAAACTCGTTGGCTTGACCAGGCCAAGTTTACGAGCAGTTTCAATGGCCAACACACACACACACACATGTACACAGAGTGAGAGAGATCTGTTGACAGTTGCCTGAAGGAGCGTGAAAATCGTAAGAGGAAACGTGGTTGCAACAATTTCCTCATTAGCGTGGCAAATTCGCAACTCAAATAGTCTTGCAACTTGGGACAAGAATTTGCGGCAAGTGGCTAATTAAATGCCGAATATATGCCACATCAATAAAACTGTTAAAGATACCAAAAAAAAAAAAAATGTTTAGCAATTTGTTTTGCAACATTAATTGCCGCTGCTTTCTCCCCAAAACTGGTTGCAACTTCATTTTTCATACGCTCAATGGGGCATGCTGTCAATTGGCAGCTGTACTGGGTGAACAACTGAAGTGTGGAGAGAGCTCAGTTCAGCTCAGCAAATGAAGCAAACAGCCAAAAAGCAAGCAGCTTAATGAGCAAAGCGTCTGAGCGAATGACATTTATATTATTAAGTACCACAGTCTAAGCTTAAACTTGAAAAGAAATGCAAACAGATTATACCTAATATATTATATATTGATGAATTAAATAGTGCATTAATAATTCTATCATCTAGCTCATTGATTATCTGTGTTTACATCCCGCGTTCTCTTTAGTTCGCTACAAGTTGTATTACATTTCCAGCAAATTTATTTCATTTTATTACAATTAACTTTGCAAATTCAAATCGCATTCTATGTTCTCAATTTCTATACTAAAATAGCTGCCATTATTCGTTTTGGAGTCAAATTTCCTCCATATTCAATATTTAAATTATTCCCTATAATTTATTTTTATTTATAATTAGAAAGAAAGGACTCTTTAACAGGAAACTAAACAAGTCAGTAAATTGATAATATACATAGCACCTCGATTAATTAAAGTTTACAGGATATTTCAACTGTTTGACCAAACAGAGTTAACAGCTGGCGCATAATTGATTTATTGTTTCTATTTATTGTTATTTTATTTTCTCCTTTAATTGCAAACAATCTGATCTCCAAGTTTATCGCACTTATTCATAAACGCAAACAATGGCAATAAAACAATAATATTAAAAAACAGAAGAAGAATCTAATTATATATGCATCGCAATAATATTTGTCTTTGTTTGCTTTGCTTTGCTCTGCTTTGGTTTTCACATCTGTTTTCGGGGCGCATAAATTTGGAAAATGTTGTGCAAATAAATTATCAGCATATTTTTGTTAGTCGCGCATAATTTATGTAACTCGATTTTCCTTCCATTTTTTTTTTTTTTTTATGAAAATTAAAATGTTTACCGCTCCCGAAAAAGTTGCATCTGTTAATATTTATATTTCGAAATATGTATATTAGTAAATCTTTTTATTTTTTTTTCAATTTAATGGTTTGTTTTTGAAATATATTTTGCAAAATGCAAAATCAACACCAGAAGCATCAGACGGACAAGAGGAAAAACCAGCTTATCAAGTGCGAGTCTCATGAGGTTTTACTGCAGCATTTTCCCTCCGCTTTTCATGTTCATGTCCGCTACTACTGCTGCCTTTTTTTCATGCTTTGACGGCCACAAAGAACATGGAAGAAAGAGAGAGAGAACACATCGTGTCTAAGCAGCACAGGAAACAGGAAAAAGGAAAAATCACTGGCAATTTGCATAAGATACAATTGAGTGAGTGTCGTCGTACTCGGTGGCGTTTCTTTATTTTCCTGCGCATTATTTTCCCTTTGTACGCTCGTGTAATGAATTATCATATTTCATGTGGCTTCCACTTTAACACACACACACACGCGCACACACACACACAGACAACACTCCAAATGTTTGCATTCAAATTTGTGACCCATCCACAAAAGAAAAGAAGAAAAACGAATAAGGAAAAATATTTACTGTGCCGCTAAAGTTAAGTTAAGGAGAATGTGGGCAACATTGCGACAAGCCGCAAAAAATGAGTTACACAAACGAAATGCCGCAAAGTATGCAATAAAAAAAACAACATGCCACAAAGCTAAAGAGTAGCAGCTGAGAGATACTCTGTAAAAGAGCTCTTAATATCAAAAAAAAACTTAGTTGAGCTCTGTTTAAAAATTATGTATGTGCGAAGAAAAATCTATTGTAAGTATTTCACACATTTATCAACATATTTGTAATATATCTTTATGGAATATATTTGCTGAAAGTTTTGGAATTTTCAGTTGTGAAATCTAAGTTGGAAAGCCTCGATATAACATTTTATTAATTACGATAATAAATACAAAAATTTATAACTATAGAAGTCGTATAATCTATAGTTCTTCCCTTAAAATATAATTTAAATTAAACATATAATAAATACAAAAGTGCAGTTCTTTTTCATTATATAATAAACTGTTAATATAATAAAGATATACATAAGTCTTTGAGCTATATTTGTAGTATGCTTAAAGAATTAAAGTTATTTCTTTACAATCAACATGAATTCTTCTTGAAATTATCTAAAAATCTAGTTTTTCTCTATATTTCTATTTAAATCTTTAAATATATTGTTTGCAGTCTTATAATTCATAATTATTTTCGTCCCTTGAGCTTGATTACAGGGCATGACAATAAACATAAACGAGAATGCTGTAGAAGACTGTGCAGTCTCATCACTGTTAGAGAGTTTGAGCAAAAAGTGGAAGCTGTAGCTGTAGCTAAACAGATGGAAGCAAATATAATTCATAAAAATAAACGTATATCTAAAATAAAGTAAAGCTGTTCGCCGAACAAAGTCGAGAGTTCAGATTGAGATTCAGATTCGGATTCAGTGAAAAAGGAGTTTGAGTTTTGGGTCTCGGTTCTGTTTCCTTTTCTGCTGTTGATTTGGGTCGTGGCAAGGACTTAGCAGCTTAGTCGCAGTATGAGTGTTGCAGAAGTTGTCTCTGTTGTTATTCCAACTGTTGTTGTTATTGTCCAGCTGCTGTAGCTGCTGCTGCTGTGGCAGCATCTCAGCAAGAAATGACAGTAAAAATATGTCAGCCATTGTAAGAGTAAATTTCAACTCCTCCCTCTCACAATCTCAGCCCCAAGCTCTGACTACTGTCCATCTGTTGGTCGCTGTGGTTGTTCCTGTCACTGTCTCTCTATCTCCCCGTCTCTTTTTCTATCTGTCTCGCTTTTGAAATATGCTTTGCTGCAGCTTTTATAAACTGTGTGTCCAGTTGTTGTTTTTCTTTTTATTTTATTTTTTATTTTTTGTAAGCGCTTGTCGCTGAACATTTCATTCATTTATTTTGCGGTTTTGTTCAGCTTACAAACTGCACTTTTCCTTTAGCTTCTCTTGTTTTTCCCTTTTGACGACGTGTTGCGGCGCGAATTTAATTTCAGCCAACATGCCACGCCCACTCAAATGTTTTGTTAACATTTTCATAAATTTTCACAGCTTCAGCTTAGCCAGAGTCCTTCCGGGACAAGAGACGGGCACAGTCGCCACTTGGCAGCTGCTGTGGCAGCCACAAAGCGAACGCTTGGATTACTCATGTGTCATGAGTTGCCTCCCCTCTGCCCCATGCCCCACTGGTAGCCAACATCAGTGCTTGGAATTATACGCTTGTTACTCATGCAATATTCGCAGTTTGCTCGCAATTTGAACCCGCGAACGAACCTGGCAAACAATTGCACAGTCTCAAAAATAAAACTCATTCTCGTGCACACGGTGAGCTGACAAAGAACAGAGCTGCTTTTCAATGCTGACGATGGAGACGTGGGCGAGGTTAACAGTTGTTGTTGCCACAGTCCCAGCAACAGCCACAGCAGCCACTCAGTTTGCTGCCTTTCGATTTGCAAATTGCATAACAATTCGCCAGTTGCTCTCCACGTTGTTGTTAGCAAACTTCAAGTGAGACGTCGCTGCAATGTGTTGCCAAAATGCGGAGCAACTGCATTGCACGTTGCATGCCACTCATAAATGCGTACCTTGAAGTCAGAGACTTCAACTTTAACGCGACTCAGCGAAATGCTTAAAGAAATCGCGTTTAAAGGTTGACGAACCTTAAATCTCATATGGAAATGTATGTGTCAAAAACTAATCAATATAAAAGTGTTTTATTTGAGTAGAAGCAACTCAAACAATAATAAAAACTAAACTGCAGTATCAACAGAATCTTTTAAACTAAATAATTACAAATCAGCCACTTTTATTTAACTTAAATCACTCCATTTTGTCTTTTGTTTTCAGACCTTAAGACTCAGTTTTATAGTCAACAGCATTGATTAGAATTTATATAGTTCTTTCAATTTCAATTTGAAACTGTTTCAACATCAACTGAACCGGTTCACAGAGCTTAAAGTCAACGCTGCAAAATTTGTTGGTCTTTCAAAGAGCTTAAAATTTAGCTGCGAGTTGATGTGGCAGCTAAAATGTTCTGCTTTTCGCAGTTGTCGTATATTGCGTATACGCAACGTTGCCTCGCTTTGTACTACACTTTCCATCATCTACTCGTTTTAGATCTCCCTACCCTCCCTACCTTTCTGTCCTCCTCCCCGTCATTTTACTCAACTCAACTTCTATGCGGATAGTTTGTTAGTTGCGGATGCTGCGTTTTTATGATGATTTTTAGTATTATTGCATTGCAATTTTAAATGGCAAACATTTTGTTGCCATCTCACTTTCCTACTCTCTTTCATTCCTTCTCACTCTACGCGATGCCTTTTTCAGCTGACTTTTATTATAAGTATGTATATTTTAATGCAAAATGCAAAAAATTACTTTCATTTTTCTCGGAATTGGTTTTACAAGCAGCAGTAGCAAAAGCCAAGTTAAAAAAAACTTGGGCCAAAACAAGCAAACGGCGAAAACAGCGAGTAAAACTTTTTTTGCCAAGTTAAAAAATGTAACAGTATACACCAAAGTCCATCCCCCTGCGCACTAGATTCTGCCCCACCCTGTTGCATTACAACGCTCAGCTGGGAACTGGGCTCTGTTGTTGATCCTCTGCTGCAATATATGCAATGCAAAAGTTTTTAATTTAGCGCCAACTTAGCGCTGAGACTTACAACGCAAAGCAACTGGAAGAGAAATGTGCCGAGGGTTCTCCGACAGGATGGAAGCTGAGAGGGAATGTTAGTCCGTGAAATATGCTTTAAAAAATAATCAACTCTCGCTCAGATTGCTGCCAGCTGTTAGCCAAGAAATGGCCCATTGCCTGGTCCAACTAATTCCCCAGCTGCAATTCTAGTTGCCCCAAACAACCTGCCTCCGTTTTGCGCCCTGCCCCATCTGATGGATGCACTGATGCCCGAGACGCAGCCAAGCGCATTTCATGCGTAAATCTCTCCGGCCAGAAATGGACAGCATCAACGGCTTGAGCTTACATCAGTCGCAGCACTCCCTCCTTTTAACATTACCCCCCTTCAGATGGCAGCCATCAAGGGCTTAGGATACAGTAAAAGCCATTCGCAGGCATCAGAAGTGGCAGCTACATGGGGCACAGCATGAAGCATCAGCTTCAAAACTCACTCAAGCATCCACGTATTGGCTTTTGCTTACAACAAGTCGACGGTGGGGCCGTCAATTCTCACTAGTATTTGTGATCCTTAAACAACAACAAATGCCAACAACAGATTTAAATACCCGTCGGCTAAAAATAGAAATGTGTCATTCAAGCGTGATTTCTCTAAGTAATCTTAAATTGTTCAGTTTGACTTCATTCAGAATTACTTGGAAATTACTTTAATTAAAGACAATTAAAGGGTGCAATTGTGTAACTTAATGACAAAATTACTTTAAAAGGTAGTTAGTGTGAATATAATTAGTTAAGTTATTAAAAAACTCCCTGTCAATTACACAAGTACCTACAATTAATTGGTATTGAACACTAACATAGATAACATTTTAATAGCATAATAGTTCAAAACGGGAAAACAGTTGATTTGATTACTTAAGTCATTAAACAATTCGATATTAATCAATACTCAAGTAATGATAAATAAAATTCTAAGTAATGCCAAATAAGTAAACTTTGCTGCTGCAATTACTTACAATTCCATTGTAATTACTTGAGTACTTAAAGTGGCAATTAAACTTAACCAATTTTAGTCTGATTCATTGTTTAGCTGTCCTCAGATTCGTCTTAATTCTTGCTTCCAAATCAATCCTTGAGATTATCTGCTGAAATTGATCATACTACGAGTATAAGCTCAATGGGCTTACACTGTCCAACATAATCCCTGACAAATGTTCAGCAGCGGAGTTGCTTTCAGTTGGCAAACTAACGCAAATCGCTCAACTCAATTCAAGTTGAGTTTCGACTACTGTTTTGGCACACCTTTAAAGTTTAACTAGTTTGCAATGAAGCGAGGAATGGGTTGTGTTGGGGAGGGAGGAAAGTTCATGAAATGTCTACGTATGTGGGTGGTGTGGGTCAGTTGGTCAACTGCAACTTTTATTCTGTTACATTTCTGAGCGGTTTTCGTGTTCTGCCTGTTGTTGTTGTTGTTGCTGGTCATGTTTTTCCAGCAAACGTTTTTTTGTTATTGTTGTTTAACCCTTGTCAAGTCGCGTTTCGCCCCAAAAAAGAATGTGGGTCACTTGACGCACAGCAACAAAGGCAACAACAACAACCATAGAAACAGGAGTTGGAAAATTTATTGTGCGTCGTTGTCGCCGCCAGTTTTTAGTTTTTGGTCAGAGCTTTTCGGCTGCCAAAAGTGGCAACAACAAAAATGTTGATGTTGTCATGCATTTGCTCCAGTTTGCCACAAGCTCTCCTTCTCCTTTTCCACCCCTCACCTCCTGCCCTTATTGCGACTCTTTCACTTTCCCTGCGCCTGTCTCTATCTTTATTGAGTGTCTGCCTTTAAGGGAGAGAGAGAGGGGGTGACAGTATTTCGGTTATCCCATTGCAGACTTCTATTTTGTTTTAATTTATTGAAGCACTTTTCAAAAGCGCGACATTGTTGACCGGCTATATAGATAATATTAATAGCTTCAAGTGGTCAGTGAAATTGTGCCCCAAAAAGGTGCATGCCTCTAATGGCCGCAGAGAGCGGGGACAGGGATAGGTGGGGTGGTGGCGAGGTAGGTGCTGGTATGGGGACGTGACCAAATGATAGCCCTAAAAACATTTGCGTGAAAGATGTCACGCCATAAACTTTGTTTATTGAACCATTAGCCAGGCGATAGGCCAACTGACAATCTCACAAATCCGACAGAATTCCAAATAAAATACTCTGACAAATGACAGTATTCTCTAGCAGATGGTAAAAGCGAGTTCTCTCTCCTCTCCTTCTCTCTATCTATATATCTCTTTTAGCTGACTGATGAGCTCTATTACAATGTAAGCATTATCAGAGTTCTTTCTGAAAATAAACCAAAACTATTTTACTATTTTTAATACAATTTCATCAGATTCTTATACTCTTTATAGGTTCGATCTCGCACTTCTTCCAAATATTGGCACATTTCTGAACCGTTTTTCTAGAGTTTGTTTTAGGATTTCTACAAATAATACAGCTATAATGCTGAAATTTGATATGTGAACTTGTTAAACTAAATATATCCCCAAATTAAAATCAAATTTATGTCACTTCAATAGCTAGCCTTGATATAGTAATATTCTGATTATTTCCATAACTTCTTTGCAGTAATTTCCTTCATAATGTTGCGTAAACCCAGTGCAAGTGTTATATTCTTTCATGGTTCTGGAGACACAGGAGCTGGCATATTGGATTGGGTGCGTAGTTTAATTGGCAGAGATTTCGATGGTCCCCACATAAGATATGTTTATCCGACGGCGCCGCTGCAGAAATACACACCCTTCGGTGGCGAGGAATCCACAGTGTGGTTCGATCGAAGGAACGTTGATATAGCCGCCGATGAGGACAGGGAAAGTATGTCTGAGAGTTACAATATAGCTCGACGACTTATACAGAAACAGGTGGACGATGGTATTCCCCTGCACCGCATTATTGTCGGTGGTTTCTCGATGGGTGGTGCTCTGGCTCTGCACACAGGATACCATCTCAATACGAATCTAGCTGGTGTCTTTGCCCATTCGGCGTTCCTCAATCGCCAGTCAGTGGTCTATGAATCTCTTCGGGAGGAATCGAATTCAATGCATCCAGAACTTTGCATGTTTCATGGCAGCGATGACGAAGTAGTTGAATTTACTTGGGGTCAGGAGACATTTGATACTCTATCGAAATTGGGTGTATCTGGTTCTTTTACGAAATTGCATAATACAGCGCATGAACTTCAGAAGAGTTCTATGATCGATATCGAGGAATGGATTCTAAAGAAGTTGCCTTAAAGCTAAAAGTATCGGAATACTCATAAAAGATAAAACACTGAATAATAATAATGTATATTAAAGTTAGCCTGAAGTTCAAACTAATAACATAATATAAAAATGTAATAAATACATTATATAGATAGCAATATTTTCTTAAAGCTTAGCCTAATTTTATGTATGAGTTGCAAATCGAAACATTCCTTAACATATTAAATATATAATTGAATCATATATATTCTATAAGTTTATTTTCAATGGAGGTTTCTTAAGTTTCTCTGAAGAATTTGTTTAATAATAATAATAATTATTAGAGTTGTTCTAACTATTGCATTGTCTGAAATATTTTAGTCTAGTTACATAAATTTAAGTGGATACTCTAGATGTTTGTCAATCATTAAATTAATAATAATAGTATTTCAATAAGTACTACAGAAGTTGCACTTAAGAATTTGGTTTAATTATCGCCTCATTTGACTTAATTTCAAGATAAGATTTAATATTAAAGTTTCACTTAATTTGAAACTAAATAATAATATTTTGAATAGTTTACCAACTTTTCTTTCAGTTTAGCTTAATTTGCGGAAACTTAACTTAAATTCAATAGCTGCTCCTGAAATGTATCTGAAGATAAAAGTTAAAGGTGTAGCTTATAAAAAAACTTGCAATCTTCTTTTGCTGTAGTTTAGTTTAATTTTCTTTTTTTCCTCCCCTGCACTATTTCCCCCCGCCCTCCGCTATATCTTACTCCATTTATATACTCTCCGGCACCTGTTCAAATAGCCAAGTTTGTTGCACAGCTAATTAAGTCAAGTTTATGCAAAGGGCTTTCCACTCGTTTCATTTTCGCACGTTCACACCTGGAACCCTTATAGTTGTGCCCCCCTTTCCCCCTGTTTTCACCCCACACTGTATCTCATTCTTGTTGCTGCTGTATATGCGCTTCTAATGCCTTTGTTTTCCCACACACACAAGCCATCAGTGAAGCTGTTAATGTTGAGTTCAGCTGCAGTCCCCCTGCCCCATTGTAATGTGCAAATGAGCAAGTTCTGATGAGCTGAATTGAGTTGGCAGTTCAAGAGTGGAAACCTGGCAATTGGTTTGGTTGTTGTGGGGAGGGGAGACCCTCCACTTTCTGCTCTCGAGCCTGGCCGCAATGACAGTGATGGATTTGCTGTTAATCAATATGAAATGAGCAGAGCAACAGTTGCAGCTAAACGTCACAGCACCGCCTCTCTCCTCTCCTCACCTCTCCTCCCCCTCTTGACCAACTCTCCACATTGGCTTTTTGCCGCTTTGACGCTTTTGGCCAAAGCAATTGTAGTGAGTTCCTGCTGTGCCCGATGGCCAGACTTTTCTTTTTTTTATTACATACACACATATATGTATGTGTATCTGTGTGAGTGTTGGTAAACGCTGTTTTTTCTCCTCTTCTTTTTGTTGCACGTAAGTTGTTGTTTTATTTTAACAACTGCGCTTAACTTTTGTTTTATGAGAAAATATTGTACAAGTTTTTTAATTGCTTTTGCGCTTAAAAAACACGCAAATTGTGCCAGATACATGTGTTCACTGTGTGAGTGTGAGTGTGTGAGTGTGTGCGAGTGTTGGATAACAACTTTATTTCCATTTCAGAGCGAGAGCTCTATAAAAAATAAATAAAAATGCTATGCAGAAAAGTTAATTTCTGACTGCAAAAATACTGAAAGTACTGAAGCAATTGCCAAGTAAACTTTACACTTCATTTCTGGGTGTGTGTGAGTGTGTTTATGTGTTTGACTGATTTATGATTACAAATGGAATTCATAAACGAGTCCATAGTGTAGACAATTCATAAATATTTATAAATATACTCGAGCAAAACCGAAACAATTAACTTAATCGATTTGTGGGCGAGAAACTCAAAAGAGACGATGAGGAGAATAGGCAAAAACGACAGTCGATTGATTACTTAAGAATTATGTGTGAAACCTTAAATAAAACCAACAACAACAATAGCAATATAAATGTTGAGAAGTTTTAGCTGAGAACTTTTCAAATTAATTCGTGTCTTTAGGCAACCGCAGTTGAAACTTTGGAATTTGGCAAACGGTTGAGAGATCTACGCCAAAAGAAGTCCATAAATATATTCAAAACAAATGAGGAAGGTTATTATAAGTAGGAGGAATGCTGAGCTAATAGATACCCTACAATCCATTGAAGCTACTCTTTTGCTCTCGCAAATTGTGGCTATTCGATAAGAACTTTAGTAGGTTTCATGACATACTATCGATAACAACTATCACCCTTTTTTAAACCGTAACATCTCTAGTTTAAATAGTATAAACCTTGGTATCCCAAATAACCCGCCTTAGATCGACTGACTATAGGGTATAATAAATTCAAAATACGCAAACGCAAACGATGCCGTCTTCAAGGCAATTAGCATATGTCTGCCAGATACTTTTGTATCTGCGTATCTGCATATCTGTCTATCTATCTTACTGTGTGCAAGTGTGTTTAATTTTAATGGAAATTCATTTACATTTAAAGCCAACAATTATGCGCAATTTCCCAGGCTCCACAAAAGCAACAATAAGACAACCAATTTTTTGGGTAGAAACAGTCGAAACAATTTGCAAATGATGATGATGATGATGCACACGAGATATAAAACCGAAAACCGAACGTTTGAAAATTTGCATAAATTAAAATAACAATAAAAAGGCCAACAACTGACAACTGACAGAGTGAGAGAAAGAAAATAAAGATGGTTGGTTGTACTATGTGTGAGTTGATTTTCCCTCTATTGGGAAATTGTTTCTCATCTCAACTCGCTTAGTTTATCTCTCGACTTGGTCAATTATGCATTATGAGCTGCAGTAGAGAAATTCTTGTTCTTGTTTTGGCCAAAAATATGTGTTTGCAACTCGTTCGTTTACTCTCATCAAATGTTTTGTTCATGTAATCTCGTAATCGATGCAATTTATATCAAAATACCAAACAAATTGCATAAGATACACACAGACAACAAATGCTCCTTCTCTCTCGCTCTGTCTCTCAGTATTTCCCTATCTCTTTCACTCTCTCTCTCTTCCACTTTTAGCATATCTTTGTAATACAATCAAAAACTTTGTTAAGCGCATTATGCATGAGTTTGGCATACACAGAGGAGTTTAAACAGAGGGAAGAGCAAAGGGAAGTGGAGAAGAAGAAGGCCGTTGCCTGACCGATGGCAATGGCCTTTTGTATGTTTGTGGGTGGTGAGAGGGGGGACAGGTACAGGGACGGGGGAGCTGCTTATTGTACATGAAGTTTACATGCTTTTGCCACAATTCGTTTGCCCCGCTTATTATTGCCACACACATGTTTTCTCATGTTGCCAAGTGTAACGAATGTTTGAGGAAAGTGAAACATAAACCGAAAGTGAGACAAGGCGTGGTTTTATCTCCCAATTCAAAGACGATTACATGATGCTCTTGTTAACAACAATGGACGCTATCAGATTTGCAAGCATTGCAAAAATTCAATTGAGCAGGTGTAGAAAGTTTGCAGCAAACATAAACGTAAATTTCCAAGCAAAAATTTGAAATATATATATATGCAATACCCTTTAGTTAAAGGTCTTAAAAGTATGAGGGTCTGTTAAGTGTGTCAAGAAAAACTGATAGACTCCATAAAGTACTTAGCAGTCGAGTCCATATAGCCATGTCCATCTGTCCGTCCGTCTGTCTGTCTGTATGAGCGCCTAGATTTCAGAGACTATAAGAGCTAGAGACACCAAATTTGGTATGTTGATGTTGATTGGTAGTTTATGGTAAAAGTTTACTTAGTGTCGTGCCAAAGGAAGAAGAAGAGCCCATTGACGCTACAACACACTATAGGGTATTTGTCCACTTTAGGGAATTAATTAAAACCTCTAGAATTAAACAAGATATTTAATAGAAAATTGGACTGGCAAAAAGGGAATACTTGAGAGCTTTACAGAGTAAGTTAAGGTCTTTCATAGTCGGCTTCGTTTCCTACTATCGCTTCCGCTCCAACTATTCAGTTTGTTTTTTTTAGAAACATAGATTCTGTGCTTGGTTTTATACCTTAGCAGGTTTACTATGTGTTTGTATACAGATTATTTAATTAATATACGGTAATAAATTTAAAGAGAAACTTGAAACTGTTCAAAAATATAAAAAAAACATTATGTTATAAAATTTGTAAACTGACAAACTAATTTGTGCAAATTTAAAACTTGACAAATTATTTTAATTTGTTTAAAAACAATAATTAAATATGCAGAGCAGGAATTTGGAAAACAATGTGAACAAACTTATAAGCCAATTTGCCGAAAATTATGTCTTAATTAAGCAAAATTAAGAAATTTAAATTGGCAATAGCTGAGGCAGAAATTAAAGTGTTTCAAATCTGTTTGAGCAAATATTTGCAATGCAAGCACATTCAAAGTTTGCCAACAAACTCATATCAACTCGAGCATTCATTTCCACTGCGAATTAACTTTGTTTTTTTCATCCTGCGTTTTTTTATGCTCCCCTTTGGGAGCTGGCACATTTAATTGTGCGTGCACAATTTGCACAAACACACACACACCAACACACACAAACACACATAAAGTCAATTTAGTGTAAAATTTGAAACGATTTTTTGCCAAGGATTGCGGGCAAGGACAAAAGGATATTGTGCAGCTGGGGAGGCAACTTAAAAACATGTGTTTGTCAACTTCAAAATGAGTCGACAAATGTGCATATGACACATAAACTTGGTGTAATTTATAAGCAAAGAATTGCCAAATAAAGAAACTGCAAAGTCAAAACCAGCAAAAATGAAAACAAGGCAAAAACAAGGCAGAAACCAAAAAAAAAAAAAAACAGCCCACGAAAACAAATAAAGAATTGCGCAAAACAACCGAAAAAAATGTGTAAATAAACAATGGAAAATACAGAAATGCGTGATAAGAAATACGAAATAGTATAAAGAATGTAAACAACAACAAATTAAAAGGCAATGCGAAAAATTGTTAAACAAAAAACAAAAGAACAGCAATAAAAAATGAGAATTTTACAAAAACTAAACATGCATTTTTTGGCTGCAATTAAAAAGACAAACCGAAAGACATTTGTTTTTTTGCTATGAAGGGCATTTTTATGCTCACTAGACGGTAGTGTTGGTAAACGTGCTGAGCATGCCAAGTTTGCAAGGGGGAGTGGTAGGGAATGTGGTCGGTTGCACACATGCAACAAATTGCAGGCGGCACGTCGGCAAAAATGATAAACAGAATCTATTGCATACTTTGTGGCGCGAACAGACAAGAAGAAGCAAAGATGGTGGAGGAGGGGGAGGAGCAGGAAGCAGCAGAGGATGTAGAAAGGCATACATTGCCGATAAGGCGCAGGAAACAGACAAAGTTGCCCGAGTTGTAGGTGAAATGGACGGCAAGAGCTGCCAGGGTTGTCATCATCAACAAAGTAATCATCGTCCTTGTTCCCGACGCTTGGGCGAAAAACTTTGCCCATCTGCCACAAGTTGTGTTGCAGCTTCCACTTCTTCTTCTTCTTCTGCTTCTTGTTGCTTGTTTCTTATTTTACGTTTTTGCCAGCAAAATTTTATTATTAAAATGCAAAATTGAAAATGGCAGCGACGTGCCAGCAGCAGGAGTCGAGGGGGGAGTGAAGGGGCTGGGGGCGTGACAAAGCGAATGCATATGAGTGATGCGTGACAAGAGCAAAAAAAGGGGGCGTGGTTCTCCGTTCTATCGCCGCTCGCTGCACTCACAAAAGCTGCTTTATTATTAAACGCTACAGACTGACTAGCAGCTGATGTGGCAACCCTGGCAGAGTAAATACACACACACACACACACACACAGAGATACATGCTCTGTGCACGCGTCTGCCTTTGATTCAATTTAAAGTTTTTGCCTCAACTGAAAAGTAATAACAAAATATATTTTGCCTAAGTACACACTTACACAACACTGGCAAACACACGTATATACGCTCACACACACACTCACACACACACATGTGCTTACATACAAAGTTTTATAGTGTCAGCGATCTTGTCTGAAGTTGGAATAAACACAGGATAACCATAAACGTTGCTTACCTGCAAAAACAAAGAGAAAATTGCGTAAGTAATTGAGCAGGTAAATGTAAATGCAAAGGAATAACAGAATATAACAGATAAAAGGCTAACAGACTAGCCGATACCCTAGAAAAGCTGAAATTTGTATAATATATTATTATTATTATATTTTTAACCCACCACAGTCGATATTGAACAACTAGCAGTTACCCTCTACTAGAGTTGAACACAAACTAAATTAATATAATATTTCTTAGACATTTCTTACATTTCTTACATCTTCTTGGTATTTACAGCGTATCAATTTATAGCTGAAAACTTTTCGCCCCTCTTCAATTTGCATTTTATTAAAAGATTAGCAGCTAAATATACGACCCAGTAATTGACAAAGCTAACGAAACGAAATGGAATGAAACGTGGGACGACAAAAATTGTTCAACACAAAGGGCGCGTGTAAAATTTCATTTAATTACATAAATTACCAAAAGTGCTTAGCGGCTAATGTGTAGGAGCGGGAAAGTGTGAAGGAAACAACATGCTTCTAATGTATGCAAGTGTGTGTGTGAGTGTGTGTGTGTGTGTGTGTGTGTAACTGCTGCTGCTGACATTGAACAGGAAGCTCAGATTTCACATTTCACATTCAGCGCAGCGAGACACATACAAAAACAACTCCAATGCGTAAAAATGTAATAGGAGACGTGTAAAAAGGGGGAATTGGGATAGGGAAGAAGAAAACACACACACACACATACACACACCACACAGTGGCTAATAATGACGTTTACATGGGAGACAAAAAGCAGCAGCAAAAAGCGCAAGAGAAATATGAATATGCAAAAGACAGAAGGGCAGATAGAGCGCAAATGGAACGAGGGAGGAGGAGGGGTGCAACCCAAACCATATGAAGACAACAAAAACAAGCCGAACAGTGGGAAACACGCCTGTAATATACCCTGTAGCAGTTCAGCAGTCTATATGCAAATATAAGCAGTGCCATTTCTGAGACAGACAGACAGACAGACAGTTGATTAATGCTGATCAAGAACATAGTATATAATTTATTTATGCCTCCTTCTGCCTTTTTCATACTTTTAACAAACATAAGATACCCTCCACCAGGGTATACAAATATAATAAAGACAACAACAACTCTGAAGCAAGGCTGAAACAAAAGACAATACCGCAAAAGGAGACGCAAACGAAGAGAGCATGCAAAATATTTCACACTCAGTGTGGGGGATTGAAAGGGGAAAGAGGAGACAAATAAACCACCTGAGGATATGAACATTTCGCAGCTGAAGCGACGGACAGCGCTGCTGACTTCAAGGCGGCATTGTTGTCATAACCGAAGAGAGCGAGAGAGAGAGAAGCACACACATGACTGCGGGCGCACTTGTCAATGTGAGGAGTTCGATTAAATGCGGGTGCAAGGAGGCAAGCAGAGCGAGCTCAAAGACAGCGAAAGCGAGAGAGGGACAATTGCCTAGCGGCTGATTTGCATTGGGAGAACGGCTGTCGTTGATGACAAAATGATAAGGTAAGAGAACAAGCCAGCGAGAGGGAGAGAGCAAATATGCGGCGTGACAAAAGCAAACAACAAAGAAGACAACACACACAAGCACACAGACTGCAGATTGGCGCATGGAATCAGAAGGAGAAGAAGCAGCAGCAGCGGCAGCAGCAGATTAAGCAGCTGCAATGGAAATGAATAAAGATGACAGAACGAGATACTTTTCGTATCCACATTCTTATCTCGATAATGTTGCATAAATATTGATGCAACAAATGTGCCACGCAATTTCCGGTGAAAATTCTCCACTATGCTATCCAGAAGATAATGATGAAGCAGAAGAATAAATCAAAGTCAAATTAAAAGTGAAATTAAATGCAAACGAAAATAGCATAAACGAATGAAAACTTTTGTTGCCAAAAAAAAAAGCATTGACAACCTTTTTGGGGTATTACGTCCCTAATTTTGAACTTAAGCCATACAATACATTTGCGGCAAGGGGACAGAAAGAGGACTGGAAAGCGGAAGGGAATAAGTAAGTACACATTACATTATCCCGATTTATACAACGTTGGGACAAAAAAAACTGAATCACATACACTCACAAAAAATGCGACTAAAACTCTTTTAAAATTCTGTTTTCTTCAACTTTTTTCAAGCCGAAAATTCTTCAGACATAAATTGTTTTCGACAATTATAATTTAAACTGATATCAAGTTCTCACGGTAAAGTTTTGAGGACAAAAACCCCAAAAACATTAAAGTAAATATTTAAAAATTGCAAATTCTGTGTGTAGAGGTTCTTATTAAATTCTTCACAGGTGCATAACAAATTTGTTATTCATTTAAGTTCTCATTAATCTTTAAAAAAAACTTAAAAAGAAGTTTTAAGAGCTCAATAATCTTACTTATAAATTATTTTAAGTTTCCTAATATCCAATTTAATATTAATTAGTGTTCCAACTATAGTTTCAGAAGAGAAATACCTTTAATATTTCGGGTTTCCCTGCGAAATCTCGAAATATAGAGAATTTAGAGTTTTTCAGTATTGTATATGCTTAAAAAAAAGGCCAAGGAAATGGGAAAACAATTGGAAAGATAACACAATTAGTTGATATGTTTCAGGGACTATAGAAACCGGTTCGCAAACCGTTACTAAGTCTTGCTCTATGCTCTTTCTGCTAAATTTTGTAATTTCCAGTCTTGCTTAAAATAAGACATAAGAATTCTCAAATTGGATACTTCCCAAAACTTAATAATCATCGAGCTTAATTAGCATAAAAGCTCAGCGAAAGCTTTGCCATCGATATGAAGGCAAAAACAACGACAACAGCAGCAGCTGGAAAAGGGAAAACGTGCGACAAGCCGCATTATATTGTTGCATGCGGCAAATATTTGCGGCATTGACGAGTTCCGCGAAGGGCGTGCCGCGAAATAAATATAAAAGAAACGGCCGGACCACTTAAAGTTGTGGCAGCAACAACAACAACAACAACAACAGCATGAAAAAGGCAGTGATATGGAAGTGGCAAAAGGAAGCAGGGGGTATAAAAACGGCAGATGTTTTGCACAAAACTTAATTACACACGGATCTGTGTTCGGCGGCGCTGAGATTGAAGATTGAAGGCCGAGATGGAGGCAATGAGGAAGCAGAAGACGGACAAGAAGAAGGGACAGAAGCAGAAGAAGCAGCATTAAAACAAGTATTAAAGGAATAAAAAAATGCGACGCTTTAAATGCCTTGTGTGGCAGCTGCTAAGGGGCAAACACAGGTAAATGCAACTGCAACTGCTGCTGCTGCAACAATTTATGGCATCTGCTGGCATTTTGTTAGCTGCTTCTTCTTCTGCTTAAGTTTTTTTTTGTATTCTTTTTTATTTTGTTAGCGGCTGTTGAACGTTTTTTAGGTCAACGAAATGCCAGCAGAGAAGATGATGGGAGCAAACATAGATAAGGAGAATGATGCGAGCGAGGAGCGGGTGGAGAGGAGACAGGTAAACAAAAGCTAAGGCGACACTCATTGTTGTTGTTATAGCTCGTCCATAAATCTGTTGACGGAGGGGCAAGAGGCAAGCGGCAGCAGCGATAAAGTCATTTGCATAGTTCTTTTGATAGCCACAAACAACACACACACACACAAAAAACAACAAAAAGACGAGGCATCACACCTACAACAAACAAGAGAGAGAAAGAGAATTTTGGAGAATGCGATAACCTTTCGAAATCAAATTAGAAATGTAAAGAAACCAAAAAAAAATACAACAAAAAGCAAAAGAACAACACCAACAAGATTGCAAATATACTCTCCACACATTTGGGGCCTACAATTGGGAATACCAAATGAATTTAGATGATGAAATTGGGGATCAAAGTAGACATTGGCAATATAACAAACAGGTAGCAGAGCCAAAGGCACAAAGGCGCCCTCTGGCGAGCAGAGCAACAGCATAAGAGAATTTGTTCAGCAGCAAAAGGGGAAAAAATAGCTATAAATGGAAAAAAGACAATTTCAAGTCATCAAAGTGATGAAGTTCCAAATACAAATATACTACAAATTCTCTACATGCATTCTGATTAAATTCGTATCAGTCGTTCATTATAAAATGATCAGAATAAAAACAGGTGAGCATCTTGAATTAGATTAAATCGACTTAAAGACACGACAAGCGAAATGTCTCTCTTTTCAGCGACTCAAATACTTTTAAAATACCCAACGCACAAATTTTGATAATGATATATTTTGAACAGCGTTTATTTTAAGCCATATTTTATGATAAAGGTAGCTGTAAATTTAACTACTCCAATTTTCCTAATTGATCAACGTTTTTTTTTTGTCTTTGTATTTTGTCTGTTTTTTTTATTAACCAGTTTGCTCGATTCCCTCGTCAAAATACGATATTTCCTATTCACATTTTGATGGCTGTTGTAGACAGCAGACAAAAACAAAATGTTGAATGTTGTTTTGGGATGCCCAACAAAACTCGCAATCAACCTGTCAGATTGTTCCCCCCTCTCACTCTGCCCTCTAGTATTTCTGTCTCTGTCTGTCTAGCTCTCTGGCTATCCATCGATTTATTGTAGTATGCGTTGTCTTGTCTTGTAACAATTTTTATGACGTTTCATGTTACGCAGCGAAGAGACTGACAAATGGAACCAATACGATACAATGCGATGTGACATACAGAAATGTCTGCAGTATTCATATGGAAATGTTCCTTTCGTTGTTGTTGTTGCTTCGGGCAACGCACCGTTTTTTTCTCTCTCTTTCTTCTTCATTATTTAAGTGATTATGAAATCATATACAATGGCGCATCTTAAAGTTTTGTTTTTTATAGTTTAAAATACATAAAACTCGTAGCTGCTCATAACTTTATGCAAAGTTGAGGGCAAAAGAATCTCGGACTGAGCAGGTGTCATTATTAATAATATTACTATTATTATCATAGAAGACCGAACGAAAGCCGAACGTCTGATCATTATTAAAAGCCATAGAAATTGAGCCAAAAAGCTGCTTAAAGTTAATTAGTCATATTTTGGGTATTTGTTATTTCTGTTTTTGGCTTTTGTATGCAGAGTTTGCTCTAATGGGATTTTTATAGAATTATGTAAATTATGTAAATGCTGATAGCCATTTGATAGGCTCTCTCGCACAGTTTCAAGCAAGCTCAAGAACTGTCCTCAGTTGGTAAAAAGTTATGCTAATTACACATCAACAACAACAAGACAAATTTTATAATTTATTCCCCCTGCAGGTGGAAAGATAACAAATCTGTCTACTGCCCTGCTGAATGTTAACTTCTCCCTCGCTTTAAGATATTGATTACAAATGGGAAAACAATGAAGCGTGTTTTCTCTTTTTTTATTCCTGTCTCTTAATTTTTTCCCATGCTGTGGCGCCCTCTGTGGTGTGGCAGCCTGAACAACTTGCTCGAGTGTCGCGTAAGTCAAGTGTTTATCTAACATTTCCACACCAAAGTCCTGACCACACACATACATATACATACATATCTCTCTGAGTCTGTGGAAATCCTTGCGCTTCATTTGCGTTGATTTTGTCGCCTGCCTGGCATTTTCCTTTCGCTTTGCATTTGCGCTCTAAATATTTCCTGGTTAGTCCTTGGCAAACAAGCCAAGGGCTACCCCTTGTCTACTCCTGCCTGTCTTTCGTCCTGTTTACCTGTCTCTGTTCCTTGCACCTGCTGCTCTAATTTTGCGCTTCCTTTGCAGCCCGAGCCAGAACGCAAAGCAGCCGCAGGCTATCCGCAATTTCCACGCGTGGCGTCCGCTTCCTGGCGCATCCTGCCTGCCTGGCGCATCCTTCGCCACACGGCCAGAGTCGACTCCAGTCGAGGCGTTTACATTTAATAATTAAAACGCCACCGCGGCGTGCAAATTATTAAAGTGTCAACGCAGTCGCCTTCAAGTGAGGCATTCCCACAGTCACATCCTGCTCCTGTTCCTGCTCACCCCTCCACTCCAGCAGACAATCCTTTCTCCCTCTTCGTAGCTTACCCCCCGTTTGTTTTGTTGTCCTTTGCTTAGCCGCAATTTAACCGCCTTTTAATTATTTTTTGTTGCAATTTTCTCTCCATTTACTAATGAAAATGCCGAAAATCCTTTTCGGGTTCACAATCCGCACCTCCTGCGGTGCATTTTCCCACCGTCGACTGTCCAACTGTCATCAGCTGCAAACGCAACTTCAGCTGAGTTCCATTTCACTTTGTTTGGCGAGTGCCACGCCCCAAACCGCCTGTACCTCCCCCATAGTTAACAACAAGTGAATTTTGCTTGTGCAAATTGCAGTTGTCACTTTCATTTCTACTGCTTGTCCTTTTTAATACCCTGTAAGCATTGAAATAGTGTTCAATTTGGAAACTGAGGTTAAATAGTCTACAACTCTCAACATAACCTTACTCTAGCTATATTTAACAGCTCGTTTATTTAATTTGTTGTCTGCAAAACGTTTAAGAATGTCGCACAAAGAAGAATTGCAAAGAGAAATGCTCTCTGCAGAGAGTAAGCATGTTTAGCTAGATAATAGTTTTTTAGATTATGAAAGAAATTCTCTAGCAAAAGAGGAATCTCCTCTTATTAAATTAAAAACAATATCTGTTGGTCTATTTACATTGTTATGCCAACACTGTTAGTATCTTTTAGTCTATCAACATCGTTTACTTTCAATTTGTAAGCTTGTTTTTGTTTGGACGCATCAGATGCATCTCTTACCTCTTGCCTCTCATCTCTCACACCTTATCTTATTCTTTTCTATATTTTTTAATATTTTTATGCACTTTACAGAACACATGGGGACGGCGATGCTTTTGTAACTAACTAAAACACACGCTCCCGTTTCCCGTTTCCAGTTCTCAGTTCCCAGTTTTCCGTTCTCAGTGCCCATTTCCAGTTCCCGTTTCTTTTTATACATGACGCAAAAGTTTTCTTGCTTTTGTCATCACTCCACTGCAATGCCACGCCCATTGGTCGCCCACATTGCGAAATTTCTTGTGACTTGACATGGTTTCCTTTCGGCCGACTCTCTGCATCATCATCATCATCATCATCAGCAGCAGCATCATCAACTTCATTTCACAGGTAGTATAACTTTTGTATACTTCATATAATATAGGAGTACATATCTCGAAGGCAAATGTTGCTTTTCGCATTAAATTTCAGATGCCAATTTTAGTTTTTTAATTAAAAAAGGTAGAAAAAGAGGATGAGAGAAAGAGAGAAAGAGCCGAAAGAGCCGAAAGAAGAACAAACATACGATAACTCTTTTTCTTTAAGCCAGGTGAAATTCTCCAGTTGCCGCTGGTGACTCACATTAACATTGCTGCTGCTGAAAGTTAACAGAGCGCTGTTAAAACTTTAACATTTTGCTTTATTTCGTAATAACATTGTTTATGTGATTCATCAAGAGACGGAAATGTTTTTGGCCCGCATTATTATTATTATTATGTTTGCCATATAAACAAAAAACTTGATGAAATTTGTCTGACTAAGCCGGGCAAATGCGAGAAGCTGCATTAAAACGAGGTCACAAATTTGTCACAGCTTTCCACATGTGCGAGTTTCGTTCAAATAACTCAACAATTTTTATGGTTGTCGGAAAGAATGATGAAAATTAGAAGAATTTTGAAGATATGACAAAGTATTTCTACAATTTTATGATTATATTAAAAAAAAAATGTAAAAGAGAAAAGAAATTAGTTCAAAACCAAATTAGGCTAAGAAGTTTGTGTTATATGGAGATGTTCTTTAAAATAAAGAATCTGTATCCGAATGAATTAAAAGCTAGTGCTTTATTATATTTGAACCTTTAACTTCATTTTTAGCTCTAACTATTGTAGTAAAAGTAAAGATTATTTCTATATTATCTGTTGATTCTTTTATGAAACTATTTTGTTCATTTTATAGCCATTTAAGTGGACTTTTTTTTCTTTCTTTTACTTGTATATATTTGAGCTCTTTCTGTATATTTAGCTAAAGATTCAGCTCATTTAATTAAAGCAGAAATTGTAATTCTTCCCACTTCTTTAATTGAGAACTGTTGGCAACTCTTATTTTTTATTAATTCTTCCTGATTTCCTGTTGTTTTTATTGATATTATGTTGGGGTTTTCCAAATATGTCTGTATTAAATGAGTATCTATATTTTTAATAAATATTTCCAGTTTTTCTTTACTCCAGGTAAATTTCACTTTAACGAAATCGTGCGGAATGAAAACGTTATCAAGCAAAAAGAAAAATTCAGTTGTAACTGTGAATTTTGTGACTTTAATAAAGTTATTGGTATCGTTGTTGTAGGTAGCATTATTCATGCCACTGCCATTGCCGTTGCCATTGTTCTTGTTATTGCATCTTTAGCTTCCCATGTTGCAAGTTGCAACAGTCGAAAACTCAATTTTCGCATAGCTCGGCAAATGCTTCTAAGCGCTTTTCCTCTTGTTGCAGTAGATGATGTTGCTGTTGCTGTTGTTGTTGTTGTTGTTGCTATTGCTGTTATCATTGTAATTGTGTTTGTGTGTCAAACTGTTAGCAGTTATGCGGCTCACACACACACACACACACAGACATATGGAGAGACCTCAATGCACATAATGCAGTTGCTTTGGCCAGAGGAAATTTTCGGTTTTGAGTCTGGCAGAAGAAACACAAGTCGAAGTAGCAGGCGGAGGAGGAGGAGGCACAAAACTACCAATGGAGGTGGAAACAAAATTCTCATCACTTGTGTTGTGCACTCTGTGTGTGTGTGTGTGTAGGAGAGGTGTTCGTTGTTGCTCGTCTGCTTTGTGCTTAATGACATTTGTACACACAAGAAGAGGAAGCATTAACAGCATGTGAGACGACCAAAACAACAATAACCTGCAACAACAACAAAATCTGTCTGCAACAACAGTCAACAGATTTCAATTTTCAGTGTGTGAGAAAATTGAAGCAGTGAAAACATTTTAAAAGCATTTTCTAATGTTAATCCATGGCTGGCAACAACAAAATCAAAAAGAACAAAAATTTGCATATGCATAAAACAAAATGTGGCAGGTACTCCCCCTTCCCCCTTCCACCCTCCCTCTCGCCCTCCCGACTTCTACTCGACTGCCAAACCAGACAAGAAAGAATAAACAAACTTTATTCAAGCCAAAAAAAAAACATAAATTATAATGCATTGGCCAAAAGCAATGGACGAAAGGGCGGGAAACATTACGGGCGGGAGGGAAAGAAAGGCTGCATTTTTCCCAAAATGCACCACGCCCCCCTCCCTTTTGCAGTCATTGCGGGCGAACACATACAAAAAGTGTAAATTATCGAGTTTATGTGGCACAAATGACAAGCAAATGTTGCTGCTGCCTCCGCCCCCCCCCGCCAACCACTTTTAGCCACCATGCAACAGAAAAATATGGCAAAAGGACATCAGTTGGGCATCCTACGCCATTTCTGTATATGACATTTGTTTGTTTGTCGCGGCCAACAACAACAGCAACAACAACAACAAATATTTGCAGGCAAATTGGCAGGCGCCCCATTTTGGGGCAAGTGCTGCGGGGGGTAAGGGGAATTGAGAAACGCGACACGCATTCCAAAAATGCATTTATGAGACAAAAGGGGCGTAGGGACGCACGGGGGGCGTGTCTGCTGTGCTCTGTGCAATTTTGTATGAAATTGTGGTTTTTGTATGCGGCCAAACGGGGCAAAAGTTCTGGGCGCCATTTTGTGTCACGGCGAAAATGGCCGCAAATTTGCAGCAGCAGCAACAACACTAAATATGAATGTTGCATACATATATGTTTGTCTGCGTGTGCGTATATGTGTGTGTGTGTGTGTTGACAAGGACAATTTTTCCATAATTATTATGATGATGCTCGGCATTTGGCAAACATGCAACAGACGGACAGAACGGACAGTCGACAGCCCAGAACGCAATGGCCAACAGATGAGGCATTTTATTGCCTGTCGAGGAGAAAGGAGAAGGAGAAAGGGAAAGGGAGACTACTGCGTTGCATGCTGTTGTTGAGAGACACAACATGCCACACAGGCCAATTGTTTATGCGTGCAGCAAGCAATGTTATCCATTTGCAATGATAATAAAAGCGGCGATAATGGAACTAGTTCCAAGTTGTGTTAGCACCAGGGACAGTAACTATTATACATTTTAAAATATGTAATAAATAATAATGATAGTAATATTTAATAGTAACAAAAAACAATACAATAATAATTATAATTACATAAATACAGCAATAATTATAATAAAAATAATGCAATAATAATTATAAAGAAAATACATTATAATACAATAATTATTATAGCAATAATTCCAATAATGAATAATATTATTAAATAATAAAATTGTTAATGCAAGTTTATTTCTAATTTCGATAAACTCGACTAAACTCGGAGCTGTAGCAAATTCCTTCACTTTGATATATTTAAAATGTAGTTTCATAACTGTCATATTTGGTAACTAGTTAACACAAATTTTAACCTGTTAAAAAAAACTGAAATTCTATGAAACGATGAATATTTCAATAATAACTTCGCTTGATAAATGAACTAATGGACTTAGCCTATTCAATATTAGAGAAAATATTTAAATTTATAATCTAGCAACAATAATTGAAACTAGTTAAAAAAAGTGATTCTCCCTTGAACTATTGTCTAGTAACTTGTATACCTGATAATTTGAGATTTGCTAATAAAATGAACAGACTGAAATAACTAGTAAGAATTTGAGAAACTCCTTCATAAGAACTTGTTCAATAGGGGACAGAAATAACAAAAACAAATAATTAATATAAAACCAACAAATACATTAAATTAAGAGTAGTCAGTTTTTCCCAAAACTAGTTACCTTTAGTTCAAAGAATTAAGTGCTGGTTCAATTTAAATTAATAGTTGCACCTGCTCACATCTGTAGCCCAATCAAATAGATTCCCTCTACTTTATTCATATCACTCTTCCGTATCTTCTGCTATTTATCGTGCTTAGATATTTGCAACTCCTGGAAATACGCTCGCAGAGAACTAGTTCCAGATGCTGTTATTACAAAAGCTGAACCAGTTTGCATATTTATGTATATCATCTTCGAATGCGTAGATTGCGTGCTGGGCGAAACATGAAAATTGAATATTCCTGTCCGTGTATATGTTGCCAGCCAGGGAGGAAAGGAGAAAAGTTAGAGGAGATGAGGAGTTGGTGGAATGCGGGGCAGGGGAATGCGGAACGGTTTGGTGTCTGCGGAACTAGAGCACTTAATGGCAAAAGTTCAGCACGGCTGCTTTGGCAATCGGTATGCTGGCAAATGGTTATTGGAGAGTGGGAAATGAGGGGAATTCGGAATGGGGAAAATGGGGGAAATAGCCGCGGGTTGGGCGTCTGGTTTTGATTTGAAAGACGTCAAAGTGCGGAATGCAGCGAGTGAGCAGAGAGACAACATAGACATGCTAACTGGTTGCTGGGTAACTGGGAGCGGGGAACTGGGAAGCTGGAAAACTGGGAACTAGGATCTGGTCGGTCGAGTTGCAACCGGACAAACGTTGCGCTAATTATTGCGCATCATTGATTTTAGCTGGGCGAGGGGGGGGGGGCGAAAGAGGGGCAGCTCTTGCTATCAATGACACTCACCATGTGTAAATGTGTGTGTGTACTTTGTGCAATTCGAGCTGTGTTGCAATTTCGAATATCAAGCTGTCAAAGCAAGAAGGGAGGGAGGGAGGTAATGTGTGTGTGTGTGTGTGTGGAAAGTCAACTCATTCACTGATCATGAATGAAATGAGCTTTTCTCGTGTCTCGAGTCTTTGAGTTTTATCATAAGTTTTGGCTCAACCATCGCTTTGACTCCCCTTCTCTTTACTCTATACAGTTGATTAGGTTTTTTTTTGCCAATTACAATTACATTTGGAGCAGCTGCTTTTCACTTTCTCATTACAATCTTTTTAATATATTTCTTCTTTTTTTCTGTCTCTTTGTTTAGTTGTTACTTTTAGCTATTTTGATGTTGACCACATTTAGTTGGCTCTGAACTTTCTTTTTTTTACTTTCGACTGAGAAAAAAAAAGAGTGGAGAGCAGTTGATAAATCTGGGAAAAATTGTCACATCACATTATTAATGATTGATATTAATAAGCCTCAAGCTTAGTACGTTTTTATTTTGCTTTGGGACTGTTCATTAAAAACTTCAAAAACTGATCAAAACTTACTTCAGTGAAAGGTTTGCTTACAGATTCGTTGAAACTTGCAACTTACCTAAAACGAGAAAGAAATGTGAAAGATATATTTAGTAATTAATTGATATTTTCAAAAAATAAATATTAATTCATTAGTTAATGACCAAAGAAAGGTAATTAATCGTGTGAGGCAGTGAAATATGACTCAATCAAGTTAATAATCTATCAAAAGTTGGTTTACATACAAAATTTAGGGTTAATAAAGCAATTTGAGTCTTTTCATCTATCAAAAATATGTTCAATATTAAAAAAACAATTCAAAAATCTATATAAAATAAAAGAAAACATATAAGAAGATCTATTTTATTTGGTTTAACTATTTAAATATTTCTACCATTAACAAAAATAATAAAAGCAATGTTATTCAATTCTATAAACTTTCTAAAGTTTGTTTATTTAAAATAGCAACAAACTCTTGCCAAACTGATTTCCAAAACATAATTAAGTTGCTTAAGAAATGTTGGTTTTAAACACTTTCCGATTTTCTACTTTAAATTCCTTTCTACACCCTCACTTTTCTCCCTCTGCTTTCCCCTCTCTCAGTCTATACACAAAAAACCAATTTACCAGCAATTTTACCCAATCAAAAAACGTGGAGGCAAACAGGGGAGCTTATAAATAGCCTGTGACTGAAGGCAACTTGAGGCTGCAACAATGCAACCAACTATCAGATCCCTCCCCCTCCTCCTCCTCCTTCTGCTTCAATCTTCTCTTTTGCTTATTCCCATGCAACTGCCACCCGCTTTGCGGCGCATTCTTCAATCAATTTTGCTGCTGCTGTTGCTGCTTCTTATTTACTTTGCATTAATTAAACATGCTGCCACCTACTACAGCCTCCCCCCACCCTCCTCCCCTCTCCATGCGCTGACAACCGCACTATTCGGCTGGCATCTCGGGTAGATTTTTCATTGGCAACGCCGGATGAACCACGGGCCACATTCAGTGCAACAGCAACATCTGCAACAATCTTCGGTTTATATTTAAATGTCTGTCGGCAGACGCACGTGCAGCACAACGTTGCATGCCCCGTCTTTGCCTTGGCTCATCCGCATTCGTCTCTGTCAAGTGGCAGTGCATCAGTTGCATCTTCCTCCCTCTCCGTCCGCCCGTCTCTTTCCCTCTGTGAAAAACTGTTTGTCATTGTAGCAATTTCAATGTTGCGCTTGTCAATTTCGCTTGCTCCCCAGCTAATACAATGATCTAAGGGGCAGAGGGGGTGGGGGAGGGGGGGGCGGACTGCAGAGGAAGTGAAGCGAGCAACGTCATCGACTAACGACAGTCGCTTCTTCTGTAGGCAATTCTCTCGACACTCTCTACAGCTCATTTATTCATTCATTTTTTTTACATTTTTACATTTTCTGTTGAAATTTGTTAAGATTTTTATTTTTGTTTGTTCGACTTTGACTTTGACGTCGTCGTTTTCATTTGTATTATTTATTTTTAATATTTTTTTATATGATAGTTCTTGTCTATATAATTTTTATCTAACCTTAGCTTATTTATTTGTGTTTCAACACTTTTGTTAAGTGTGTGTGATATTTTGTTTAATTTTCAATGAATATTTCTGGTTTTATTTCTGTATTAATTGAGATGAGTCAATATCAAAATAATATTGAATAACTCTTAAAGAGAACTGAATTTTCACAAATTAAAAGAAATTAAACACACAAAAGGCGAGCTCAACTTTCAGGCGTTTGTTCTAGCTTGCTGCCTTAGAATTCTCAACTGGTTCTAGCACTAGTAACTGTCATTACGTATTCTGCTTCCCGTTTCCATTGTATCTTTTCCTAGTTTATAGTGTAAATGTCAATATTCCCGTTGCTGTATTCATATTTTTCGCCGAACATTCAACATGCGCAATCTGCTGCAACATTTTCTTTATGCTGCAATCATCAAATGTCGCAGCGTCGACGTCGACGGCGACGTCAGCGTCGGCAGCATAACGTCGACTCGAGTGGAACGTGACTTGTGCCTGATTTATAACTGTGCAAAGAATGTCATAAATAAATAAATAATAAAAGAACGCGAGTAAACTGTTTGCCAGTTTATCACACACCCAACTCAAACAACGAGTGTGATAGGCTTAAACCGACTACGTGCCACATTCCACCCGCTGTTGCCCCTGCCCCAGAACTCCACACACGCTGACACTTAAAAACTCATTAGCAGCAGATCCTACTCCCTCCCCCCCCCGTTCTTCCACCTCTTTCTCCTACCCATCCCAGAGCAGGGAGAAAAATGAAGAAAAAGAGTGTCACAATCGGTTGACAACTTGCAACTTGTTGCCTCCACCGACACGCCTACGTTAACGCCCACGCCCACGCCCGTGGCAATATTGTTGCCCAAACCGCAACACAGCTGCCCAACGGTTGGGCAACAGTTTGTGTGCCCCTCTCTTGGCCTTGTCCCTTCTTGCCGCTCTGTCAGTCCGATCCCAAATCCACTTGTCAAATGCACGCACCGAGAATCGCCAGCGAAGCGTTGATGGAGACGCCGCCAGCGTTGCCAGCGCCACCTCGACTTATGAGTGTCACAACAAAACTATTTATTTTGCCCGGCTTTAGAGTGTCTTCTACCCACTACCCTCTACCCCACCCCTCACCCTATTCTCCACAGACTGTACAAGTTGTTGCCACTTAAGTTGCCTCATTTCTTTAAACTGTGTGCGGCCGACATTGAAATTAAATTGTCTGTGGCGTGCATTTCGGAAGGGAGGGAGGGAAAAGGAAAATGGGGAAAATGGAGAACGGGCATTGACAGCGACACGCAAAAGATATCCACATTACAGAGAGAGAGAGAGAGAGAAAATGTAAAGAAAAAAAAAACAGCCAAAGAAAAACTGCGGCACTTTAATGTTCATCTGATTGTGGCAGTCTCAATGATTGCCACAATTAATGGACTTTGACAGTTTTAAGAGGTGTCGAATCCAAGATTAAGTGTAATCAATCAGGAAATATCCATATTACCACACATAATACATATATGTCACTGTCTTCAAAGTTTTACAAGCGTTGTTGGTACTTATATTGTCCAAATTTTAAAGACTTAAAAGATTCTTTGGAAGAGCATCCGTTTAATAGATATAAATAATAATATAATTTAATTAATAATTCCCATTTTTGATCTAAATAAAATATACAACACCAAAAGACGAGCTCAACATTCAGGCGTTTGTTCTTTCTTGCTCTCTTAGAATTCTCAACTGACTCTAGCAGCACAACATAGAGAACAAGCTTGGATCGTTGATTAAGCTATTTAGTTCAAATGGTACTGATAAGGGAGATGGACATCTCCTGAAACAACTGTATATCAAGCCTAGCTCCTAGCCATTGCTGTATATGTAATATATCTGTCATATTGACAATACTTTGACCTCGAGTCGGCTAGCAATTTCATAAAATATAAAATAATAATTAAATTTCAATATTTATTTAAAAATCAAACTAACATGATATAAATTGAAGATACATATACAAAAAATTTTTAATAAATATGTAAACACTTAGAAATTTTAAAATGTCCTCAAGTAAAGTCTATTAATGTTATCTGAATCGAAAATTTAATTGAAATTAATAGGACTTCTTTAAAAACCAAGAATTGAAAGGATTTCACCTATTTAAACATTTTTAACTGTTGAAATTTACGTTTTTTGGTGTACAAAACTTGGATTATTTCTTAACTTCATGTAAATAAAAGTAAAGATAGTGTTTTTATTGTAATCAAGGTTTTTTTAATTTCTGTAGCCAAAGGAGTGACCATAGAAAATTGCAGAAATACGTTTAGAAAATGCTTGAAGTCAAGATCTATTAACATTACTCTGATAAAAATACTAAATAAACTAAGCTGACAGTCTATTTACGTATTTTACTGATTGCAGGGCATAAAAATAGCTGAGAAATAAGTCAAATAGATTTATTTGCCCTAAAAGAGATATGTTTTCTCCATTTTTGTTGTTGTTGTTGGTTAGCAGGTGATAAAACTGTTGTTATAATGCAACAAATGCGCTGTTGTTTGCACCTTTGCCTATGACAGCTGCAGCCCACAAGTTCTTCAGCTGTGTGTGTGTGTATTTGATGGCAATAAACCTCATTTCTGTATGTGGATACAACATTTGAATAGTCTTGTGTGCTTTCTCCGCCGACTTCCAGCTGACTCTTTGCGTTGAGTTGAGTTCATTTGAAATTTGTAACTAGCAGCAAATGAAGCGCAAAAGCAAAAACAACAACCACAATTTAAGTGGAGCACCTCAAGTTGCCACACGATAATTAAGAAGCAGGTGCGGCACTTGGCATTAGAAGAAGAAGAAGAAGAAGAGCGAAGGTAGTGTACTGAAAGTCATCACTCTTCAGCTTGGCACACGCCCGTCGACTCCCTACACTCCCCCTCTCACTCACTCCCTGAAGATCTACAAACTGTTGAAATATTTACATAAAAAATATTTCAATTTCAATTGCTACAAAAATAAGAGAGAAAAAAAAAGTAGAATAATTTTTAGTGTTGCTGTAAACAATAATAATAAAAAGAAAAAACTATTCTCTACTACTGTTGTTTTTTTTATTGTTTATTTTCCTTTATATACGAGTATTTATTATTGCTCTGAGTGCTAAGTGCGTGCACAAAATTCACACTGCAAATAATGGGAGAAGAGTGGGAAATGATGAAAAAGAAATAGTTGAAATTATGAGCGAAAAAATATCTGAACAATGAATTAATTAGCAATGCAATGCGCCAACTTTACGACTTTACATAAAAACATATGTATATTTAACAAAACAAATAAGAAAGAGCAACAAAAAATGCCACGAAAGTGGAGTTTATCTATGGAGAGTGGAGGATTTAACATACGTAAAGCCAAATGGTTCCGATGGGTGATATAAGAGAAAACCCACAAAGATTTAAGGACTGTAAACAAAAGATATCTTGGATATTTCTGGAGTCATTAAAGACGTATAAAACGTCAAGAACTAAAGCAAACATATTTAATTCCTTCAGTGCAGAATAAGTTATTTTGTTCAGGAAACTTTTTAATTTTTCAGTTGATCACCCTCCAATTCAGTGAAAAATGAACTCGAAGTAACTGAAAAAACTCGACCATTCATATAAATCAATATGTAAAGAATATTTCACATATTAAGTAAATGTAAATAATTAATTTATTGACTCAACAACTGAGTAAACAAATGAATACACTGCTGGCAAAGTAAATAATGTTATGGATGAATAGCAAAAAAATTCATCATAAACTCGAAGTAAATTCTCAAGTATAATATAAATACCCATGCAGCAATTAATTTATGCAAATTCAGCTAATTTCCTTGGCCATCAAATTAAATATATAGTACTTTCAATATTTAAGATAATAATTTAAATGTAATTTTCAACAGATGCTGCAGACATTTCGCACAATTGCAAATGTAAAATGGTCAAATGACAAATTAAATTTGACTTGATGGGAAAAATGACAACTGTTAAATGCGGAAGAAACTTGCAAAATGTCCACATATCCATTATAAATTCTAAATAAACGATAAACAATCGAGAAATTGCCAGTTTGTGCTAAGCTTTTGTTACGTTCACAAACATATCATATTTTGCACTTTTTGTCTGTGACATAAATAAATACATAAATTAATATGTTTATTGTTGGCATTTAAAGGCAACAAATATCTGAACTGACTGGCAGACAGATAGGTAACGATTGAAATTTATATGCTAGCATATAAAATATGCATGTAAACATGACAAACAAAAGTGCAACAGTAGCACAACAACAACAACAACAATGCACATTTAGCTGGTGTAAAATTAATTAAAATGCATTTCATTTATGAAATTTAAAATGTCATTTATATACCCTGTAACAATTAAGTTGTACTTAAAGGTTATAATAAATTGTAACAGGTAGCAGATTATATTTTTATATTTTCTTTATCTTTATCATTTTGCAAACAAATTGTAAAATGTATTTTGTTAATAAAAGCATTTGGAAAATGCTTTTCTTTAGTACTGGGTAACTACAAGTGGAGCATTTTCCACATGTTTCCTTATAGCAAACAATTAAATGAGCAATGCACAAATAGCAATTTAATTGAAATTAATTAATATTAAATATGCTGCCTGTATATGGGCTTCATTCTTCGAACACTAGATGGCGCCACAAGTAAATTTTTGTACTTTTTACTATATCCTTTTTCTGTGTTGTTGTCTCTGAAAAGGTGCTTAATTAATTTACCATTTAGTATGTGGAAAATTAATGAAATGATTTGTCACACGACAGCCGTAAACTGACAACAACGAAATCCAATTCAGAATGTGTTAATCAAGCTCTTCAACGAGATCCCTTCAGTCGGGGCGCCCCCTTTTCTATCCCACCATTTTGGGTGGGCAATCAAGCGTGGAAAAAACGCTAAAATACATTGATTTTGTGACACTATTAAGCGCATTTGGAATGCCTAACAAGCACGCCATGCGGCGCATTATGAAGGAGGACCGCCGAGAGCCGAGGACTTTCTGTCCTTGACACACGAGAGCAGACAAAGCGGGGATTATGCTGGTTAGAGAGCAAGGCAAGCGAGATAATGACTATAGATAGATAGATGGATGGTTGCTTGGATAGATATCAAGTCAAGTCGACACACAAGCACAGGCAGGGAGTGGGGAACTGGGCAAAGTCAAAGCCAAAACGAGGGCAGATTGAAATCAAAGGGCAGTGTAAGCCACGAGGAGGGCAGGATGGGAAAAGGGAAGGCGCATATCGATGACTGTTGCCTGGGCTGTTACCTGCTTCTCGCCGTCTAATGCCAATTGACATAATTACGCAAAGTAGTTGCTGAGACACGGCTAAAAGGTATCGGGTCTACTATATACATATCGGCAGAGCGCAGAGTATCAAAGTCATGGAAAAGTCGCAAGCGCGAAAAGTTTTTAAACTTATTACCGCAAACGCCTTACAGTTAATACACTTAACAGTAGGATAAAGTAAAGATGAGGGGGAGAACGCAGAACGAGGGTCGTCTTCGGCAGGCAGTCAAGACTTTAAGCAGCCGCTGGCAATGACTTTAAAATTTATTGCTGCCCACATTTAAGGAAATGGCAAGGATATTGAGGATATAAACCAGCAATAGCGAGGGACGCTTCAAAAGTTAATAAATTATATATATTTATTAATAATAAAATTAAGAAAATATCATGCCAACAAGTAGTTAACTTCCATTTAAATTCCCCTCACACAATAAAGAGATTTTTAAATTGTCGTTATGTATTTCCTGTTAAGAGATTTTAATAAATCTCTTTCAATAAATTTTAATATTATGTGTGGAAACCCTCGTTGGCAGCCGAGGCGCGTGTTAGTCACAACAAATAGAGAATTTTCTGCCGGGGGGTATTTGAATAGGGGAGGGAATGGGCGGTAAATAGGGTCTGGGATTTTAGGGAAAACTTGGGCTAGGGCAGTGTGTAATGAAAATTACATGCGCCTTAGGCGAGGCTGGGGAAAAACTTCTAAGCAGTTTGCTAGCACAGTTTTCCGGGCCAAATGTTTGTTGGGGCATTGGCTCCCAACAACAACAGGAACAACAACAATAAGCAGAAGAACAATAACAACAAGCAACCACACAACACCAAACAGCTGAACAAAAGCGAAAACCTCACGACTGTTTGACTTGTGTTTGTTTGTCCTTGAATTTTGCTTTTGAAAAGCAGACACCACAGCAACCACTTTTCCACCCAACCACCCACAACCACCCACTACCTCCCCCTATCTTTATACCATTCAGTTATTATTACAAGCACATTTTCATTGCCCTTCTTTGGCGCTGACGGGAGCAGTTTTAGGGAGAAAGCTTGGCTTGGCTTCTGCTGGCGCCGCCAACGCTGGAATTTTCTTTGTATATTTTTTAGGCAGTCGGCAGCCAAATTGATTTTCCCTTAGCTGCGTTTGTGATTTTCCTTATTCTTTTTTTTTTTGCGGCCGTTTGCCTTCAACTTTGCCACACGATGCGGCTCAGTTGTCAATTGAATGATTGCGTTTTATTTGCTTTACTCTTACAGCTTGCAATCACCACCCCCACCCCTCATACAGCCCCCATACACACCCCTTAGACAGCATCATTTGTCAGCGTGTTCAAGATTTGACAGGTGATTAGCGAGACAAACATTTTAAGACAGCGTGGAGCGAGAAAATTTATTAAAAAAGTGCCCAAAGTACACGAAACGACTTAGGATTTTCATGAGTTTTCATGAATTTTCATTCAAACGAAAGCCAGATGATTTTCTTGCCGGAAACAACTGGTATTAAATTTAATAGGGAATTATTAAAGAGTTTTCCGACTTAATAGTATAGGCAAATAATGAGATCATTTATTTTAATTTAATTCAATCATTTATCTTTTAAAATAGTTATTTATTTTTAAAATGTTCAAATAACTATTGTCATATTTTAATTAATTATTTAATTTGAGTAATGAATTCAATCTGTCAGCTGAATACATAAATTTGTCTCTATGCTTATTGCTTTTTAAATTAATTTTATTAATTTAAATTAATAAATTTATGAAATGTATCGTTTATCATGTTCTAACAGAATTTTAATGCTTGAAAATTCATTTTCCCAAATTTGTTATGCAATTAATTGCGATTGCATTCGCGCCATCTGGGAGAAAACACCCTTCTCATAATTTCCCAACTTCCCACAATCCCCTCCTTTGGCATTAAACCAAACAAAATGAGCATTTAGCATTTGGATTTGTTGGTGGAAAAGTAAAAAGTGCACAAAACAATACGCAGAAAACTGTCAGTCGGTAGCTCTTGGATGCGTTGTAGAAACAACAACAGCCCTTGGCAGACAGCCACAACCCTTGCAGTGCCGAAGAAATCAGTGCAACCCTGTCCCCCTTCTCCCACAGTCCTTACCCCCTATTTACCCCCGGCGAATGCAATCCGCAATTTCGTCGTCTCGTTACTTTTGCTTGGTTTCTCAAGCATATCAATTCACTTTTGCACCCCTGGAGGGTTGCATCAGCTGCCAGGACTGGGACTAGATTTAGAGAGGGGAAGGGGGGGGTGGGAAACTGGTGCGCATTTAGCTGGCTCGTCTGCCACTCTTCTTCTTGTTCTACTGTCTATCTCTGTCACTGAGAAAATGAAATGTAAAGCAACATTGTAAAAGAAAAAAGAAAAATCAAGCAAATAAAATACACAAAATGAACTGTAAACCTTTTTGGCACGCATTGTTTTTGTGTGCAGTGTTAAATCAAAAAACAACACAAAGAGGGTTGCAAAACAGCACCCCCAGGTGGTATACTCCCCCTTATCCTGGCATTGATACGCCCATGAAAAAGTACAAATAAAATTTAACGCTATGCAAAACATTTTTCTAATCAAACATTCCATTTCATTTGTTGAAATGTCCAAAGGGGGGTTGTGATAGGGGTGGGGACTTTACGGTGGGGGTTGATGCCTTATAAATCTCAAAATGGAAACAGAGTAAAGCATTCGAATTTGTTTTCAAGTGTAAAATTCATTTGCATTCAGTCGTCACTTGAATTGTCGCACAACCCCAACCCTTACACCCTCACCACAACCCCTGTTTAAAGAATTCAAACCCCTCGCCCACGGCTAGCAGTTTATGGTTTGATAATACGCATTTAGTCGGAATCAATTGATGAGAAATACTTTAATAAATCACTGAAAGAAAAAATAAACTACCCTCTAACGTAGTTACAACCCCAGCCCCCTCACCCTCCCCACCCAACCCCCCCACAGCAAGTGGTTTATTAATTTCGTTTGGAGAGTGCACTCGAAATATTTTTTGGTGTAATTGATTTCACTTCAGCAGAAATAATTTTATAATGTTCAAACTTATGGAAAAAAGGCAACAATGAAAAAAGCAAAAGTTAAATTTATCATTTTTTACTGTTTACTGTTTTCTGATATTTTTAATCATTTCTGTGGCATTGCCATGCACCGTTCATCACATTTTTTGCTATCGACCACTGTTTCGCCAGTTTGTTTTTTATTATATATATATGTATAATTTTTTATTTCGCTCTTTTCCTCATGCGGCAAGCAAATTTTCATTTTATTGAGTTTCATTGAAGCGCATAAAATTGCAATAAAAGTCTATTCATGGAATAATGCGAGTCTGCATCGAATAATTTCTTCCCCATATCCGTTTCCCAACTCTGACCACCCCCAAAGCTCAGTCAACTCCAAATTGTACAATAATTTGAATTATGAATGAAAATTAAAGTGCAATATGCGTTTAATTAAAACTTTAAGCTGAGTAGACAATGGTCGATGATAATGAAAAGGGGGAAACGTAGGAATCGATGTGGTAATCCAATTTATACATTTCTGATTAATTCTGCGTCTCGTGCTGAAAGTTCAAGTTGAGGGTTAAGTTGTTGAATTGAAGTCAATTCATTAACATTTCGAAATTCCACAAAAATATTGTTCAAAATATATGAATTATGTTCACAGAATTGAAGGCGGAAGACAGGAAAATTCGAGAGTTAAATTATAGTGTGTGTGTGGAATTCTCTTTAATTATTATTTAGGAGATTAACATTTAGCATGAAACATTTAAAGAACATTAAATTCTTTGAAAGATAAACTTTGAAGATAGCAAAAGTGGGAATCAAATATTATAGAATTATGGATATTCTCTTAAAAGGAATCTAAGATATGGTCAAGCATTTTACAGAGAATAAAATATACAAAAATTAATTTAAATAAAAAGTTCACAATACCTTCCCTTGGATAAGTTTAAACAGAGAAAATACAACCAATAAAATATCAAATTAAATCAAATATAGTATCGAAAATAACAGTTTTCAGAAAACTTTCTTCTTGCATTGAAAGTCCCTTTCTCAATAATCGCTGGGAAAGCAAGCGTTTTAGTAAAAGCAAAGCCAAAGATTCCTCAGATTTTGAATCAAGACTACAGAGTTCCACAATTGACAGCATGGCAAATGCTTGAAGCACTGCACCATAGTCAGTGGATAGAAAGGCAACTAGAATGACCTCAAAGCGACATTAGAGACTGGAGAATGTTGGCTACCCAAGGATTGGCCTAGATCTGAAAAAAAACCGACTGTCCCTTTATTCCGCCCTTGACAGAAAACAACTCGATGCTGGTCATAAATATCTGTGGATGCTACCGAAACGTGCAGCTGCCAAAAGTTGTAAGTAAAAGGCACGTGGGGCAACTTAACGGGGTCTGAGTCGAAATAGTCTAGAGTCTGTGACTGAGACTGCGGCTGCGTCTTCGAAATATACATGAAAAGCAATCAGTGTATTGACCACAACAATTTTGACATGTTGCGCATACAAATTAGAGCAGCCAAGTGTAGGCCGACGTAGAAAAAGAAGGGGGTAGAGCGGCAGGGGTAGCAGCTGAAGTAGCCCCTAAAGACAGGCCGAAAGCCAATCCCAGGGCGAAGCCAAAGAAGCAGCTGCAAAACGGGCAAACAGAAGCCGCAAAAGCGACAAGCGATGAGCAGCATTCAATGGAGTGGGCAGTGCAAAAAGAAAGAAAAAAAATAAAGAAAAAACAAGAAAAGAGAGGAGAATCAGTGGGAAAAGCAAAGGCAAAAAGTATCAGCAGAAAGTGTTAACCAAAAAGGGCACAGAAGAAACAGAAACAGAAAACCAAATCGAGCGAAACGCAGAGCTTGATACACTTTAATTAAAAGCAAATGCTTCCAATTGCAGCTAGCCGACTATCAAATACCCTACTTGAAAGTTAAGTGTTAAAGGAATTTTTGAAACTATTTAAACTATATTTTAAACTTTATATAATTTTATTGTTTACTTATTTTAGTTGATGTTAAATTACTTAATAAATATATCTGTTAAACTGTAATTTATAAAGAGTTCATCGGAAAAGTATCTATTGTTAAATATTGTTAGTTAACTTGTTTGTTTAGTATTATTTCTACAAATCTTAATCATTTTACATATTTCTAACTATTGCATATAAAAGATGTAATGATCCAAGCGGAAATTATTTAATTTACAAGTTTCAGTAACAGAGAAAACGATAAAGAGGAGATTGATAAAAACGAATGATACAATTCACTTCTATAAACTACAGTAAGAATATCACATTCTTGTTACCAAATCGTTAATAAAGTCTAAACACTTTAAGCCAACATTAAGCAGTTGTTTCTTTCGACAATTCGGATCATGATAATGACTTTTCAGAGAAGTCTTGTGAAACACTGAGAACTGCACAAGAAACGTCAAATTGACAGACATAATATATCACAATTGTAATACAAATCCCCGACTATAGACCCTCTCTCTCTCTCTCTCGCTCCCCGACACTTTTCTGACCAACTGAAATGCTAATGAATCAAGAGGCGGCAAACAGTAGCCAAATGGGACCGATGTAAACCCCATTTCAAGACCCAATCCAGGCGAAATTCAATCAAAATGTACAACGTCGAGTCAGCAAAACTGAGGTGTGACCACAGCGTGGTGTGTCAGGGTGTTAGAGGGCGGGGGGAGTGGAGATTGCTGTGGTCAAGCGAATGCCTGCACGTTTCGCTAGCGTTTTGCGGGCGTTTTAAAACGCGCGTCACGACGCAGGCGATAAAAAAAAGAAGCGGAAACAGAAGAAAAAAAACTAGGTTTAATGAAAGAAATGACAAAAGAAATCAAGAATTTTTGTGCTAGATATACACAATTAAAAAGATGCGCACATAATTCAAGCTAAGCGTTAAAATATGTCCAAATGTGTTGAATGCAAAAAATGAGTCAGAAAAGCGACAAACTATTTAGTAGCTAGAAAACGTGCATTAAATGTTATTTAATTTTGTGGAGTTCAAACATTGAGACATGTTTAAAGAAAACGCTTAAAAGACAAAAAATATTACAAAAATATTGAAATCATAAGAAATTTGAAAACAAATGCACAATTTTTATGTAACCAAAATCTGAAGAGTGCAAAAAACCAGAAACCAAATTCCGAGGTCAGTTAACCAAATTTTATTGTCAGCAAATGTTATTGAATTTTTATGTTGCAACAACAAGACTTAATTTAAATATGCAAGAAGTTTGCAATTGTTGTTGTTGTTGCTGCTGCTGTTGTTGTTGTTCTCGTTGTTGTTGTTGTTGATTCACGTTGCGTGTTGTGTTGTGTGTGCCTCGTTTGTTTAAACAGCTGCCAGAGAGTTGAAAGCAACGAGAAATTCTCCCCCTCTTTGAACCGCACACAAATACACTCCCCCCCACACACACACACTCAAAAAGAAACGGTTGTCGCATGCATAAACATAGATACAAATAACGGGATACAAATGTATCTGTGTGTTTGTGTGGAGCACATAAATTCCATATGCCAAGCGCCAAAAACTAAACTGAGTCGGGGCCAGACACTGGCTCAAAGTATTATCGGTCCAAAAAGTTTTTGCGCAAATGCAATAAAAACAACAAAAGCAACTCACAGGAGAGATTACTTAGCTGAGCGAAGTGCGAGTGAGAGGGCGACAGGGATAGAGAGGTAGAGGGAGCAGCTCAGAGTTGGACAAAAAAAAAAAAAGAAACAAACAACACAACTTCAAAAGCTCTCATTGAGACGCCATCTGGCGTTGAGAGCCCAAAAACAAAGTTTGATTGACAAACGAAAACTCGAAAAAAAATTGCATATAAATTGACACAAAACAATTCAATATAATATTATTATTTCTTGACATGGAAATCAAAGAAAAGCATTACTTTAAAAAAATATTCGTATATTGAAAGCTTTAGAATAAAGAAACAATTATATGATAGTATATATAATAATACGACAACAATTTTTAACCCTAGTTTGTTTACTTACAAAAAGTTGCTAAAAATGAAAACTCTTTCATTTTAGTTGAAGAAATAAAAAGCGAAATTTGAATACATTGGCAACAGTTTAGTTTACTTGGGGAAAACAATTATTAAAAATATTATAAATATAAAAAAGCTAAATTTCCTAACGATGGGATGAATAATAAATATATTGCCCAAGCTTCAAATATTTTAAGTCTATACTATTGGAAATTCTTTTTAATATATATTTAACTTTAGATTAGGTTTTGATTAAATTCTAAACTGGGAAACGAATGAGAATATCTTAAGAAAAGAATTGAGATAAAGGAAAGTTAAATCATACAACGATTATGATCTGTATTTCATAGTTGAAGTCTTTGTGTTGCTTGACAAAAATCTTTTTGTAAAAGAATCATTTAATTGAAGTCGTGTTTTCTTTATTTTATTCATATATTCAACATATTACAACTACTCTATACATCTCTTTAAATATATAAAAATATTTTATATATTTTGTTATTTTTGATATTTACCTAACCCAAATTTGATTTAGTATTTCAAATGCAAATTGTTAGAGAACTGACATTTTTCAACTAAATCCAAAAAACGTTGCCACACGTTTCGGGTTGCGAGGGGCGCTGCGGGACGTGAAGGGGCGTGGCATGAATGGTTTGGGGCATTGATGCTGTCGCAGCTGTTGGCTTTGCATTGTTGTTGTTGTTGTTGCTGCTGGAAATTTGCTCGTTTTTCGTGGCATTTCCGCAATGGCAACGCTGCATTTGCACGTAAATTTCAAACAAACAAAATATTTGTTTAATTTATTTTAATTTCGAAGTTGCAGCAGTTGCTGTTTTTTCAGTTTTCCGTGCAGTTTTTCCGAGAGCGGAGAGTCGGTAGAGGGGCTATGAAAAACGTGAGGCCGCAGGCTGAACGCGTGTGTATCTAAAGGATGCGCCAGGACTACAAAACAACAGAGAGCTAAAACAGTTTTGTGAAAAACGAGCCACAATCATAATTCACGCGCATTTGTGAGTGTTAAGCGAGAAAGTGAGGAGAAGGGAGGAGGGCGAGAGAAGAGGAGGGCGCAGGAAATGAAATGAATGTGGGAAAAACTCAAAGGAAAAACGCGGCAGACGAAGCGAGTCAGGTAGAAAGAAAAAAAAACGAGGCATAAATAAAACAAAGCGCAACCGACAAACGAAATAAAAATAAAAAGCAAAGACACGAAAATAAACATAAAAACCAAAAGAAAATGCCTGAGCAATGGAGAAAGAGATGGATAGAGGGATGTTGAAGGGGAGGGGAGGACGAAGCAAGAGGCAACAACGAAAAAGACGAGAGACGCATCTTAAGTATCCTGTCTTGCTGTGAAAAACTGTCGAAAACCAAATTCAAAGACACTTCAAGACAAGCGCAAAGGACACAACAACAACAGCTATAGATACAGTTAACGACTGCGACAGCTACAGATACAGATAAACTGAACGAACGCTCTGTAGATACTTTTCATTAGAGGAACACACAAATTGAAATTGATATTTATAGGCAGTTAATAGCATTAATTATGTATGAATCATGGCCAGAACAATGGCCACAATTTTGTTACCTGTATTACCTGCCACGCCCCCTGACAAAATGAGAGTGGGAGGCTAGGTAGGGGCTAGGAGGGATTCACCTTTAATGGCTTTTTAATTATTTGTACAAAAGTATCTTTTGCTGTTTGTTGCTCTTTATGATATCATTAATGTTTGTATTATTATTATTATTATTATTCTTGCTGCCCTCCAACTACTTCTTTCTCTTCCACCTCTTGTGCTGCCGCTGCTTCTTCCTCTTCTTCTTATGCTTATTCAGTCTGTTGGCGACAGTCAAACCTAATAATGCCCCTAGAGATCGTTTACCGCTAAAGCGCCGCGGAGAGTTCATTGATTTTTGACTCTCGGTTGACAGAAAAAGGTGGGAGAGGTCGGTGCGGGGAGAGTGGGCAGAGGGGGAGGAGGGTGACAATGTGCGTGTGTGTTTGTTTGTTTGATTGTGTGTGTCGCAGCGCCAATTAAAATGTCAAATCAAGTCGTTTTATTTATTAAATGATTACACACTACAAAACATAAACATAAACACAAAATGCGCCGAGGGGAAATAGAGGAAAACGACGCTATAAACTTAGGCAAACAGGGAGGGGAAAGGGGTGAATGCGAGGGGGAGGAAAGTAGGGAATGCACACACTAATGGCCGCATAGTTTGTTGAGTGTCAAAAGATTTTGAAGCATTTGGGAATTGCGTGTTAATCGCATACAAATTGGAAAAGTGTTGACTGACTGACTAACTGACTGACTGACTGATTGACCAATTGATTGACTGACTGATTAAGTTTCGTTTCGAATTGAGAAAAACTTTAGTGTCAATGAAAAGTTTAGCAAAAGCTGTCAAACGATCAAAGTGCGTTTAAGAGACAGACAAAGAGGGAAGATGAAACAGGAGTTCAACAAAGAAGTCAACGAATAAAACTAACGGTAAAAAAAACTGTCAATGGACGCCATTGACACTGTCGACAAGAACTTAACGTAAAAACTTGACTTAACGTAACGTGACAACGAAAGCAACAAAACGACGAAGAGAAGAGAAAGAGAAGAGAAAGAGAAGATGCTGTAGAAATAAAACGACAACAGGTGCAAGCAAGAAGGAATGAAAGCCAGAAAGGCAATAACGAAGAAGCTGTCATAAACAAAACTTGCATATGAGATGTAACAACAAAGAAATCTGAAAGAAAACCAAAGAAAGAAAACTCCAATTGAAAAGTGTTTCAGGCAAAAGTTTTCAATGCTTCAGTTTCAGCTTAAAGCTCTCAACGACACAAAAAAAGTGAACGAGTTAATTTCGATATAAGAAATGGAAAAACACATTTCATTTTGATTGCCTGTTAAGCCAATGGAAACTTTAGTCGGAAAAGCCATTTGCAAAAGGAAATCATAAGCCATAATAAATACACGCACAAAAGCGATAGCAAAAGAAAGATGTTTGTCAAAAAGAAAAGTGTTTGAGAATGAAAATTCTAGATACTTTTATTGAATAAAAACAAAAAACACCAAGAAAATAAAGCTTCAAGGAAGCAATTCATTAAAAGAAATTTGCGAGGAATTGTGGAATCCATATAAATATAATTTAGTAAAATTCTGAGAATAATAATAATAATACAATTTACAGTAACGACTGTTACTGAATTTGTATTTAAATTGAATACAATCTTTAGTTGGCATTTAATTGAATCAAGTATAGACTGAAGCTTGATTTTGCATTGAAAGCTCTTCAATCACTTAGTCAAGCAATTAATTTACGTTTAACTAAATACGACAATGAAAAGAGAATTAACATATAGAAATATAACACCCTGTTCTTTTTTTTTTTGCTCTTCAGCAATTTCCATGGGATATATGTGGTATACATATGATATTCTTAGGAGAGTTCTGCAATACCTGCAATTTCTATATATATTTTGTCAAGTAATTGTTTTGACAAATATTTATTATTAAGAAAACGAATTTAACGAACAATTTTTAAACTAAAACCTTGAATTTTACTGTGATTAAAGAAGAAACTTAGCAGTTTATAAGACTGGCGGCGTGTTTGTCCGCGTGTGTATGATTTTTATTTTCTTTATATTTATTTATATATTAGTTATCATGCCTTTGAATCCAATAGGATGAATAGCGTGCTGTGTAAAATACTATATACATGTTTAAGATGAAGTGAGTGTGTGTTTGTGAGGTCTATAGCAATCTCCTTGTGGAGAGGTCTTAAGGATCTTTTGAGTCGTCTTCATGAGGGTGAGTTCTCGAGTTCAGTGGCAAGTGGGTTTGTGTAAGAGTTTTTACAGGCTAGGTACATGATATCTCAATGTATGTGTAACATTTTTGATTAGTTTAAAGTAGTTAAGTTCAATGGATCGTATTATTTAGAGAGCTAGAGACTCCAAACTTGCTATGTAGGCTAAAACTACATAATTACAGCAATTTAAAAGGGATAAACTGGAGATTTTGCACTCATGATAATCGGTTAATATACTCAAGAATCCAAGAATCAATTTTACTCACGAAGAAGAAGGGAAACTGGCGCTGCTGCGTGTTTGTATGGGTGTGTATGTGATTGCTTGGGTTTACATATATATGAATGCATGTGTGTGCAAACACCTATTAGGGTTTCTGAGATCATTGCAACAGAGACACAGGGTATTCTACTGTCGCGTGCGCTCGACTGAGTGGCTTCTTTTAAGAACTTGTTCTAAGAACCGAAAAATAAACAAATAAATGGTCATTTATTCTGCTAAATATGTATATTTTTTAATTGTTGTCAAAACAATTACTTGACTCACTATACAAGTAATTCTGCTCGTTTCTTTTTACTGCTGTTTACACCTGTTTCGTTTTCTCTTTTATTCATTTTCATATATTTAACTTTGTTGTTGATTTTCGTTCTGTAAACTTACCGATTAATAATGTGCAAAAGCTTTGTCTTGTATTGCAGCTTTTTCTGTTGTAGTTTCTGTTGTTGCTGCCGCTGCTGCAATCTGTTGTTGTTGTTGTTGCTGTTGCTGTAGTAGTTGCTGCTCTCGCAGTGTTTACTGTTGTTGCTCTCATCTTGTTGCTTTTATATGTATGCATGTATAGTTGCGGTAATAGTTATTGTTGTTAGTATTAATATCGATGATCGTTGGTCTCTTTATACACGCTCGCTCGCTCTCTCTCTCTCTCCTAGCAGCCTGCGTCACAGCAGCGCCACATAGCGGCCGAAGGAAACAATTACACGCAAATTGTTTTTCTTATATTATTTCAATAACGAAATCACAAACGAAAGAGTAAAAAAAACAACAACAACCAATATTTAATACACAATTCTTCAAATTCAAAATGGCGACGTATTGTTGGCCCTTCTGTTGGCCAGGTCTTAAACCTCAAGCATTTTCTTTGCTTTTGCTTTTGCCTGCACTTCAAATACACACAAACACACGCACACCTTTTCACTGTTATAATCGGCCGTTTGCTTTGCTCTTCGTCTTCTACTGCTTGTTTTTGTTGTTGTTAATCAGAAATCACTCGAGTTGTAGTTGTTGTTGTAGTTGTATGCAGGCGTCGACAGCGACGCTTGAAAGGTTTCCAAGAAGCAGTTACACATACATATGTACGCACACACACACACACACATACGCGACACGTAAAAACCTTTTTTAAAGCGACGCGCGTTGCTTCTGCTTCTTCTTTTTCTTCTTTGTCGACTTCTTCTACTTGTCTTGAAACCTGTTTAACAGGTAAGAGCGCCAAGCTGCAGGCGTCGCAGTCGCCGTCGTCGAGAGATCAAGTAAAACTAATATAATGATGCCAAAGCCGGCGTCGACGCAGCTGCGGCTGCTGCTTGCTGCGCTGCTTTTGCTTTGGGTTTGGTTTTAGTTATAGTTTTAACTTTTATATTTCTGCTTTTTGTTAATAGTTTTACTTGTTTTTATTATTGACACAAATACACGCACAGCAAAAGTTGTTGTTGTTGTTATTTATTATTTGCAAATTATTTTCTTTATGGCTTTTATTTTTAATTAAATTATTACACTATTCGCTTTTGTTTTTTCTTTATTTTTGCAAATATTTTATTCGTTTTTTTTATTCAACACACACTGTAAACAAATACGAGAACGACGCAAATTTTTGTTGTTGTTGTTGCTGAAAAAGCGCCGAGCGAGAGCGCGACACGTCCGTTCGATGCGGCAGATGAAAAGAGAATGAAGAATGCATATGAAAACGAGTCAACGAATGCAAAGAGAGCGCACACTGTATGCGTAAGCAATTCTCTTGCAAACTGCTTGCTTTTGCACACACGCTCTCTTGCGAGTTTGCGCCACAGCGACACTCTTAGCTGGCAGGCAAAACGGGTTTAAGCAGCAACAGGCCAGGTGAAAATTAGATAAGAGAATGCGATCAGTTGACTCAACTGCATGTAAATATCAAATTAATTTTTAAAAATATTTATAATAATTAAAATAATATTATAATTAATTATATTTAATAATTAATTATAAAACAAGTCTATATTTACTTTGAAGCTGCTTAAAAATATATATATAAATATTTACTTAATTTATTAACTCTTATAACAGACGCTGTTAAGCATAATAAATACATTTACATGTTTGTCTGTTGCAAGCGATTTGTTTTGTTTAAAGAGAGTCACAGCTGCTGTTAACAGCAGCGCCAACTTAACGAAACATAGAGCAACTTAACGAAACAGCGCACTCTCATTGCGCAGTTAACAGTGCTTAAGAGCGCGCCTTGACTGTGTTAACAGTCAGCTAACAGCATAGCAACACGTAGCGTTTTGCCAGCGACTTTTGCGCGTTTTCTTGGCGTTTTTTCTTTCGAAACTTGTTTCTCATTGCGTTGGCCAACAACAAGTTTTGCCTTTGGAAAAATCGCCTGACGTTGTAGAGGAAAAACCAGTTGGTTAACTTGTGGATTGCATGGCAGACGTAGTATATTTAATGAGAGTGTGTGTGTGTACACTCTCATTAAATATACTACGTTCAAATCAAGCAGTTGAAAAAGCCACTGCGCAGGGGCAACGTCTTGAGGGAAAGAGACGGCAACAGGAGACTGAGACAACGACTGCGACAGCGACTGCGGCTTGTAGAGCTTCGTTCAGTTTAACCGCTCCTCGCTCTTGACTTGAGATCTACTTTTAACCAGTTTCGTGTTATTGTTATTGTTGTTGTTGTTATTGTTATTGTTGTTGCTGTGCTTTTTTCTGCCTTGCGTTTCTTAACGTTCTTTGGCTGTCGCCAGAGTTAACATTTGTTTGCTTTGGAGTCTCCCCCACCCTCCCCCGCTGCCCAACGAGTTGCCAACCAGTTTGAAAACTTGTTCGCTGTCTGCTCAGCTGACAGAAAGCTCAAAGCTATAAAACTGTCGAGCACGCGCTTTGCATGACAAATCGGCATAAAAAAAAGGCCGCAAAACGAAAAGGAAAAAAAGAAGAAAAAATCAAATTGTAAATATTTTTACACATTTTCACATTTATTGAATTTTTGATTTAAAAGCCCTAAAGGCAGCTACTGTTTCTGCTGCTTCTACTCCTTCTCTTCCTTCTCCTCTCTCTCTCCACCTGCTTCTACTTGCTTTTGACTCCTGCGGATGCGACAGGCGACGCATATAATTCGCTTAAGAGATTAGATGCGGGGAAACAGTGGATAGTGGTACTATATAGGGGAGGGTGGGGGTGGGGAAGGGGTGTTTGGACAGCCTTGGCTAATGAAGATTCCAAAGTTTGCCTCCAGGTGCCGCTAAATGCCACGCCCAGTTGCAAATCAGACGCCTTCAAACACGCAAATCTCTTGTAATTATCTTTAGGCCAAAGCAGTGTTAACGTTTAAGCAATTTTGTAGCTAGTTTTAGCTATTTTCGCTAGTATTATTATTAAGCTAGAAAACTGACTACTTAATAATTACTTGACTTCTACTGGGGAATTCCAGGAATAGGTTAATCGGGGTCAAATAAGTCAAATTAATCAAAAACTCAGTTTGAATACCCTTTGGGGGTATTTAAAGTTTGTTATAAGTATGTTACATGCAACAGGAAGCGTCGGTCCGTCTGTCCGCCTGTATGTCTGTCCGCCTGCCCGTCTCTCCATCCGTATGAACGAAAGGTTCTCAGAGATGGTAAGAGCTAGAAGCTTGAACTTGGTCCCCCAGCACTGTTAATATTTGCAGGCAGCTCAAGTTTATCTTTAATTTTGAATGTCAATAAAAATTCTTATTACAAGTTATTTAGCACTTTCTTAGCAATTTCTAGCTACTTTTTCTATTATCAGATTGACAATTCTAGCATCTAAAATTCTCGCAACACTGTGCCAAACAAGTCTCTTCTCCTCTCAGTCTATTATCCCCCTTCCCTTTCCCCTGGCAATTGTTGTTGTAGCTGCTGCTGCTGCTGCTGTAATTGCTTTAATTTTACAGTTTGACGCATAAATTTTCCTCGCATTTCCATGAATATTAATAGCAAAAAAATTGTTCTGCTTCTGCTGCTGCTTGGGAAAATTTGCTTGGATTCAATAAATAGACGCGTGTCTTGAGCTCAAATCGAAACAGACACGAATCCAAAATTATATATTCAAAATTAATGCTCATAATACGTGGGGTTACCCCATCTCCAATACCTCTTACCCCACTACCTGCCCCCCCCCTTCTGCTTATCATTTGACAGTTCGAAGAAATTCTATTGATTCCTTAGTGTAAACTTGAGATTTGCTAATTGAGTTACAATAAATAGAATCCCTTGAGGTTTAAACATGGCTTTGATCATGTATTTTGATTAATAAAATAGTTAGTATTGTTTGTGTTGAGGAAGAGGTTGAAAAAGAGAGACAGAGGATGAGTAAGAGAGTGAAAGAAATGTTAAAAAGAGTGAGGTAGAGCGAGACAGTGTTTTTTCTTCTATTAAACGTTTAAGAATTTCGTTACAAAGAAGACGTGAAAGAACTAATGGTATTCAGATAAAGCGACAAGGACATACAGATTGAGGGAGTGCGAAGGAAGAGAGAGAAATAGTTTAAAAGGCAAATGATGCTTGCAAAACGTTTAAGGATAATACACAAAAGAAAATAATAAAGAAGTTTGAAGAAGGAAGCATATGCAGGTGAAGGAAAGCAATTGTATTACAATGTAGGAGGGAGATTTTTAAGAGATAAAGATCCAGTGAGAGAGTTAGAGAAAGAGATAGAGAAGGACATAGAGAAAGAGACAGAGAGAGATGAAGATAGAGAGAGAGAGACATACATATAAAGCAAGACTACATCACATGTTTTAGGTTGACGGTCATAAAAGTAGTGGGAAAATTACTCGATTCAAATAAACGAAAGGAAGTGATTTAAAGTGATTAAAGTACAAAAATCCTATACTAATCATTTCAAAATCGTATAGATCTGTATATACTTCTTCATTTATATTATTGTATTCGAATAACGCTTATAAGCCGCTTGCCGCTTGCCGCTTGTCTCCCCTCAATCAAGGCAACCGCAATTCTCTGCACTTGAAGTTTTCAACAATTCTGTCGAAACGATCATCGAATGCGATCAAGTGAAAAGTGTGGAAAGCCAAAGGCCAAGAAGTCAGTTGAGCTCAATTCGAAAAATGAATTTTGGTATCGGGTTTCCGTTTCCCCCCCTCAAAAGGGGGGCTTTGAAAAGTGATCGCTGATGCGAACGATCTTCGATTGGCAATCGTTGAGGCAAATGAGTTTTTCTGATCTTCAGACAAACAAACGACACGAATCCAAACGAAAACAAAATTAAACAACGATAGAGAACCAAAAAACAAAAAACAATAACACAAAAAAAGTAAAAGAACTGAAAGAAGCAGAAGAATGGAAATTAAAGTACAATCCGTGATCGCATGATCCATGATCTTGTGCACATTTCGGACTCGGGGGCTTGAATTACAAACAGATTAAGAAGCTAGCGGGCTGCGAGGGCAGCATAACAATGATTTCTTATAGGAGAAGAGGAAAAGAGCAGGGGAGAAGAGTAGAAGAGTATAAATAGAGGTAGGTAGGGACTTGAATCAAACTTGAGACAGGTAAAAGAACAATGAGAAATGAAGAAATGAAGTGGAACGTTAAGGTCGCTTGCTGAGTCTCGTGACAAGGGAGGGAGCTGCGACAGGGACAGGGAAAGGAACAGATGTAGGCACAGAGGTAAGAAGCCGGGGAAAGGGACAGTGGGTAGAACCAACTAAGTAAAAAACGCAAAAAAAATATAAAGAAGAGCACTAACCGCAATCGAGACGAGAGTCAAAGAGTTGCGAGTCAACTGAGCTGTGTGCAGGTGTGCTGAGAGGGGAGAGACAGCGAATGGTGGAACGGTCAGCCAGGGAGACGGGGGGAGAGAGAGTAGGATCAGGTAGGAGACATCAACATAACAACATTGCGGGCTGTCAGTCAAGCTACCCCTCATCGCCATATGGGAAGATCCCAGCGACAAACGATGAAGCGAACCAAACAAAAAAAAACGACAATGGTCACTGGCCAAAAGGAGCCTCAAGACCAGTCGAAGATATAGTCCGATTGTTACACTAAACAACAGGGTAGCTGTCTAACGAACATATGTGAGAGAAGTGTACTTTAAGTGTGGCAACTTTTGGTAACTGTGTTCCCTACTTGGGCTTAATTAATTAAAGAGAAAACCAAATAACAAATTTACTGACTCAAACTCTAATAGATCCTTAGTTTATTATATTTTCAAATGGTATATACAGAGGTGGTCAAAAGTATTTTCACAATGTGCATTGCTTGGCCCTTGAATATACATTTTAAATACAGACGAGAAATGCTTACGAAAATCTAGAAATCCCACCTAATAAATAGTCAAGGCAAATGTCAATAGAATATTATTTAAAATGACTATGGCGCAATTTAGATAACACCAACTTTTAATAATTTAATCAAGAAAATTATTTCATATAGTATTTGTATAATGTCAAAGAAGAATACGCATAAGAAATAAATATAATACAACAAAATAAAGTAGAATAAAAATGAATATAAATTAGAAAGAGATCAGAAAAGAAAACCTTTCGTAAACGATTTCCCATGCCAATTAAACTTTATGGTTTTCCAAGCAGTAGGACCTTGTGGCACGACGATCTGTCTTTCCATTGGCCGTACGCATTAGATCATCCACAATAAAGACGCCTCCATTCAATTGTTTATACTTGACCTGCACATGCTTCTCCACAAACTTAATTACTTGCTGAGGATCAAGTTCTGCTCCAAGTTTCTTGACAACTGCAGCAGCCGCTTCATCTCCATTGACTGTATTCCAGTTGCCAAAGACACAGACTTCTGCCACCTCTGGCATTTGGCTGATAACATCCTCTATTTCACGAGGATAATACATAATATTCTGATACTTGAGCATATCCTTCTTGCGATCCACAATGAAGAGAAACCCATCGTTATCCACATAGCCCAAGTCTCCCGAGTGAAACCACTTGTTCTTGTCTAGTATTCTGGCAGTTTCCTCAGGATTCCCATAATATCCGCCCCAATATTTACCCGTATACAAGCAGATTTCTCCCACTTCATTGGGATCTAGCGATTCTCCCTGCTCGTTGATAATCTTCATTTTTATGGCATTTATAAGTCGCCCCGCCGAATTTGGCTTCTCGTCGAAGTGATAATTAATGGTTTTTCCTCTGATTAACTCCGAGAATCCATAGATACAAATTAACTTTCCTTTCGTTGAAAGACGACGTCGAATAGATTGCTTAATTTCTGGTGAAGTTTCTCCGCCTGCATATGTGTAATACAATAGGCTCTCCAGATAATCTCCCTCGAGTTCGGGACAGTTAGCAATTCGTGCCATTTGCGCTGGCACTTGATACGTCCAAGTAACTTTGTATTTCTTAAATAATCTCAATACTGCCGAGGGATCGAAGGGATTATCAGTGATAATGCGAAGATTGCTGCGTACTCCAGACACAATCGTTGCGTATAGACCCATCGATCCATCCAGGCTAATGGATGTGAACATCACATCGGCGGTAGTCAGAAAACTAGGAGTAGAAAACGGATTGAATTGGGGAAAGTATTGTGGATAAGTATACTAAACTTACGCATAGTTTCCCACCAAGGATTCACTGTTGGGAATTGTCACCGCCTTGGGAATTCCCGTGGTGCCCGAAGAGCAAAGTATGGCCAATGTTTGATTGTTTCCCTGTTCCAGTCGGGCAGGTTGAAAGTTCTCCTCAATGGGAGTGGCAAGCACCTCTTCAATGCTTATGGAGTTCCCTTTATGGTTCCGCATTGTCACAATCTTCGCATTCAACTTCTTCGTTGCAGCTTTTACCATCTCGTATTCATCTCCATCGCAAAAGATAATCTTGGGTTTTGTGATCTCAAAGAGTTTTTCAATTCTTTCCTGCTCGTAATTTATGTTGAGGGAATGAAATGCAATGCCGTTGAAGAAGCAGCCATAAGCTACAGCAAATATATGTGTAGTATTTCTAGCTACTATCCCTACTATATCCGATTGTTGTAGTTCCAAGTTCCTCAAGTAGCTCGCCACGCGTTTGGAGTTCAGAAAAAGTTCCTCCCTAGTCAGGACAGTATTTTCGGTATCGGAGATCTTTAAGAAAGGATTTACCTATTAGTGATAATTAAATGTTTATATAATTACAAATTACTTGTGCTATAAGCTGCGGATGTCGCTGCATTTCGTGAAAGATGACTTCACCAATCGACAGAGCTGCTGAGAAAAATCTGGTAGCATCCTTGCCACTCCAAATCTTCTGATCGGGATCGTAACTGATCTCTGGGGTGTACAACATTATCAATGGGTAGCTGGGAATATTGTGAAATCTACGCAAAGAGATGCAAGTTATTTAAGACCAATAATCGAGCTGTTATCTTACAAAAACTATAATAAGCTAAACTAAAACTTAATAAGTTATCTTTGTGCTTTACCTACGTGCCTACCTATGTTTTATACTATATAAATACTACTACTATATAATACTATATATATAAGACTGTTCTTAGATACAAAGCTGAAAGTACAACGACAAGAAGTGCAATTGAGATAATAATAACCATGGATTATACCAGCCGGCACGTAGAGCTCATTTTGCAGAGATTTCTCTATGAACTATTTGTATCAATGGGTTTTAATTAAATAGATTAACACTAGTATATGAAACAGTCGAGCATTAGTGATTATAGATAATTTAATATATATATAATTCTTTGCATGAATCAACAAGTAATATATATTTTATAATTTGTATTATACAAATTATAAATCCCTTTGTTTGATTTCTAGTATACCATCTGCTTTCAACACAAATAAACACAAGTTTGAGTTGAAGTATCTTTAATTCTTAACTTAAACAAGTATTTTTAAATTACTAAATTAATAATAAATCAGTTGTGTCAGTTGTATTTATACTTAGACTATGTTGTCTAGTGTTTTCTACGGCAAGTACATAAACTGGCCAATGTCTGCGAGCTTTTCTCGTTAATGTTCTCCGTTGACTTGCTGCCTGTTTGTGTGTGTGTGTGTGTGTGTGTGTGTGTGTGTGTTGCATGTTGTCTGTTGCCAGTTGCCTGTTGCCAGTTGCCTGTTGGACTTGTCGTCTGCTTGGCAGAGTTAATTATAGGTTGAGGTTTTCGAACCCGTCAGCCGAGCTGCAGCTGCAGACTGAAGAAACTCCAGACTGAAGACTCAAGACTCGACTCAAGACTCGACTCAAGACTCAACTCGACTTGCCTTGAAGTAAAATCGCTGGCAAAGGATGCAATTGGAAATTGCAGGCTCTATGAAAATTGGAACAGCCTGCGGTTTCCCTTTTTTGTTTCTTTCTTCTTTTGATTGTGGTTTATCCAAAACGCAATTCAACCATTTGCCTGCCTGCCTGCCACATGTTGTTGTAATTTGATTAAAAGCAAAAGAAAAACTCCAAAACTCACGCAGCACTTGAGGGCTACATTTATATATCGAGAGTCGGAGAATCGCATCTCATCTCGGGGGTCTCCGGGCACATATGAGCCATTAGCCAGCGCCACGATTACGACGTAATTTTCTTTGATTTCCCCTGCCCCGACTGTGAGGAAAATAAAAAAAGGAAGGAGGAAGCAGGGGCACAAATGCTCCATAAGGAACTCAATGGGAATTAAAATGTTTGTTTGTGCCCATTGAAATTCTAGCAACAACAACAACAAATATCGTAATACTCTCGACCAACACTTGAGACCGCCCATTGAGCAGCGGGAGGGGTTGGAAGGGGGGGGTCGAAGGGGTCGGAGAGTGGAGGGTGGGGAATGTTAAAGCAGAGTTACCAAAGTTCTTTTTGTTGTGCGTTTCTGGTCTCTAATTTAATTTCCAATTGAACATAATCCGTTTTTGCGTTTTCCTCCAGTATTTGTCATAAAAATTTGATGCGTAAATAAAAAGCAACAAATAAAAAAAGGTAATAACACATAGCACTTCAGCTCGAATTGGTGTTACCCTGTATATAAATAACATAACCAACTGCTCAAAATTTGACCCTATGCAGTTAATTAGAGTTTCCTAAACTCCTAGTGCATTTTATGGAAATTGCAAGAGAAATTATTTAGAATTTCATAGAATAACTCCATTGATTAAAGATTAAACGCTATAAAATGTTAATAAATAATAGAAATAATTATTATTGTATTTATTTCAATAACAAGTATCTATTATTTTTATATTACTTGGGCTTTATGAATCATAAAATTCGTTTTAGGATAAACTAATATAGATAAAGCACATGAATCATTATAATAAACTATAATATTTGCCGAGTTTCATATTTGAGAGATTTATAGATAGCAACGACATACTACCTCTTTGAAATCTCTCTAAGCTTACAGGGTATACGATATAAAATGGAATGAAATAAATCGTTGCGCAGCTTTGTAATTACCTGAGGGCTTAGGCAACTGACGGCGACACCTTCGTCTTTGCCACATTTCGTGTTGCCTTCCACTTGGTTGGCCATAACAAACAACAAATACACAAACAACAAATACAATCGGAAAATAGCTAAAATAATAATAATAGTAATAATAAAATGTTTGTCAGCAGCAGACACAGCCAAGCCAATGGGAATTACAAAACGATATTTCGAATGGACTGCGGTTTTACGAAGCTCTAGGAAAATTCTATAGGTTTTCAGCTTGGAAATATAATAACAACAAATTTCGTCAATTTCCTACGATTTGCCATAATTTCTTAAATGTGGTAAATTCTATAGATTCCTCGGTTTATTTGTAAAATAGTAAAACGAAATTTCTTTGAAAAACTATTACTAAAGCAGTTTTAAAGCAGTAAATGTTTGCTTTAATTGAAAATTGCTTAAAATATTGTGTAAAATGAAAGGATGATCGAAAATGAAATGAAAAATTAAAGTCTTTGTGCGTTATTTTCTACCTCTAGTTAATTATTAACTGAGAGTTTTATTGTAATTTTACATCAATGTCTATAAATTTTAGTTATTTAACTGTTACCATAAACAAGTAGATATTTACAAAGTATGGCCTTAGTCTTTATTACTTGTTTTAATCTCACAAATTTGAACTATGAACTATGCTTTTATAATCCGCATCCTTGATACTTGACTCAAAGGAAGCTTTCGTAACATTTTGTTGCATTAGCCACGTTTTATCTTCTAATTCGATTAAAAAATTGTTTATTCAAAGAGTTTGCAAACTTGCATTAGACTCTGCTTGCAACAGCAACTGGTCAACATCTCTACCCCTTCGCTATCCCTCTCCCTGTCACTCGCTGTCTCTGTCTCTGTCTCTTTCTATCTATGTTTAGAGAGACATTACTTCCTTTGCCATTCCTTTATGATGCATCGACGCGCAACATTTCAAGTTAATCCATTAGATGCACTGCATTTTTAATTTGACATTTACAATATAAATTTGCGCTTGCTACAACAGCAACAACAACAACAACAACAACAGCAACAACTGCAACTACATTTACAAGAACAACATTAGGAAATTGTTGTATCAATGATGACCAGAAAACTAACCACTTGGCAGGCAATTGTCGTTGGGACTTTCGACCGGGATTCCCAATGCCCGCAAATAGTTTAAATATTAAATTAACGAATTCGCTGGATTTTCACATTTGAAACAATTTCCTTGGGGCATAGACGATTGCACACGGCGACCGCTAGATGGCGCATTTGCATCCACAATTGCCATTTTCAGTCGTGGTGGGTGTGGGTTTGGGCCAAGAGTGGCAACCAAAACAATCCATTGAATTATTCATGCGACACATGAGGTTGAAATTGAAGCTATTGCCAAATTGATTGAGTACAAATTTTGAAGCATGTGAAGCAGCTAATAAAATACTCTTTAAATTGTAAATTGTCAAGTATTTCTAGAGTAACTTAAACAGTGAAAGAATTCTTCAATTGGTAAGAAAACGGAGTTAAGCACACAGCAATTATTGTAAAATTATGGGTTAAATCAGTTTTTTTATAGAGTTATATATTTGGAACTTTAATTTGATTCATTGCAAACAATTTAAACTTTAAAAGAGCTAAAAATGGAATAAAATTAATGTAAATAACTTAATCATTAAGCGATAGTTCAAATATTAGTTAAATGTTATGCAACACAGAATTTGATAAAACTTGGTCTTGGCTGATTATGAATAACATTTAAATAAGTTCAATTAATAAAACTTGAATATCAAAAAGAGTTTTCATACAAAGATTAATTTATCATTAATTTAGCAACTAAATGGTATAGTTTTCTGATACCAATTAAATTGTGTAGAGCTAATTATGACATAATACAATCGAACTTCTATACAGCGAATTGCAAGGGTAAAAAAATTAACTTCTTTATATAGAAAACTAGTAATAGATGAAGATTTCTTTCACTTGTAGCTATTGCAGTGTTCCAGAAATTAATTTGTAATAAGAAACTAGCTTGAAAGTCGTCTATGTTAAGCTGTGACAGTTTTTAAGTAAAACCAGTCGGAAAGGTTACAGTCGAAGTCGACTATGGGAGACCCTTTACTTATTCTTCAAAAAGGAAGTAAGAGTGACACTAATAGTACCCCATAGGGAAGGAAGGGGCGGAAGGAGGCGTGTCGAAATTTTAACATTAACTTGATCTGCTTATCCCATAGACGAACCACCATACCAAATTTGGTGACTCTAGCTCTTATAGTCTCTGAGATCTAGGCGCTCATACAGACGGACATGACTCGGCTGTTGATGCTGATCAAGAATATATATACTTTATGGGGTCTGCCGCACTTCCTTCGACCTATTACGCACATTTTGACAATCTTAATAGACTCTATTTACATTTTTAAAGTAAAGGGTCTAAAAATAAGTGTACAGAAGTTCGTAATAGAGAAGTTCGACTGTATATTATATAGTTTTCCTATACTAATAAAATTGTCTAGATTTAGTTATGACATAACTATAAGTAATAAGTTTTTAAAATAAACTACTGGATTTTTGTTCGATAATTCCTATGACAGTTAAATATGGTATTAAAGACGTCTGATTACATTTACATTATAATACATAGAGTTTAGTGTTATTCTGATTATAGAAATTTTACTGAAATGTCTGGAAACAAAACAAACAAAACAGTTTTTAATATAACAAGTCAATTATTAAGCCTACGTTTTTAAGATATCTTATGATATGATATAGTATTTCAATAAAGCAATTGAATCACAAGTTTTTTAGCATTTAATTACAACTAAAAAATTAACAAACATAAAATAATTATTAATACAATTAAATGGTTAGAAGAAAAACATTAATAAAACAAATAAAAAGGTGTACAAATATTAATAAAATAATTAGCACAAATTAAAATAATGGATCTTCTACCTATTTACTTTGCAATGCTATTCAGACTATTTTCTCTTAGGAAGTAATTTTAGTTTTAATTTTATTTTGAAATAATGTAAAGATAATTTATATATATTGACTGGCGTTCTAATTTAAAAGCTTTGTCTTCTTGTGCTGAGAATCTGAACAAATAAT